>JARHVA010000810.1:3297500-3580000 GCA_037957365.1 Torreya grandis | reverse complement strand
TAATGAATATAGCATAGTAAAGGCTTCAAATAGCCTTATACTAGTAGATAACTCATAAATTTGGCCATGCATCTCATTATTTTTATTGGTGATGTCAAATCAGCTTGGCTGAGTGTGGATGAGCTCATAATATTGGTTGGAATCTGAGCAAATAATGGTGAGTTGGTTTTGGTTCTAAGTTTGAAATATTTGAGCTTATTTTGGATTGTTGTCAATCCAACTATGAGTTGGTTGTTGAACTGGCCATAATAAGGAACTTGAACTAAATCTTGGGTTTACCATATCTTGAACTCACCACATCGAGTTAGATATCAAGTTGTATAATTCAAACTTGACATAACATTATGACTTAGAAAATGTGAAGGTCATGGTGGTAAGCCACATGGTGGCCTGAGGACCTATCATGTAGACCTCTTCAATATCACCACTTGTCAACATGAGAATGCATAAAATAATATGGTATAAATTATAATGTAATTAGAAATATTAAAATTATATTAATATACCATAGTGGCCAGATCCCCTTTTGAAACAAGAGTGGACCCCAATGACTACGGTCTTCATAGCTAGACTTTTACAACTATGACTGACGAAGACCAGTGAACTAAATATCCTTTAGATCAAGTCTCATGGATAGAACCCTTATGCAAGACTTGGAAAATAGACATAGATGGTATCTTGTAGGTTAAATACCATATTAGGACCTATAATGATTTTTAATTCAAAAGGGTAGCAACAACGTAGGTGATTTTATATATTTATTTTATTTTTTAAAATACCCCTATGATCTTGGAGGTGAGAATTTATTTTCAATTACATGTTAATAGAGGTGGTTTAGTTTAGAGGCATTTTCCTCATTTGTAAATTGTAGTATTTTGTTTCTTACAAAAAAGTGGGGATTTTCTCATATTTTTTTCATGCATGTGTTTAGTCCTTTGACCCAATATAGGTAGAATTTAACAAGTCTAAATTATCTTTTCAAGGTACTCACAGTTACTATTAAAATAAATATGATTTTGTTTATTATTTTTCGTCAATATCATACCTATAGGTTGTCAAATAACCACATATAGGCCTAAGAAACTTGTCATTAAAACCATAGTCTAGCTTGTGATTTTAACAAGGAAACCAGGTGAAGGTTTTGGGTAATTTCTACATGAAACTATAAATTTAAAATATTTGCTTGAGGTCTAAATATATAGCAAAGTTTGAGCTGGTCATTTGGGTTCATTTTTGGACCTGTAGGTGGTCAAATAACCACCTAAAGGCCCAAAATCTTGTCAGAAAACCATACTTCCCTCCATTAATTCAACATAGCTTCAAGTGAATAAGAGAAATTATTTGAATGCCTCAAATTTATCACATGCAAGTGACTTGGTTAAGACATCTACATGTTGTTGTTTTGTTGAGAAATATTGGAGTTGTATGTTGTGTTGTTGAACATGTTCTCATATGAAATATAATTGTACCTCAATTTTATTTGTACATTCATGAAACACTAGATTATAAACAAGTTTAAGTCTAACCTCATTGATCCAGGCAACAATTTAGGCGACAATTCAGGTGACAGTTCCACCCCAATTGATGACAGAACTTCTGGGAGCCATAAATTTTGCACCGTAGCTCTAATTGACTCACCGTTGGAAAGTTAAGAATGAAGAGAACACCCCAAAACCCAATGAAAGTGCCCCAAATTTCAATTTTAGTAGTGCAATCTAAAAATAGTAATTCCTCAAATTTTGTATTGTTTTAAATCTTGGAAGTTGAACCACTTAATCTACCTCAAGATTAGTGACCTCCCACAACCTCCCCATGCTTTCAAAATGTGTATAAATGAAGAGGTAACCCAAAATGTGAAGACAAACATCACTTCCCAGAGATAAGCATATATTTGTATTGTGATCTTGAGTAATACTACATCAATTCCCAGAGAATTCATTATTACTGTGTTATTTTTATGCTATTGAAATATTTATCAACCATAAATTTTGAGTTTTTGATCAATGGTATCAAAGCAGTTTGTCTTGAGAGTGTATGATCTCGAGGATGAGGTCAGGCTACAAGAAGATTGGGTGGGAAACAACAGAGCTTCCAAACTTTCCACCTGTTTGCTCCAAATGACTTCAAATGGTGGATGACATCGGGACATCTGATCCTTTCAAGGAAATGGTGAATGAAGCCCTCCAATGGAAAAAAGCACAGATGCTACAACAAATTTCCCAAATTATTCAAACACTCTCAATGGGAAATTCTAGCTCTGTGGCTACACTTTCTAGCTCCTCATCTAGGGAACGTCCTTTCAGTGCCCCAACACCCTTCAAGGTTCAAGTAAATTTTGATATTCATACATTTGAAGGCAAAATCAATGCTGATGCAGTAGAAAATTAGATGGATCAACTATCTTTCTACTTCTCTGTAAATAAGTTCCTTGATGGAAAAAAGATAACTTTTGCTCTTTTGAAAGCATCATTGCCCCGTGAAAAACTGGTGGGAAGTGTACAAAAAGAGGTTCAGTACAGATGAAATTGGCCTTGAGGTGGAACCTACCTGGGATGATTTTGTGGAAGTGGTGAAAGAAGAATACTATCCCATCAGAGCATATGATGATCTGTACATACAGTGGCAACAACTTTGCCAAGGTAAGGACCAATCTATTCAATATTACATAGACACTTTTCATTCTTTGTCTGCAAGATTGGGCATTCAAGAAAGTGAGAAACATAAGACTCTCAAATATCATGGTGGACTACAATGGTACATACAGGGGGAAATGGAACTCTTCAATTCAAAAACCCTCGATGAGGCATACAAATTTGCAGTGAAGATTGAACAGAAGCATGGCAGAAAGAATACAAAGAGTCAACCCTCAAAATGGAAAAGTGACAAGGAAGGTCAAACACGAGGCCAACATTAGAAGCAGAAGGAGTTTTAGGATAAGAAATCCCAGAAAGGGAAGGTTGGAAAATGGTGTGATTAACATAAAATTGGAACTCACTCCAAAGAAGAATGTTGAGCCATCAAGTCACTACTCTCTGAGTCATAATACTTGACATCTACTACTTTGCCTCATACACAACCCACAGTCAAAGAGGATGAAGAAGAAATTGTAGATGCTCAGCCTGACACCATCATCGCTTCATCATAGACCCATGAGGAAAGAACAGATGACAAGGAAAGATTGTTTCACTCCAAATTATGGGTAAAAGGTAAGCCTTTGCATTTCATTCTTGATAGTGGGAGTCAAAATACTTTAATCTCTGCTAAATTTGTGAAAAGACTAAATCTATCCATGAAGCCTCATCCAAAGCCCTATAGTATTGGATGGTTGAGCATAGGGAGAGACCTCTGTGTCACCCATCAGTGTCTTATTTCATATGCTATAAAACCATTCCAAGATGAAGTCTTGTGTGATGTGGTCAATCTAGATGTTTGTGATGTACTCCTTGGTCAATCGTTCATGTATGAGTGACATGGCATCTATAAATCACAAACTCAAAGGATCACCCTCACTCTTGGAACATGGCGCTATAGGGTACTAGAGGTACCACCTCCCACATTTGTCCCCCTGATCAGTGTTAAGCAATGAAAAAATATTGGTGGAGAAGACAAAGCAATTTATTCTCATGGTGGTCAAACCATATAAATTCAAGAAGGTTGATGTTGCAGTCCTGACTACAAAATCAACACAACAACAAAATTAGATAGGAAAAATTACAGGAGAATATGATGACTTATTCAAGTCACCCAAAGTAGTTCCACTGCATTGCCAGGTAAAACATTCTATTGATTTGATCCCAAGATCACCTTTGCCTGATATTCCTATGTATCGCAGATCAGTTTTAGAGAACGATGAGATAAAAAGATAGATTCAAGAATTGATCCAAAAGGGTCACATCAGGCCAAGATCTTCACCTTGTGGTAGCCCAATTGTCTTGGCACTGAAGAAAGATGGAACATGGAGGCTTTGCATTGACTATCAAGCCCTAAATAAAATCTCTATTAAGAATAACTACCCTCTCCCTAAGATTGATGACCTATTAGACCAACTCTGTGGTGAAAATTTCTTCACCAAAATTGATCTCAAATCTAGATATCACCAAATTCCCATCAATCCCACTAATGTCTGGAAGACTACATTCAAATCTAAGGAGGGGCTCTTTGAATGGTTGGTTATGCCTTTTGGCTTAACTAACACACCTGCAACGTTCATGAGGATGATGGATGACATCTTATGACCCTTCACCAACTCATTCATGGTTGTCTACTTAGATGACATACTCATCTATAATAGAAGATGGGAAGAGCATTTGTAAAATGTTCTTAAGCTGCTTCAAACTCTTTGGGAGCACAAGTTATATGCAAATCTTGACAAATGCACATTTGGGATGATAAAAATTTAGTACCTCAGGTACGTTGTGAATGAGGAAGGGGTCCATGTTGATCTAGAAAAGATTTGGGTTATTTAAGAATAGCCCACACCAAGGACCCTCACAAAGCTTCACATCTTTTTGGGTCTTGCAAATTTCTATCGCAGGTTTGTTCTTATATTTTCACATGTTGCTTGGTCACTAACCCAAGTGACTAAAGGAGGAGCTAAAGATACATTTCAGTGGGGTGAAATACAACAAAGGGCATTTGAGAATTTGAAAAATAGACTCTGTTCATCCCCTGTTCTTGCCTTGCCAGATTTGCATCAACCTTTTGAGTTGATGACAGATGCATCTAAATATGCCATGAGAGCTGTCATCATGCAACATGGCCATACTATTGCATATCATAGTGAAACTTTCACTCATACAGTCAGTAAATATCCAACATATGATAAGGAGCTCTATGCCATTGTGCAAGCCTACAAATAATGAAAACACTACATCTTGGGGAAAGAGACGGTCATCCACACTGACCACAAACCATTGGAATTCATCCAAACACAAAGCAAACTATGAAATGAGAGGCACCATAAGTGGGCCACATATCTTCAGCAATTCCACCTGATAATCAAAAACAAAAACAGGAGGTCAAATACAACTGTAGATTATATAAGCCACCCATGAATTACTAAACTCACAATAGTTCTTGACCTATGCAGACATGAGACTGCCACTTGGGGTGCTCTGTATGAAGTAGATCCTACCTTTGCTGATACATATCAAGTGCTTCAAAAAGTTAAACATGTCTCTCATTTATATCTGCAAGATAATGTCCTATATCATATGAGGCACATCTATGTTCTAGTTTCAGAGTAACAAAAGATGATATGGGAAGCACACTTCAGTAGGACAGCTGGACACTTTGGTATCAAAAAGACATTGGCGGTTCTTCAAAAACACTTCTACTGGCCCCATATGCAAAAGGATGTGGAAAGATATCTCAAATCTTGCACCCTATGTGTGATAGCCAAGCCAACAAATAAGAAGCAAGGATTGTACATGCCATTGCCAGAACCAACTAGGCCTTGGGAATTTGTCTCAATGGATTTTCTCTCAGATTTACCTGCTTCAAAACATGGTAAGGAATGTATTTTTTTGGTAGTTGATCATTTTTCAAAAATGGTTATCATGATTGCTTGTAAGAAAAATATATCTGCTGAGGAAACTTCTCAACTATATTTTAGTCATGTATGCCTCCATTTTGGTCTCCCCAAGTCCATTGTCTCAGATCGAGATAGCAGGTTCTTGAGCATCTTCTGCACCACTCTATGGAAGATAATGGATACTAAGCTGGTGAAGTCCACAGCCTTCCATCCATAGACTGAGGGTTAGATAGAGGTGGTAAACTACTTGATTTTTCACATGATTTGGATGTATCACTCCAAACATCCATACACATGGGATGAGGGACTTATTTTCATACAACATGGATACAATTAGGTGCTGCTAGCTCAACCAAGCACAATCCATTCCAAGTATGTTTTGGGTTCTAAACCATGGAACCAATTGATATAGCTATTCCATTTTCCACCATGGAATACACACCTCATGGAAGATCTGAGGAATCAAAAGCAAAAAAGTTTATTGAACAAATGCAACACATCCAACAACAAGTTCATGACATCCTAGAGAAGATGAATCAAAAGTTTAAGCAACGCCATGACAAACATAGGATTACACACCATTTTCCTATGGGTGACAAGGTTTGGTTACAGCTTCATAAGAAATGAATTGTAGGCCCACATATAAAGATTCAACCTCTATGATATGGTCCCTACAACATCACCAGAAAAGTTGGAGAAAATGCTTTTGAGTTGAACCTACCAGCCTACCTTGGTCTACATCCAATATTCAATGTGGAGTTACTCAAACCATATCACCCACCTCTATTAGAAACTTTAGTTGTAGCAAAACAACTAGACATTGATGAGCTTGATCCATAGATTTTTTCTCCAGTGGAAGAGGATCAGATTGTGGACACCTGGATGAAGACAACAAGAGGATGCTCTATTCCGCTTTATCGAGTGGTCAAAAGGGGCCAGCTTAGCCACCAAGGTGAGCGGCTCACAGAGAATCAAATCAAGACAATACTACCACACCTGATGGGGAACATTGATGCAATATGGACCATTACTTTTCAAGGAGAGAGGAATGATCCAGGAAACAATTTAGGTGATAATTTGGGTGACAGTTCCACCCCAATTGAGGACAAAACTTTTGGGAGCCATAACTTTTGCACCGTAGCTCCAATTGACTCACCATTTGAATTGTTGGAAAGCTAAGAGTGAGGAGAATGTTGTGAGATGGCATAAATATTTTATAAATAAAGTTTTACACCCAAAAACCCAACATAAGTGCCCCAAATTTCAATTTTAGTAGTGCAATATAAAAATAGTAAGTTTCAAAAAATAGCAATTCCTTGAATTCTGTATTGTTTTAAATCTTGGAAGTCAAACCAATTAATCTCCCTCAACATTGGTGACCTTCCACATCCTCCCCATGATTTTAAAATGTGTATAAATGAAGAGGTAACCTCAAATGTGAAGACAAACATCTCTTCCCAAAGATAAGCATATATTTGTATTGCGATCTTGAGTAATACTACATCTCTTCTCAGAGAATTCATTGTTACTATGTTATTTCTATGATATTGAAATATTTATCAACCAAAACTTTTGAGTTTTGGATCAGTGGTATCAGAGTGGTTTGTCTTGAGAATGTATGATCCCGAGGACGAGGTCAGGCTACAAGAAGCTTGGGTGAGAAACAACAATGCTTCCAAACTTTCCACCTTTTCACTCCAAATGACTTCAAATGGAAAATGACACAGAGACATTTGATCCTTTAAAGGAAATGGTGAAGGAAGCCCTCTAATGGCAACAAGCATAGATGCTACAACAATTTTCCCAAATTCTTCAAATACTTCTGATGGGAAATTCTAGCTTTATGGTTACACTTTCTGGCTCCTCATCCAAGGAACATCCTTTCAGTGCCCCAACACACTTCAAGGTTTAGGAAAATTTTGATATTCATACATTTGAAGGCAAAATCAATGCTGATGTACTAGAAAATTAGTTAGATCAACTATCTTTCTACTTATCTATAAATAAGTTCACTGATGTAGAAAAGATCACTTTTGCTCTTTTAAAGCATCATTGCCTGTGAAAAACTGGTGGGAAGTGTACAAAAAGAGGTTCATGACATTAGCCTTAAGGTGGAACCTACCTAGGATGATCTTATGGAAGCGGTGAAAGAAGAATACTATCCCATCAGAGAATATGATTATTTGTACATACAGTGGCAATAACTTTGCCAAGGTAAGGACTAATCTATTAAAGATTACACAGACACTTTTCATTCTTTGTTTGCAGGATTGGGCATTCAAGAAAGTGAGAAATATAAGAATCTCAAATATCATGGTGGACTACAATGGTACATATGGGGGGAAATGGAACTCTTCAATTTGGAAACCCTTGGTGAGGCATACAAATTTGTAGTGAAGATTGAATAGAAGCATGGTAGAAAGAATACAAAGAGTCAACCCTCAAAATGGAAAACTGACAAGGAAGGTCCAACACAAGGCCAAAATTGGAAGCAAAAGGAGTTTTAAGATAAGAAATCCTAGAAAGGAAAGGTTGGAAAATGGTGTGATTACCACAAAAATGGAACACACTCCAAAGACGAATGTCGAGTCATCAAGTCACTGCTCTCTGAGTCACTATACTCGATATCTACTACTCTACCTCATACACAACCCACAGTTGAAGAGGATGAAGAAGAAATTATAGATGTTGAGCCTGACACAATCATCGCTTCATCATAGACACATGAGGAAAGACTAAATGACAAGGAAAGATTATTTCACTCCAAATTATGGGTAAAAGGTAAGCCTCTACATTTCATTCTTGATAGTGGGAGTCAAAATAATTTAATCTCACTAAAGTTGTGAAAAGTCTAAATCTATCCATGAAGCCTCATTTAAAGCCCTATAGTATTGGATGGTTGAGCCCAGGGAGAGACCTCTGTGTCACCCATCAGTGTCTTCTTTCATATGCTATAAAACCATTCCAAGATGAAGTCTTGTGTGATGCAGTCAATCTAGATGTTTGTGATGTACTCCTTGGTCATCCATTCATGTATGAACGATATGGCATCTATGAATCACAAACTCAAAGGATCACCCTCACTCTTGGAACACGGTGTTAGAGGGTACCTGAGGTGCCATCTCCCACATCTGTCTCCCTGATCAGTGCTAAGCAATGTAAGAGATTGGTGGAGAAGACAAAGAAATTTGTTCTCATGGTGGTCAAACCACAAAAATTCAAGAAGGGTGATGTTGTAGTCTTGACTACACAATCAACACAACAACAAAAGTAGATAGGAAAAATCACAAGAGAATATGATGACTTATTCAAGTCACCCATAGGAGTTCCATTGCATTTCCAGGTAAAACATTCTATCGATTTGATCTCAAGATCACCTTTGCCTGACTGTCCTATGTATCACATATTAGTTTTAGAGAATGATGAGATAAAAAGATAGATTCAAGAATTGATCCAAAAGGGTCACATCAGGCCAAGTTCTTCACCTTGTGGTAGCCCAATTGTCTTGGCACCGAAGAAAGATGGAACATGGAGGCTTTGCATTGAATATCAAGCCTTGAATAAAATCTTTGTGAATAATCACTACTGTCTCCCCAAGATTGATGACCTACTGGACCAGATCCATGGAGTCAAGTTCTTCACCAAAATTTATCTCAAATCTGGTTATCACCAAATTCCCATCGATCCCACTGATGTCTAGAAGACTACATTCAAATCTAAGGAGGGGCTTTTTGAATGGTTGGTTATGCCTTTTGGCTTAACTAACGCACCTGCAACCTTCATGAGGATGATGGACGACATCTTATGACCCTTCACCAATTCATTCATGGGTGTTTACTTAGATGGCATAGTCATCTATAGCAGAACATGGGAAGGACATTTGCAACATGTTCGTAAGGTGCTTCAAACTCTTTGAGAGCACAAGTTGTACAAAAATCTTGACAAATGCACATTTAGGATGACAAAAATTTAGTACCTCAGGTACGTTGTGAATGAGGAAGGGGTGCATGTTGACCCATAAAAGATTCAGGTTATTTGAGAATGGCCCACACCAAGGACCCTCATAGAGCTTCACAGATTTTTGGGTCTTGTAAATTTATATTGTAGGTTTGTTCTTGGATTTTCACATGTTGCTTGGTCACTAACCCAAGCGACTAAAGGAGAAGCTAAAGATACATTTCAGTGGGTTTAAATACAACAAATGGCATTTAAGAATTTGAAGAATAGACTTTGCTCATCCCCTGTTCTTGCCTTGCTAGATTTGCATCAACCTTTTTAGTTGATGAAAGATGCATCTGATTATGCCATGGTAGATGTCATCATGCAACATGGCCATCCTATTCCATATCACAGTGAAACTTTCATTGATATAATCAGGAAATATCCAACTTATTGTAAGGATATCTATGCCATTGTGTAAGCCTGTAAATAATGGAAACACTACATCTTAGGGAAAGAGACGGTCATCCACACTGACCACAGACCATTAGAATTCATCCAGACACAAAGCAAACTACAAAATGAGAGTCACCAAAAGTGGGCCACATATCTTCAGCAGTTCCACCTGATAATCAAACATAAAATGGGGATTTAAAATACATTTATAGATTATCTGAGCCACCCACCTATTACTGCACTCACAATAGTTCTTGACCTATGCAGATAGGAGACTGCCACTTGGGGTGCTCTGTATGAAGCAAATCCTACCTTTATTGATACATATCAAGTGATTCAAAAAGGTAAACATGTTTCTAATTTATATTTTAAAAATAATTCCTTTGTCATATGGGGCACATTTGTGTTCCAGTTGTAGAGCAACAAAATATGATATGGGAAGCACACTTTAGTAGAATAGTTGGACACTTTGGTATCAAAAATACATTGCCAGTTCTTCAAAAACACTTGTACTAGCCCCATATGCAAAAGGATGTGGAAAGATATCTCAAATATTGCACCCCATGTGGGATAGCCAAGCTAATAAATAAGAAGCAAGGATTATACACGCCATTGCCAGAACTAACCAGGCCTTGGGAATCTGTCTTAATGGATTTTCTCTTAGGTTTGCCCACTTCAAAACACGGTAAGGAATGTATTTTTGTGGTAGTTGATTGCTTTTCAAAAATGGCTATCATGATTGCTTGTAATAAAAATATATCTGCTGAGGAAACTACTCAAATATATTTTATTCATGTATGGCTCCATTTTGGTCTCCCCAAGTCCATTGTCTCAGATCGATATAGCAAGTTACTGAGCATCTTTTGGTCCACTCTATTGAAGATGATGGATACTAAGCTTATGAAGTCCACAGCCTTCCATCCATAGATTGATGGTTAGATAGAGGTGGTAAACCACTTGATTGTTCACATGATTCAGATGTATCACTCCAAACATCCATGCACATGGGATGAGGGACTTCTTTTCATACAACATGGATAAAATCAGGCGCTGCACAGCTCCACCAAGCACAGTCCATTCCAAGTATGTTTTGGGTTAAAACCCGTGGTACCAATTGATATAGCTATTCCATTTCCCACCATGGAATACACACCTCATGGAAGATCTGAGGTAGCAAAAGTGACAAAGTTTATTGAACAAATACAACACATCCAGCAAAAAGTTCATGACATCTTAGAGAAGATGAATCAAAAGTATAAGTAACGCCATGACAAACATAGAATTTCACACCATTTTGATGTGGGTGACAAGGTTTGGTTATGGATTCAAAAGGAATGACTTGTAGGCCCACACAAAAAGATTCAGTCTCTACGATATGTTCCCTAAACCATCACCAAAAAAGTTGGAGAAAATGCTTTTGAGTTGAACCTACCAGCCTACCTTGGTCTGCATCCAATATTCAATGTGGAGCTCCTCAAACCATATCACCCACACCTATTAGACACCTTAGTTGTAGTAGAACAACTAGACATTGATGAGCTTGATCCATAGAGTTTTGCTCCAGTGGAAGAGGATCATATTGTGGACACCTGGATGAAGACAACAAGAGGACGCTCTATTCCACTTTATCAAGTGGTCAAAAGGGGCTAGCTTAGCCACCAAGGTGAGTGGCTCACAGAGAATCGCTTCAAGACACAACTACCACACCTAATGGATAAAATTGATGCAATGGGGACCATTGCTTTTAAAGGAGGGAGGAATGATCCAGACAACAATTTAGGTGACAATTCGGGTCACAGTTCCACCCCAATTGATGACGAAACTTCTAGGAGCCATAACTTTTGCACCATAGCTCCAATTGACTCACCGTTTAAACCGTTGGAAAGATAAGAATGAGGAGAAAATCGTGAGATGGCATTTATATTTTATCAATGAATTTTGACCCCTAAAAACCCAATGGAAGTGCCCGAAATTTCAATTTTAGGAGTGCAGTCTAAAAATATTAATTCCTCATATTATTTATTGTTTTAAATCTTGGAAGTCAAACCAATTAATCTACCTTGATATTGGTGACCTTCCACATCCTCCCCATTATTTCAAAATGTGTATAAATGAATAAGTAACCCAAAATGTGAAGACATACATCTCTTCCTAGAGATAAACATATATTTATATTGTGATCTTGAGTAATACTACATCTCTTCTCAGAGAATTCATTATTACTATGTTATTTGTATGCTATTAAAATATTTATCAACCAAAAATTTTTAGTGTTGGATCAATGGTATCAGAGCGATTTGTCTTGAGAGTGTATGATCTTGAGGATGAGGTCAAGCTACAAGAAGCTTGGATGGAAAACAATAGAGCTTCCAAACTTTCCACCTGTTTGCTCCAAATGACTTCAAAAGGCAGATGACACCGAGACATCTAATCCTTTCATGGAAATGGTGAATGAAGCCCTTCAATGGCAACAAGCATAGATGCTACAACAATTAACCCAAATTCTTCAAACACTCCTGATGGGAAATTCTGGCTCTGCAACTACACTTTTTGGCTCCTCATCCAGGGAATATCCTTTCATTGCCCCAATCACCCTTCAATGTTTAGGTAAATTTTGATATTCATACAGTTGAAGACAAAATCAATGCTGATGTAGTATAAAATTGGTTGGATCAACTGTCTTCTTACTTCTCTATAAATAAGTTCATCGATGGAGAAAAGATCACTTTTGCTCTTTTGAAAGCATCATTGCCTGTGAAAAATTGGTGGGAACTGTACAAAAAGAGGTTTAGTACAAATAAATTTTAGATAATTATGAGATAAAAAGATAGATTCAAGAATTGATCCAAAAGGGTCACATCAGGGCAAGCTCTTCACCTTGTGGTAGCCCAATTGTCTTGGCACCGAAGAAAGATGGAACATGGAGGCTTTGCATTGACTATCAAGCCCTAAAAAAAATATTTGTGAAGAATCGTTACCCTCTCCCTAAGATTGATGACCTGTTGGACTAGCTCCATGGTGCAAAGTTCTTCACCAAAATTGATCTCAAATCTGGTTATCACCAAATTACCATTAATCCCACTGATGTCTGGAAGATTGAATTCAAATCTAAGGAGGGGCTATTTGAATGGTTGGTTGTGCCTTTTGGCTTAACTAATGCACTTGCAACCTTCATGAGGATGATGGATGACATCTTACGACTCTTCACCAACTCATTCATGGTTGTCTACTTAGATGACATAATCATCTATAGCAGAACATGGAAAGAACATTTGCAACATGTTTGTAAGGTGCTTCAAAATCTTTAGGAGCATAAGTTGTATGTAAATCTTAACAAATGCACATTCAGGATGACAAAAATTCAATACCTCAGGTACATTATGAATGTGGAAGGGGTCCATGTTGATCTAAAAAAGATTTGGGTTATTCGAGAATGGTGCACACCAAGGACCCTCACAGAGCTTCACAATTTTTTGGGACTTGTAAATTTTTACTGCAAGTTTGTTCTTAGATTTTCACATGTTGTTTGGTCACTAACCCAAGTGACTAAAGGAGGAGCTAAAGCTACATTTCAGTGGGGTGAAATACAACAAAGGGCATTTGAGAATTTGAAGAACAGACTCTACTCAACTCCTGTTCTTGCCTTGTTAGATTTGTATCAACCTTTTGAGTTGATGACAGATGTATCTGACTATGCCATGGGAGTTGTCATCATGCAACATGGCCATCATTTTGCATATCATAGTGAAACTTTCACTGATATAGTCAAGAAATATCCAACATATGATAAGGAGCTCTATGCCATTGTGTAAGCTTGCAAACAATGGAAAAGCTACATCTTAGGGAAAGAGACGGTCATCCACACTAACCACAGACCATTGGAATTCATCTAGACACAAAGCAAACTATGAAATGAGAGGCACCAAAAGTGGGCCACATATCTTCAGCAATTCCACTTGATAATCAAACACAAAAAGGGGAGTTCAAATACAGCTGTAGATTGTTTGAGCCACCCACCAATTACTACACTCACAACAATTCTTGACCTATGCGGACATGAGACTGCCACTTGGGGTGCTCTATATGAATCAGATCCTACCTTTGCTAATATGTATCAAGTGCTTCAAAAAGGTAAACATGTTTCTAATTTCTATTTGTAAGATAATGTCCTCTATCATATGGGGCACGTCTGTGTTTCAATTGTAGAGAAACAAAAGATGATATGGGAAGCACACTTTAGTAGGACAGTTGGACACTTTGGTATCAAAAAGACATTGGTAGTTCTTCAAAAACACTTCTATTGGCCCCATATGCGAAAGGATGTGGAAAGATATCTCAAATATTTTACCCATGTGCAATAGCCAAGCTAAAAAATAAGAAGCAAGGATTGTACACACCATTGCCAGAACCAACCAAGCCTTGGGAATCTGTCTTAACGGATTTTCTCTCAATTTTTCCCACTTTAAAACATGGGAAGGACTGTATTTTTATAGTAGTTGATCATTTTTCAAAAATGGCTATCATGATTTCTTGTAAGAAAAATATATCTGCTGAGGAAACTGCTCAACTATATTTTAGTCATGTATGCCTCCATTTTGGTCTCCCCAAGTCCATTGTCTCAGATTTAGATAGCAGGTTCCTGAGCATCTTCTAGTCTAATCTATGGAAGATGATGGATACTAAGCTGATGAATTCCATAGCCTTCAACCCACAGACTGGTGGTCAGATAGAGGTGGTTAACCACTTGATTTTTCACATGATTCAAATGTATCACTCCAAACATCCATGCATATGGGATGAGGGACTTTTTTTCATACAACATCGATACAATCGAGTGCTGCACAGCTTGACCAAACACAGTCCATTCCAAGTATGTTTTGGGATCCAACCTATGGCACCAATTGATATAGTTGTTCCATTTTACACCATGGAATACACACCTCATGGAAGATCTGAGGTAGCAAAAGCAACAAAGTTTACTGAACAAATGCAACATATCTAGCAACAAGTTCATGACATCCTGGAGAAGATGAATCAAAAGTATAAGCAATACCATGACAAACATAAGATTGAACACCATTTTGCTGTGGGTGACAAGGTTTGGTTACGGCTTCAGAAGGAATGACTTGTAGGCCCACACAGAAAGATTTGGCCTCTACGATATGGTCCTTACACAATCACAAAAAAAGTTGGAGAAAATGCTTCTAAGTTGAACCTACCAGCCTACCTTAGTCTGCATCCAATATTCAATGTGGAGTTCCTCAAACCATATCACCTACCTCTATTAGACACTTTAGTTGTAGTAGAACAACTAGACATTGATGAGCTTGATCCATAGAGTTTTGCTCTAGTGGAAGAGGATTAGATTGTGGACACCTGGATGAAGACAACAAGAGGATGCTCTATTTTGCTTTATCAAGTGTTCAAAAGGGGCCAGCTTAGCCACCAAGGTGAGTGGCTCATAGAGAATCAAATCAAGACAAAACTACCACACCTAACCATTGATTTTCAAGGAGGGAGGAATGATCTAGGTAACAATTTAGGTGACAATTTGGGTGACAGTTCCACCCTAATTGATGACAGAACTTTTGGGAGCCAAAACTTTTGCACCATAGCTCCAATTGACTCATCGTTTGAACCATTGGAAAGCTAATAATTAGAAGAAAGTCATGGGATGACATCCATATTTTTTGGATGAAGTTTGACCTTTAGAAACCTAATGGAAGTGCCTCAAATTTCAATTTTAGTAGTGTAGTCTAAAAATAATAAGTTTCTAAAAATAGTAATTCCTCGAATTTTGTAATGTTTTAAATATTGGAAGTCAAACCACTTAATATCCCTCAAGATTGGTGACCTTTCACATCCTCCCCATGCTTTCAAAATGTGTATAAATGAAGAGGTAACCTGAAATGTGAAGACATGCATCTCTTCCCAGAGATAAGCATATATTTGTATTGAGATCTTGAGTAATACTACATCTCTTCTCAAAGAAATCATTGTTACTATGTTATTTCTATGCTATTGAAATATTTATCAACCATAAATTTTGAGTTTTGGATAAGTGGTATTAGAGTGGTTTATCTTGAGAGTATATGATCCTGAGGATGAGGTCAGGCTATAAGAAGCTTGGGTGAGAAATAATAGAGCTTCTAAACTTTCCACCTGTTTGCTCCAAATGACTTCAAATGGCAGATGACACCGAGACATCCAATCCTTTCAAGGAAATGGTGAATGAAGCCCTCCAATGGCAACAAGCATAGATGCTACACCAATTTTCCAAATTCTTCAAACACTCTTGATGGAAAATTATGGCTCTACAACTACACTTTTTGGCTCTTCATCCAGGGAACGTCCTTTCAGTGCCCCAACAACCTTCAAGGTTTAGGTAAATTTTGATTTTCATAAATTTTAAGGCAAAATCAATGCTGATGTAGTATAAAATTGGTTAGATCAACTGTCTTCTTACTTCTCTATAAATAAGTTCATCGATGGAGAAAATATCACTTTTGCTCTTTTGAAAGCATCATTGCACGTGAAAAACTGGTGGGAAGTGTACAAAAAGAGGTTTAGTACATATGAGATTGGCCTTGAGATGGAAACTACTTGGGTTGATTTTGTGGAAGTAGTGAAAAAAGAATACTATCCCATCGGAGCATATGATGATCTATACATACAGTGGCAATAACTTCACCAAGGTAAGGACCAATCTATTTAAGATTACACAAACACTTTTCATTATTTGTCTGCAAGATTGGGCATTCAAGAAAGTGAGAAACATAAGACTCTCAAATATCATGGTGGACTACAATGGTACATATGAGGGGAAATGGAACTCTTCAATTTGGAAACCCTTAGTGAGGCATACAAATTCATAGTGAAGATTAAACAGAAGCATGGCAGAAAGAATACAAAGAGTCAACCCTCAAAATGGAAAACTGACAAGAAAGGTCAAACACGAGGCCAAAATTAGAAGCAGAAGGAGTTTCAGGATAAGAAATCCCAGAAAGGAAAGGTTGGAAAATGGTGTGATTACCACAAAACTAGAACTCACTCCAAAGAAGAATGTTGAGCCATCAAGTCATTGCTCTTTGAGTCACAATACTCGACATCTACTACTCTACCTTATACACAACCCACAGTCAAAGAGGATGAAGAAGAAATTGTAGATTTTGAGCCTGACACCATCATCACTTCATCATAGACCCATGAGGAAAGACTAGATGACAATGAAAGAGTGTTTCACTCTAAATTATGGGTAAAAGGTAAGTCTCTGAATTTCATTCTTGATAGTGGGAGTCAAAAGAATTTAATCTCTGCTAAAGTTGTGAAAAGTCTAACTCTATCCATGAAGCCTCATCAATGTCTTCTTTCATATGCTATAAAACCATTCCAAGATGAAGTCTTATGTGATGTGGTCAATCTAGATGTTTGTGATGTACTCCTTGGTAAGCCATTCATGTATGAGTGACATGGCATCTATGAATCACAAAATCAAAGGATCACCCTCACTCTTGAAACATGGTGCTATAGGGTACCAGAGGTACCACCTCTCACATCTATCTCCCTGATTAGTGCTAAGCAATGTAAGAGATTGGTGGAAAAAACAAATCAATTTATTCTCATGGTGGTCAAACCATAGAAATTCAAGAAGGCTGATGTTGTAGTCTTGAATACACAATCAACACAATAAAAAAAGTAGATAGGATGAATCATAGGAGAATATGATGACTTATTCAAGTCACCCACAAGAGTTCCACTACATTGCCAGGTAAAACATTCTATCGATTTGATCCCAAGATCACCTTTGCCTGACAGTCGTGTGTATCACAGATAAATTTTAGAGAATGATAAGATAAAAAGATAGATTCAAGAATTGATCCAAAAGGGTCACATCAAGCCAAGCTCTTCACCTTATGGTAGCCCAATTATCTTGGCATCGAAGAAAGATGGAACATGGAAGCTTTGCATTGACTATTGAGCCCTAAATAAAATCTCTGTGAAGAATCACTACCCTCTCCCTAGGATTGATGACTTGTTGGACCAGATCCATGGTGCAAAGTTCTTCACTAAAATTTATCTCAAATCTGGTTATCACTAAATTCCCATCGATCCCACTGATGTTTGGAAGACTGCATTCAAATCTAAGGAGTGGCTCTTTGAATGGTTGGTTATGCCTTTTGGCTTAAGTAACACACTTGCAACCTTCATGAGGATGATGAATGACATATTATGACCCTTCACCAACTCATTCATGGTTGTCTACTTAGATGACATACTCATCTATAGTAGAACATGGGAAGAAAATTTGCAACATGTTCATAAGGTACTTCAAACTCTTTGGGAGCACAAGTTGTATGCAAATCTTGATAAATGCACATTTAGGATGGCAAAAATTCAGTACCTCAAGTACGTTGTGAATGAGGAAGGGGTCCATGTTGATCTAGAAAAGATTTAGGATATTTGAGAATGGCCCACATCGAGGACCCTCATAGAGCTTCACAACTTTTTGGGTCTTGCAAATTTTTACCGCAAGTTTGTTCTTGGATTTTCACATGTTTCTTGGTCACTAACCCAAGTGACTAAAGGAGGAGCTAAAGCTACATTTCAATGGGGTGAAATACAACAAAGGGCATTTGAGAATTTGAAGAATAGACTCTGCTCAGCCCCTATTCTTGCCTTGCCAAATTTGTATCAACCTTTTGAGTTGATGACAGATGCATCTGAATATGCCATGGGAGCTATCATCATGCAATATGGCCATCCTATTGCATATCACAGTGAAAATTTCACTGATACAGTTAGGAAATATCCAACATATGATAAGGAGCTCTATGCCATTGTGTAAACCTACAAATAATGGAAACACTACATCTTGGGGAAAGAGACGGTCATCCACACTGACCATAGACCATAGGAATTCATCCAGACACAAAGAAAACTATGAAATGAGAGGCACCAAAATTGGGCCACATATCTTCAACAATTCCACGTGATAATCAAACACAAAAAGGGGAGTTCAAATATAGCTATAGTTTGTCTGAGCTGCCCACCAATTACTACACTCACAATAGTTCTTGACCTATGTGGACATGAGACTACCATTTGGGGTGCTCTGTATGAAGTAGATCCTACCTTTGCTAATACATATCAAGTGATTCAGAAAGGTAAACATGTTTCTAATTTCTATTTGCAAGATAATGTCCTCTATCATATGGGGCACATCTGTGTTCCAGTTGTAGTGCAACAAAAGATGATATGGGAAGCACACTTCAGTAAGATAGCTGGACACTTTAGTATCGAATAGACATTGATAGTTCTTCAAAAACACTTCTACTAGCTCCATATGCGAAAGGATGTGGAAAAATATCTCAAATCTTGCACCCCATGTGAAATAGCCAAGCCAACAAATAAGAAGCAAGGATTGTACATGCCATTACCAGAACCAACCAGGCCTTAGGAATCCATCTCAATGGATTTTCTCTCAGGTTTGCCCACTTCAAAACATGGTAAGGACTGTATTTTTGTGGTAATTGATCATTTTTCAAAAATGGCTATCATGATTACTTGTAAGAAAAATATATCTGCTGAGGAAACTACTCAACTATATTTTAGTCATGTATGGCTCCATTTTGGTCTCCCCATGTCCATTGTCTCAGATCGAGATAGCAAATTCTTGAGCATCTTCTGGTCCACTCTATGGAAGATAATGGATACTAAGCTGATGAAGTCCATAGCCTTCCACCCACAGATTGATGCTCAGATAGAGGTGGTAAATCGCTTGATTGTTCACATGATTTGGATGTATCACTCCAAACATCCATGCACATGGGATGAGGGACTTCTTTTCATACAACATGGATACAATCGAGCACTGCACAAGTCGACTAAGCATAGTCCATTCCAATTATGTTTTGGGTTCCAGCCCATTGCACCAATTGATATAGCTATTCCATTTTCCACCATGGAATACACACGTCATGGAAGATCTGAGGTAGCAAAATCAACAAAGTTTATTGAATAAATGCAACACATCCAATAACAAGTTCATGACATCCTGGAGAAGATGAATTAGAAGTATAACCAATGCCATGACAAACATAAGATTGCACACCATTTTGATGTGGGTGAAAAGGTTTGGTTATGGCTTCAGAAGGAATGACTTGTAGGCCCACACAGAAATATTTGGCCTCTATGATATGGTCCCTACACCATCACCAAAAAAGTTGGAGAAAATGCTTTTGAGTTGAACCTACCAACCTACTTTGGTCTGCATCCAATATTTAATGTGGAGCTCCTCAAACCATATCACCCACCTCTATTAGACACTTTAGTTGTAGTAGAAAAACTAGACATTGATGAGCTTGATCCATAGAGTTTTGATCCAGTGGAAGAGGATCAGATTGTGCACACCTGGATGAAGACAACAAGAGGACGCTCTATTTCACTTTATCAAGTGGTCAAAAGGGGCCAGCTTAGCCACCAAGGTGAGTGGCTCACAGAGAATCAAATCAAGACACAACTACCACACCTGATGGGGAACATTGACACAATGGGGACCAATTATTTTAAATGAGGGAGGAATGATCCAGGCAACAATTTAGGTGATAATTTGGGTGACAGTTCCACCCCAATTCTTGATGAAACTTTTGAGAGCCATAAATTTTGCATCGTAGCTCCAATTGACTCACCGCTTGAACTATTGGAAAGCTAAGAATGAGGAGAAAATTGTGAGATGGCATCAAGATTTTCTAGATGAAGTTTGACCCCTAGAAACCCAATGGAAGTTTCCTAAATTTCAATTTTAGTAGTGCAGTCTAAAAATAGTAAGTTTATAAAAATAGTAATTCCTTGAATTTTGTATTGTTTTAAATCTTGGAAGTCAAACCACTTAATATCCCTTGAGATTGGTGACCTTCCACATCCTCTCCATGCTTTCAAAATGTGTAGAAATTAAGAGGTAACCTGAAATGTGAAGATAGACATCTCTTCCCAGAGATAAGCATATATTTGTATTGCGATCTTGAGTAATACTACATCTCTTCTCAGAGAATTCATTATTACTGTTTTAATTTATATGCTATTGAAATATTTATCAACCAAAACTTTTGAGTTTTGTATCACTCATTGTCACAATATAGGATGGTGGGTTGCTTCTATGGTACTCCCAATCCTTCTAGTATGTAACATAACCATATCAATTCTATAAAGCTTCTCCTGCAACATGATATTCTAATTCAATAGAAGATTGATAAATAAAGTTTTATTTCTTGATCCCCTAGGATATAAGACTAGATCCAAAAAAACACATATCCTAAATTGGATTTGCTATCATCAATATTACCTACATGATTTGAGTCTGAGTATCCTATCAAGAATAAATTATCATTATTCTTGTATTCTAAGCCAAACTCTATCATACCCTTTATATATCTTAGTATCCACTTTGTTGCTTTCCAATGAGACATCTTTGGATCTTGAATGAACTGTGAGAGTTCACTGACAACATAGATGATGTCTGGCCTAGTATATGTTAAATAAATAAGACTCCCAATCAATAGTTGATAGAGAGTTGTATTCAATTATGATTATGGATATATATTAGATAATTGAAGCCTTGTATCCATAGGTGTAGGAATTAGTTTACTATCTATCATATGAAATTTATAGATCATTGTCTTGGCATATTTCATGTATGACACAAATATGTGGTGTTCCTTTTTCCATATTTCAAGTCCAAGATAATAATATAGAAGCCCAAGATTTTTCATGTAAAATGATCATTTAATAACTATCTTTGTTGCATCAATCATCTTCACTAAACTAAAGGTGATGACTTGATCATCAACATATACAACAATAATCAAAATCTCTCCCCTTACTATTTGTGGTAGAGATTTAGATCATAAGGATTCCTCTGGAATCCATGTTGAATGAGATGCTCATCAATTTTTATATACTAGGCTTAAGGAGCCTATCTGAGACCATACAAATATTTGATGAGTTTACACATTTTTCCTTCATTAACAATTGTGACAAAACTTTCTGGTTGTGTCAAGTAAACTTACTCTTGTATATATCCACTTATAAAGGCACTTTTCAAATCCATTTGGTTAATTCTCCAACCAAACTTTCAGCTAAATAAAATATCATTTTGATAGTCTTGTTCTTGGTTGTGGGATTAAATGTCTCCTTATAGTCAATGCCTTGCTTATAAGTATATCCAATTGCTATGAGTCATGCCTTGTGTTTCTCAATACTTCCATCTATTTTTTAAAATTTTTTTAAGACCCTTTTACAACTAATTAGCTTCTTCCCTCATGGAATATATTCAAGTTGCCATGTATTATGTTTCATCAATGATTGAAATTATGCATTCATGTCATCTTTCTAGGAATTTGAATCTAGGTATTATTAAATAATAGTGGGATCAATAGATTCAACAACTATGCTCATTAGGGCCAAATTGACCTCATCTTGAGTCATGTTGTGAGTCCTTGGTCTAGTGGTCGATGGTCTTGATGGCCAAAAGGGTTGTCAAATTTAAGCTAGTGTCTTGCTCACATCATTACTAGCATGTCAGCTATTAGTAGGTCATGCCATGTTTCCTCTCCCTACTTAGTCGTTACTCAACTCAGGTGATTGATATGCCTAGACTATGCCTTGGTTACAATATAGAAAGATCATGCCATGTGGTGCAATCTCACTCACTCAGAGTTTAGATGGTTTATCAAACTACATGGGCCACCCTAGGACTATGGAGTAGTGGGATGTTGCCATGTGGCAACATCCTAATAACCTAGAGGCTTGGGATATTTTGGAATTGTATGGACCATCTCGTGATAGCAGGTCACTAGGATTATGATACGTGGTAACATCTCACTAATCCACTCCTTTAGGGGATCTTTGATTTATATAAAATCATCTAGGTTAGTGGGTTGCTGGGATCTTGTCACATAAAAATGTCCTATTGATACAAAAATTTAAAGGATCCCATGTGGATTTGAGAACCCTTTAGAGAAGTGAAAATTTGACATGTGTCTCTAGGAGAAATTATGAAAAATCAACTAAATATTGAAACATTTTTTTGAATGGTTCGGGGCCATAGAAAACTTTGAGATAATTAGATAATTTGTATAATTCCAAATTGAAATGGTCTAAAAATAAATATTTAAATGTGTTTCAAAACACAACATGAAGATAGACCAAGACTTAATAGAATCATACGAATTTATATTTTAAAATCAATACAGTCCTAGATGTTATTTCTAGACCAAGTGCTTATGATGAAAATTTATTATTATACAAACTTGTTTAAATCAATGAAGCATATTTTAGAGTTTAAATCTTCACTTCTATTAAAAACACAATGCCAAAATAGAAATTCAAATGAACAAAACTACCAAACTCTTTCAAGACATAAGACCAAACTCTAGAGCAAAAAGAGGATCCTTATTTTGAGTTTAAAAATGGGACGTGTTGTGTAAGCAACAACAATACTAACAACCATTTAGGTCATGACGTTTCTTTCCATAAATGAGGAAAAATTTCTATTATTTATTTCCTTCTAGATTGTATTGATGACCTTGATTTTTTTTAGAAGATTTGACCTATTTTCCCTTTTTGTTGATGAGAGGCAAGAGTATGTTCTTCTGATTCTTCTTCTTCTGCATGCATGGACTCTTCTTGTTAGAACATGTTGATCAATTTGTAAAATGATAGTTTTTATTTAGTGACAGTCAAGGTAGTCATGGATATCTTGTAGGAGGGTGGTAGTGCTTTCAGGATAATAGGTATAAGAGATTTATCTATCAGTTGCTCGCTCAATGCTTAGAGTGAGGCTTTCAAGGTTACAAAATGTCTTAGAGAAACTTTCACTTTTTCACCAGACTTCAATTTGAGTGAATGAAGCTGATTCTATAGATGGAAAATTGTGCTTTCATATTTGGTCTCATATAGTTTTTGGAGCTTATCCCAAGCTTCCTTAACTAGTAGCTTCATGGATATGGGGTTGTACCTCATCTGATACCCTGAACATTATAATCAACTTTGCCTTCTAGTTTATCTTATCAAACTTATGTTACTGATCAGTGTTAGAGGCATGTCAGGTAAATGTGCCACTAACAATAGGGACAATGTCCTTAAATTCAAGTTGTGTCTTGATCTTTTTTTTCCAATAAACATAGTTGTCTCTGCATAAAAGCTATGAATCCGACATAAATAATTTTGGGTTATTTATAGCCATCGTGTATAATCTAAAGTGTCTAACAAAAGATGATGAAATCATTCATTATCACTCTAGGTATTAAAGTTTGCATTTCTATATACCATCAAATTGATATGCCAAATCTTTCTATATACACACCCTTCTTATATACATGTTGGTATGTGGAAGAAGTTCACCCTTTCTATATACCCAATGATATGTGAAAGAAGTGTAAATGTACATGAAAGAGAATAGTATATGGATCTAGAAATTAATAAAATAAGTTTATTCAATCATTAGCACCTCTTTAAATAGAATTTTTCATACATGGGTATAACTTCCCTATATATTTAAAATTTTTAATTGTCAGGGTTTACACCTTTCATTTAGATCAAATTGGTAAAGGAGGGATGACTAAATAAAGCTGTTTAACTTTATTTCTCCTCAACAATTTATAGGGATGATGCCCAAATTTCATTGTTGTAGATGTATTAGGATATGTATGTTGTAACTCAAGCGCGATAACATTACCCGTAAACATGAGTTAGAGACATCACTTATACCAGACACTATGATCGTACAAAATACATTGTTTTATGTTTTTGCTTGTTTCAAATGTAAATTTTCAAAAAAATATTTTTAAAAATAATTTGAAAATAAAATATTACAATTTATGGAAAACACTAATTTTGTTTTAAATTAAAATTAAAAATTTTAAAATATTTTTTCAAACTCCATGCCACCATAGACATAGTCAATAAATATTGCACTCACATCTATTAATAGTTGGTACACTTCCTATTGGCACTCAATAGATGAGCCTTATATATCTATATGAGGAATGATACACTTGATCTGTTGGACCTTATATCTAGATCTAGTTGGGGAATGAGACACGAGATAGATGAGGACACTAGCCCCTATCTATATCCACCCCCAAAATATCTAACCCATTAAACTGTATAGGGTGGCCTCCCTCTCTAACTATATGGGATATGGGATTAATGATGGGGACACTTTCTTATTCTAGCTAAATTTAATTATCTAAAACTAAATTTTGGTAGAGTTACCAATAATAAAATGGCTGTTTTAAATTAAATGTAGATTTTATAAAATAAATTTTCTGTCTAAATTTAGTTAACCACAACTAAATTTTGGCAGAGTTTCCAATAATGAAATGGTTCAAAAATAATCTTCTAAAAGTTATTTTAGGAGGGATTTGAACCTCTCCTTTACACTTTACTAAAAACATTTCTCCTAACCCATCCATGCATCATTTCAAGCAGTTGAAACGATAAACTTTTAAGAAAAACCGCATGATTTAAATGCCACGAGTTGGTTTTATAAGTGGTTTTAGATAAAAGTGTAGCAAAGAAAGATTTTGTGAAGTGGTTTTTAGGTAAAAAATGATGGTTTTAGGCTTAAAAAAGGGTTGTTTTGGTGCCTTTGCTCAATTTTAAAGCTTATATGATGGAAAATAAGATTATTTAAACCATGAACCTTGATAACACAAACCACGTTCTTTTGATAGAATTCATGAGTTGATTTTTAATGTAGGTGGTTTAGGAAGTGTGGACGGCTTGATAAAATACATTGGAAATTGATTTAAAACGTCTGTGTAAAAATAACAATGCCTATGCAGATCAGGGTCTCAGCCACTAAATGATATACTATCATTTAATGTATACAATGATCAAGGTCTCTAATAAATGATAGATAATGAGAGCATAATAACAACACCAAAATTAAACTCCAACACCTCAACATATTTTTTAAATTTGTTTGGCAAGTAATACAATGCCAGGAATGAGCCAACACTATCCTTAGTGATATTTGAAAAACTATGGTCAACTGGTACTTTTAAACTGGTCTGAGTTTGTTTATTTTTGGTCAATTTTGGACTTGTCGGTAGTCAAATAACCTAAAATACTTGCCAACCGATCCATATATATATTGATGAAATTACTTCCCTGAGATTGTTGACTTAAATCATCAAACAAAGTGAGATTGAGGTAAAATAATTATCATATAGCAGAATATGTTATTATCATTCAAAATTAAATATGAATATTGGGAAATGGAATCACTCAATATTTTGATGAAAGTAATGGTTTTAAAATCGTTAAACAGTTTGTAGGTTTAACTTGAATATTCATCATGCAAAGTAAATATTCAATGGTAAAATTTGTTGTAGACCTTGAATATTTTAATTCATAGTTCATTTGATCAGTGGTTATTAAGTAACAAGATGGTTCAATAACAAATATCTTAGGGCTATCCTATAGGGTGTATTTATGTATATGGTTATTTACTGATTAATATTTTAATTGCATTTTATATTTAAAATAAATTTTAGTTGGTATTAAAGGATTAAATTATAGGAATTATCTAGAATGTTTAAAAAGAGAATAATTATGTTGTTTAAGTTATTTATGGAATGACTGATAATTTAATGATATTTTAAAGAGATTATGTGTGTATTGAATAAGATTTGTAGTAATGTAATTTAATTGAACTCAAGTACTCCTTGGAGGTATTATATATGGAACTTGTAGTATATGCATATCAAATGAAGTTATCATTTTGTATGATGTTATCTAATTCTTAGAATGATTATGGATTTTAGTACTTGCATTTAGTACAATTATTATTTAATTAGCCACTTAGAGGTGAGTTGGTATGCTTTACTATTAGATCCATCTCTTATTAATGGATGACAAGTTGTAGGTAGGAAGCTTAATGTGCTTGCCTGTCATTAGTTAACAAGTTAGGGAAGTGGTAACTATATGCATTAATATAAAGAGTGAATCACGTGGACTATGACCCATATCTTAAATTTAACTATACTATAAAATGATTTGGTTAAATTAATGTTATAGTTGCATACATTGCCAGTCCACAAATTTTTTTATTTTATATATTTGCTTTAGGTCATAACAAAAAGAGGCATCCCTAACATTTGTTTGATTAGCTTCATAAAATAGTGATTGTACTACACTTGTGATTCTTGGATGGTCTGATTTCTTACATCATCATTATCTTCCCCTTCGTGAAAGGAAGGGCCACTCCCAATGGGGAAGTGTATACGGAAACACCAATTTGTGGTTGGAGGAAAATTTCCCATATGACACTTTCTCTCTCTATAGATGCATCTAAACCTATCTCGATACCTACTCATGTCTATTGTATAGATGATTGAGTTGTTTATATAAGCTCTAACGTATTGTTATTGTTTGACATTTTTTTAGGCCTATATAATTGTAGTTGTTATCTCTTTGTATAATTATTATTTGATAATCGTACCACAATAATGGCTATAAATTATGATTTTTGATGTACTTATAAATTCTATTCATTAGATAGTGGTGCTTATTTGACATATTGAATTATTGCATATTATTACATTTTATACATTATGTAAACTCTTTTTGGCATATGAAACATCTTAATCAGTGGATTAATTTGACGTTATATACCTATTGTACTTTTAATATTTAGTATATTAAATACAAATTTATATCAAATGTATAATTTGTAATCATATGCTATGGATATCTTAACGACTGTTGTACTCAATATTGAATTTAAAACATAAATTACACATTTTTTAGTAATGAACCTAGATGGGTTATAACATGTATGATCAAAACATAGGATTAAATGATTAGACCTAATGAGTCCACTAACATTAATCTATCTCTTCTCTTTTAGTAGTATAAAATGGTGTGTGTAAGAGGAATTGCTGAGAGAACTTCTAATCATAATCAACAACCTGATCCTAAATAACTAGTAGCTAAACAATCTATAAATCTTGATCAAATCCTTGTAGTCCTAAATGAATCTAGAGATAGAATAGTATCTTTGGTACTATAAGTACATGGGAATGATGAGTAAGAAGAGAAATAAGTGATTGAGGAACAAAAGGATGATCAATAAGAGCACCAAGAGTAAGAACATGCTAAAGAACAAGATGCAAGAGCACAAGTAGTTATAGAACTTGCATGAGACATGAAAAAGGTAAATCCACTAAATTTTGAAGGAACAGTGCTAGATGATTGGGAGGAAGGTTGGATCACTAAAATGGAGAAGTATTTTGAAATTTGAAATTACTCTAAGGTAACCAAGGTAGTTTGGGGAGCATATCAACTTATTAATGAAGTAACAACTTGACAAGTCAATAAGAAATTATAAATGGGTCTTGAATCCACCACCACCACTTGGGAATAGTTTGTAACTCTTTTTAGGGCTCGGTGGCTACCCCAACTTTATTTTGATAAGAAATTATCAAATTTATAGAATTTGAAGTAGGGGTATTTTTCAGTCTCTAGGTACTTGGAACAATTTACCAAGCTTCTTAAGTACATTCTCCAATATCATAAAGATGAATGTTTTCGGTTTAGAGCATTCATCATGGGTCTTATGCCATAGATTGCATGTGAAGTAGGTGTTAATGGTCATAATACCATGGACTAAGTTTTTGATGAAGTTGTTAAATAGGACTAGAAACTAAAATCACTTAAAGAAGTCATAGATAATTTTCATAAAAAATTTGGTGGCCTAAAAACTTAAAAAAAAAAGAAAAATTGGAAGCATAACCCAAATTATAAAAGTAGATTTAATAATTAGAATTTCAAGTTTATCAACACTTTTAGGAATAAGAACACTGATAATGGTTTCAAAGAAGGATTTAGAGGAGACAACCAATATGAGAGAAAATGATAACTTGGTGAATGTTTCACTTGTGGAGGAGACCACTATGCTAAAGACTATCCTCAATGGAAGATAAATAAAAAATTCAAGAACCCTTCAACATCATCCTCATAATAGGGAACCTTCCAATAATAGTTGATGCCATTGTTGACAATTGTCAAGCTGAGTTTTAAGCCTCACCAATTAAAGTTTCAAGTACTTTATTTGGGCATGTTGTTTCAATTTTAATAAATACAAGTGTTATGAATTCAAAGAGCCGAACACAAATATGAACAGTGCACAGAGAATTTTAATCACACAAATATAATATTCTAATCTATTTTGATTAATTCATCAATTAGGGATATAATATAGATATATAGGAATATGATTCTTATTATCTCTCCATTATTTTATTACTCAAAATCTCTCAAATTAAGCACACTCTTATATATGATATATTGTTATAACTTATTAATAATATATCTCAACAACTATAATATTCTAACCTCATATCGTAATATTGTTTATAAAAATATTACTACCAAATATTAATTAACCTATTACTATTTATCTCTCCTTAAATACTCAGATTTACACAATGTAAAAGCTAGATTTTCTAACATTCCCCCTCATATTTTTTACATGGTGCAAAAATATTTACACTCTTATCTATAGTATGATCACCCCTTGTAGCATACCCTATTTGGCTCATGACCTTGATACAAAGAGAGCCTCACTCCTCCCATGTTTTTATAGGTTTACCACAAGCATTGACATGAACATGAACCTTCTTCTATCTATTGTTCACCTCCTAGTGGTTTTCTAGATCTCTATCATAAACCCTTTCAAGATCCATGAATTGATTTATATTGGTGCTTTTGTCCTTTCAATATGTTTTCACATCAAAAAATTATGTTTGAAATTAAATACACATTACAAATCTTGAACATGCATATTATTCTATTCTTATTTTGAAAACACAAAAATAAAAATAAAAAAATACACCACATAAAATATCACCACATCATTGGTGCAGACCCATCATTGGTGACTGACGAGAGGTCGTTGAAAGACCTCCATGCTCTGTGTATCCTCTAGCCTCCAATATGTAGCTCAAATATATAGATTAGTGAAGAGAATTCCTCCCCCCTACACTCTTAACATATCTTTTGAAATTACCTCGATAATGCATCCATGTACAATTTTGATTTTTGATATAAGACTTTTGAGATGACTCAACATACAAATTAACTCTTGACTTATTATTATTTTCATGACTAAATGACTAATGACCAAAATAAATTATAATAGACTTAGACCAATATACATGATGTTAACACAGTGGATTTTAGACAATTTTGACTATGGACCCAACTAAATTTTGAATAAAATAAATACCCCCTAAAGAAAATAAATACATTAAACTAACTTAAAAAATTTACATGTAAGTATTGAAACTCAAACCTAAATAGACTTGAATATTTCTTAAACTATAAAAATCTTATTAAAATATTTACACCCTATATATACAAGACTTCTTAATCTAAATAAAACCAACCTTTTTAAAAAGACAAGTGGCTGCATGAAACACTTCTTAGAATGCTCGATCACTTTCATGAATTTGTGATATGAAGGGAACAAAGATGCATAATTATCTAATTTAGAATGCACTATTATCATGCCACAAATTGAGATCTCTTCATTAATAGGTTTTCTAAAAAATGCATTACAGGCCATAAACAGGGGAATCAAGTTGGAATGATGTTGACTGGGACAACCATTTTGGATATGTCGAGGAGTTTGTCACTAGATTGGTAGAAATAAATGGTGAACTCGGTTTGCATGAATCAAATGGTGCTTAACAAAGCTGAACACTTGAATAGAAGTCTATAAATCTATAGGTGAATGGAGACTAATGGATTATGATTGATTTTCATCAGTCTACATGATGCAAAAATTAAAGGTTGTATTAATAAATAAGTATAGATCTTATTATAAAATATGGGATTGCATGATGCCACACAGACTGATTTTATTTTCTCCTCACTAGAATTTTGATGATCCCAAATGTTATGCCTTCTATGTAGTATGTAGATAATATTCATATATATTACCACATAAGTGGATGGTAGAACATGAATTCATAGCTGATGCTATTAATAAAGATGTATCCCAAAGAATGCATGAATATACAAAGTTTGAACTATGCAGTAACTGCTCACATGGGTATATTTTTTGAATAGGTTGTGTGTCTCTAGATTTAGTGCTAGAAAAATAATAATTCTATAATCCCTCCAAGCTTCATTGTTAATTGGTTCGAGATCAATACAAAACAATAAAATCAATATAGAATATTAAGAGATGCAAACCTTACTAAACACAAACTATGCTAAAATATTTATAAAATCAAGCACTACTCATACTCAGAAAAATAATCTCTCATATAAATGGACAAATCACAATGCAACTGTCCCTCACCATCCTTAGGATTCCATTTCTTTGATACCATTGTTATGAATTCAAAGAGTTGAACATAAATATAAATAGTGCACAGAGAATTTTAATCACAAAAATATAATATTTTGATCTATTCTGATTAATTAATCATTTAGGGATACAATATGAATATATAGGAATATGATTCACATTATCTCTCCATTATTTTATCTCCTGAAATCTATTAAATTAAGCACACTCCTATATACGATATATTTTTATAAATTATTAAAAATATATCAATAACTATAATTTTCTAACCTCATATCGCAATATTTTTTATTACAATATTACTACCAAATATTAATTAATCTATTACTATTTACCTCTCCGTAAATACTAAAATTTACACAATGTAAAAGCTAGATTTCCTAACAACAAGAGCCATTGAATATTTTATTTATCTTAGCATATTAAACAAACTATCTAAAAAATTTGTGAATATGGCAAATTCATGGAATGTGCAGCATTAGAATCAATCTAGGGTCAATGTAAAGGAAAGCATTATGGAAGTAGAGGTAGAATTACGTGAATTCACTAGTGTAGTAGACTTATTTATAGATTTGACAGGGTCATACGATGTGATATTATGAATGGATTGGATTTAGAAGGATAAGGAAAAGGTTAACTATCTCTAAAAAAGGGTTGAATGTTTAGATGATTTAAGAAATCAAAATCAAATCCAAGGTGAGAACAATGAGTTGAAGTTAAGACAAATTTCAGCCATTCAATTAAATAAGGCTCAAAGGAAATGATGTCAAGTGTTTGTGGTCAAGGTAGATAAACTTGAATAACCTAAGGAGCCTACCTTAGAGGATTATCCATTTTTTATGAATTTTGGGATGTGTTTCTATAGGATTTACCAAGATTACCTCCCAAAATGGAATTTGACTTCACAATTGATATCATTCTAGGATCTAAGTCTCAATCTAAGACTCCTTATAGAATGAAAATAATAGAGTTAGTTGAATTAAAATCTCAACTTCAAAATATGTTATCCAAATGATTTATTCGATTGAGTGATTCAACATGAGGTGCACTAGTGGTGTTTGTGAATAATAAGGATGATACTCTTTACCTATGCATAGATTATAGGATGTTGAACAAGGAAATTATAAAAAAATGTGTCCTCTACTTTGAATTGATGACCTCTTTGATTAAATGCAAGGTGAAACAATATTTTCTAAGATTAACCTTAGAGTAGAGTATCATCAATTAAGAATCAAAGATGAATATATTCCTAAAATCACTTTCAGGATAAGGTATGGGCACCACAAATTCATATTTCTTCCTTTTAGATTGATGAATTCACCTACAACATTCATGAATCTCATGATCATTATGTTCAGGGATTATCTAGATTAATTTTTACTTATTTTACTTGATGATATTAAGATTCATCCCAAGATTAAGGAAGAACATGTTGAGTATTTGTGTCTAGTGTTGGAATACTTACAAAGCATAAGCTCTACAAAAAATAGTCTAAATGTGATTTATTTTAGAGAAATGTATATATCTAGGTCATATAATTTTAGCTAAAGGAATTTTAGTATATCCTGTAAAGATTAAATCAATCATGGAATGGACAACATTGAAAAATGTTCATGAGGTGAATAGTTTTATGGCTTTAGTTAGGTATTATAGGAAATTTATACCCATTTTTTCCAAAATCACTAACCCAATCACCTCATTGCAATGGAAAGAGTAGTGTTTTATGTGGAGTGATAAGTGTGAGGAAGTTTTTAAAATACTGAAAGAGAGGCTTACCTTGGCACTGGTACTATGAGTTATAGATCTAAATGTTCATTTTATTATAATAATAGATTCTTTTCAGGATGGCTTAGGTGGAGTGTTGATGCAAGAAGGCTCAATAGTAACATATGAGTCTAATAAATTGAAGTCTTATGATGCTAATTATGTTTCACATGATTTATAATTGGTCATAATACTACATACCTTATAGGTTTGGAGGAATTATTTCTTGGGTAAACCATTTAATCTAAAAATAGATAATTTAGGGTTCAAATATATCTTCACTCAACTAAATCTAAATGTTTGATAAAGATGTTGGTTAGAGTTTTTTTTAGATTATGATTTTGACATCAGAAATATAAAGAGAAAAATAGGGTTGTAGATGCTCTTAGTCATATAAGGTACATAGAAATAATGGCTACTATCAGAAGCACCTTCTTATCTCTATGATATGAATTTTATGAGCAAGTCAAGAAAGCTCTAGCATAATATTCCTAATATAATATGTATAAAGGATTTTATTTTGATAATGATGGGCTTCTAAGATTCAATAGGATAATTTATGTTCCATATAGATAAAATTTGAGAGTGACTATGCTTAGGGAATTACATAATTCTGCTTATTCATGTCATCTAGGTGTAACAAAGTTTATTGCAACATTGAAGACATATTATTTATAGAAGATAATTAATAAAGATGTAATGGATTTTGTGTCTTTATGCATGGAATTCCAACAAATAAAAATAAAACATGTTCACCCTACTAGTTGTATCCACATGACATTCCAGAATGGAAGTGACAAGTCATAAGTATGGACCTTGTCTAAGGGATGCCCATGTCAAGGAATTGACATGATATTATTTTGGTGGTATTTGACAAAATCACTAATGTAGAACATTTGATTTTAGGCAAATTAACTGAGGATGTATAAATTCTAGTAAAGAGGTATGTAAAATAAATTTATAGATTACATGGTTTTACAGAAAAATAATTTTAGATATATACCCTCAAACGACTTCAAGGTTTTGGCAAACCATTAATTAAAATTTGGGCACATAATTAAAATTTAGAAAAAATTTCCATTTAGAAACATATAGGCAAACTGAAAGGGTAAATCAGGTTTTGGAGGACCTTTTAAGAATGTATTGCATGGATCAACAATATAAGTGGGAGGAGTAACTTTCATTAATTGAGTTTGCTTATAAAAACTCATTTTAGTTAGCTTTGAAAATAACACCATTCAAATCTTTGCATGGCATAAAGTGTAGAACAATCATCAACTAGGATAAATTAGAAGATAAAGTGGTTTTTGGACATGCTATGCTTTTTGGAATGAAAGAACATGTGAAATTAATTAGGTGAAGGTTGGCTAAAGCCAACGATAGAAAAAAATCTATGATGATTTGAAAATAACAAGGCAAATTTCAATTGGAGACAAGGTTTTTATACAAATCTAATCACACAATGGCTCTATCAAATTTTGAAAATCAACCAAATTAACACCTAAATATTTGAGACCTTTCAATATTTTAGAAGTAATTAATCATGTTGCATATAAAATTTTCTTACCACCAACTTGAGCAAAAATTCATAATGTTTTTCATGTGATTTATCTAAAAAGGTATGTAGTTGATCCTTCACATATTGTTGATTGAAATGAATTATAGGTTCTAGATCCATGAGTGCTGATAATAAAAATAATCAGAATACTTGATGCACACAAACTTAGCTTGCATAACAGAGAAGTATATCAATGCAATGTCTAGGGAGACCAATATTTTGAATATGGTTCCACTTGGGAGGATCTTGAGGAGTTTCAAAGGTTGTTTCCTCATTTATTTATTGGATACATTTTACCAAACTATTTATATTTTTAGACATATTTATTTTAATAATAATGTCATCAGAAAAATGATCTATTTAAGGGGAAGAGGATGTTATATACCATCCAAGCCTTAATAAACATTAATTATTTTTAAATAAATAGTTGACTAATAATTAATTATATTTATGGCTTATGTGGAATGGATAAACACATTATGTTTTGTTGTTACATAGACTAATTTATTTTTATGTCTCGCATCTTTAATTTTAATATGTCTGTGTATTCCATAAAATGAATGATGATAGTCTACTTGTACATATTGATATAAAAATATATAGTGGTATTGATGTTGTTTAATGATCTATGATTTTTTAGCTTTATTAATGTAATGAACTAACTAAATTATTCTTCTTGAAGTGGATGCAAGACATATCCTACTAATTTTGAGTGGTCTAGAGGGAGAGACTCATAGGGGAGAGGGTGGCACATAATGAATGATTGAAACACTTCATAACTTATTCAGAATCATCGCACACACAAAAATTATTTATTGTCTTTGATTGTTTGATTACTTTCCCTTTCTATTTAGTGTTGTAGATGTGTACAAATATCTGATATATGATACTTGATTTCATGGTATTATATTTACAACATGTGTTTGATTATTTGATTTAAATGCATGTTGATTTATATGCAATTTGGAGTCTCAAGTGAATAATTAGTGGATGTTTATAACTTTGATGTTTATTTGTTTTGTTGACCAATTTGGGAGTTTTATAACTTATGTCCTTGACAACGTATTAGTAGGTGTTGTTGCATGGTGGCATAGGCTGTGAGATATACTTTGATGTTTATTTGTTTTGTTGACCAATTTGGGAGTTTTATAACTTATGTCCTTCAAAACATATTAGTAGGTGTTGTTTCATGGTGGCATAGGCTGTGAGATATACAAACATTAGAAATATGATTAAAATCACAAGGATTTTTTTTTAAGTTTATATATATATATATATAAAGGAAATTAATAAAAAACATATGTTATTTATAAAGTTGAGTACTAATTTGGTTGGTATCATGTATAGTGGTAAAAAACTTGGTGGTAACATCACTTTTTGGTGGCAGCTTGAATTAGGCCTAATAACTGCGAGTTAGTGTTCATGGTTAAGAAACTTGAGTGGAATAGAAACTAGTTGATTAGGTTTTGAGTTTGTTTCAAATTCAAGGGATGAAATGATTATTTTGGTTTGAAACCCTAGTAAGACCATACAACTACCATTTGAGATATTTTTTGAGGTATTTTTGAATCCTACATGCATGGTTAACAAATAATTTAGGAGAAAAAAAGAGAATAAAACTCTAGTTGTTTAGACAACTTAAGAAATCTTATAATTCATGGGAGTATTGAGTACACTTGAAATCAAAGCATGTCAAGTAAATAGTTTATTCAACCATGAAAAATGAAAAGAGTGATTACAAAATTGAAGAGAATAAATGGAGGAAAAAGACTCATAGGAAGGAATGGAAAAAATAGCTAAAGGAGAAAAGATTCAGGAGAGAATTGGGAAAAATAAAAACATTGCAATTTATAACCTGAAATCGATCTCCATTTTATTAGGTACGTAATAAATACTTAACTTGGCATGAACAAGTTAAGGTTTCTTAAAAAACATCTATAATTTCTATTTTTAAGTAATGAAAATTTGTGTAAGTAGTGTAAACACTAAATCTAAATTATATAACACCTTAGTATTGTATACTTGACAAGTACTTCTCATGGTTGTACCATTTAGTTCATAAGACCTTCTTGCTATTGAAAGGTTCACATCCACTATCTCTTGTGCATATTGCTTATCTCTTAGTCTGAGCATGTGTTATTCTGATGACTAGGCCTTCTATATTGCTCATAATTTGATAATCCTGCTAATTATCATCCTCTGCAAGTTTTGGACTTATACCTATTTTTTAGCTTCCTAAACACTTGCATCCCAACCAGATGCCTACATTGACACTAGTGTCCCATGCCAAACTAAGTGTCTAGTACCCTAAAGTCATCAAATATATAAATGAAACACATCCCTATGGTTGGTCTAAGTGATTTTATGTTAGATATTTCAAAAAGGGTTTGATATATATACAAGATCAACCCTCATTCATTCCTCAACTATCACAGACCTAATAAACTCATAAGGAAACTTACCAAAGGTAACCAATCAAGAATTAAAGTGAGCAAAATTTTCTTATTATCTCTTATTTTAATATCAATCATATAGCCAACCCATCTATAGATTTAAAAAATTGAAGGATCATTCCATGAGATATATTTTCCAAGTTACAAGTTAGGTCACTTTATGTACTTTATTATTGCATGTTGAATTTTGATACACACACAAGCCAACATGTAGGGGAAAACTACATAATTCAGAGGCCCTCTTTTGAGTATTGACTATATAGGCAATGCCCATTGATAGATGGGTCTTTGGGGTAGCTCGACACTATCTGACCAATAACTCATTTTTCCCATAGTCACTCTAAGGGTGAAAAAGTTAGGGTTTTCTCATTTAAAAAAGAGTGACAATCTGTGCATGAGATCTAAACACACTAAGATTAAATGTGATAGAAAAACCCTAAGGTTCTAGGTGGTCACACCCAGATCCAGTTGATATTTTATATTAAACACCTGCATCCAAGTTAGATAGTAACATTTATGTAACCATATAGATCTAACATAATCATCTAAGGTAATAGAATGTAAAATTCCAAAATATAATGGCTGTTCTAAGATCATGATCCAATCCACTTCTATCCTATTTCAACCTAGATCTACATGTGCATAGTAAACCAACTAAGTACTCTTGTTTATAATTTATTTCAATATCAATCAATAGTTTTACTTTCCATTTTTAGCATATTTAAATATTATAAATTTAAAATATTATTTATTTGAGTTTGAAAATTAATTGGCCTGCTATAGATCTATTTATCACACGTGCTTGTTCATTTATATATTCTTAACCCTATACTATATTGACCCATCTAAATTTAGGATTAAACATTTGGTGAACCCACCTCTTTATGAAAACCCTAGCTTAACCTAGGGTATTTAGCCTTTTGAGGTTTTTCATTGTTATGTTATTTAATTTTTTTTTATCATTTGTATGCAACCTACGTGTATCCCTAGATTAGCTGGTGTTTCTATAAAACAACTAGATATTTATCATTATACACCTAAAATGGTTCAAACCAATTAAATAATTAATTCTATACCTAATGAAAATATTAATCATCAAACTGAACCACATACTGAGGAGGTTATCAAATAAGATACTTCTGATCATGAAAATGAATCTAATGAAAGCAATGAACATGAATAAATAGATCAAGAGCAAGTAGAAGCTCTTGCTATGTTTTGAAATTGTATCTGAAAAAAATCTAAATTATTATGAGATCCTAATAACTATATTAGAAAATAAAAAATAAAAAAGCATAGATGAGTGAGTAGGTCCATGTATTGATCATGCTATTAGAGTTATGGGCCATCCCTATATACTAACAACCCTCCCCTTGGGCACATCACTAATTCATACTTCTAATGGGAGCATAGGATATGTGTTCACATCTTTGTTCCTTGAAATTACTATTGCTACATCTTACATGAGAAACATAAATAGTTCAACCCAATTATAGAGTTTCAATGCCTATATCAACTCAAACTATGAGTCCACCTCCTTTGGTGACTTCTCAAACTTTAAGCCTTATTGAAAAAGAGGTGTAAACTCTTATATAAATTATAAAATTATTTCAAGATAATGTTACTAATATTGAACAAAATTCTATGAAATGCTATTGATTCAAACAAATTGTTGCATAACACACTTGCAATAGATATATCTTTGCACCCCTTAACAGCTAGTTTTGATGCACCTAAGTTCACATTTTATGATGGAAAAGGTGATCCTGAACAACATATTTGATATTTTTATATGGCATGCATTGATTATGCTTCCAGTGATAAACTTTTGATGGAGCTATTGACAAAAATCCTTAATAACTATTCTTTAAGATAACGTTTTATGTTTTTCCATCCAATCAGTAAATGCATTACACAATCTTAAAGATTAGTTTTTGGAACATATCTCTATCAATATTACTATAAAGGTTTCCTATATCCAAATTGAAAAAATAAAACAAGGAACCAATGAACCTATCAATGAATACGTCTTAAGATATAAGAAAATGTTAGCTAAAATTACCAATCCAATGGTAGATAAAGAGTTTCAATATATATTCAAGTAGAGTTTGCTTGCCCCATTACTTGAGTCCATTATTTTTAAAAAAATTAACTATTTCGATGACTTACACCATATTGTTCACGATCATGAAATGAAACTTATCTCTTTGAACAAACTTAAGTATGTATCAAAAACACCAAATATGTTAAATATCAAATTAACTATCAAACCAAATTATAAGGTAAAACCCACAAAAACTAAAAAGGAAAAAACTACCATGATTAACATGGTATCATAAAAATTTAATCAAATTTCATTATTCAATTCACTAAGGATATAATTTACATGCATACTTGAGTCACCAGCTTCATTATTTTTGAAGTTTGTGGAGTGTAACCTCATATCTCTCCCTCATCTTATAGAGGTTGATATGAGTCAACCTCTACCCAAAAGATATGATACCAATACTTATTGTGACTATCACCAAGGCCCATGGTATTCTACTAATTGATGTTTTACCTCGAAGCATGAGATTCAGGACCTTATTGATGATCAAAAGATTACATTTGATTATCCTCTAAAGGAATTAGGTTCATGACTTGGTGATCACCAGAATCAAAAGATACTTAACAATCCTTTGTAATACCATTCTAAAAAGGAACTAAAAGTGTAAATGACATAAAATGCACATCCTCTTCTATCACATAATGGGCACTCATTAGATGGGTTTAATGGTACTTATATGTGACATACATCTCCTATGGTTCAAAGACCTTCTACTACTTTTGATGATAGTGAGATTGTGGATGATGACTTAGATCTTCTCTCCTTATTAATTTAAGCATATCTTGATCACCAAACTACACAATGTTATGATTGATAATGGTGCGAGTGAGAACGTTTGCACCATAACATTAATTACATGTTTGGGCTATACAAATAATGATTTACATCCTTCAACTAAATTAGTTCAAGCATTTTATGGGACCTCACAACATGTTCTTTGAGCTATTGAATTATCTTTATAAGTGGTTCCAACACATGTGGTTGATAACTTTTCCATTATCCATTACACATGTATTTTTTATATGTTATTGGGATGACCTTGGATACATATACTAGGTGCAATAACTTTTATAGTGCATGGGTGCATTAAATATATTCATGCCGATAGGGTAATTAAAATTTATATAATTCCATATGAACTTCCACTTGAACTAGATAAGTTTATATTAAGAAAATTAATTATCAAACCTACCAAGGTTAATCCTCCATGAAAGGGTAAGCAATAGGCGATCCCTTTTTATAGGTGACTAGTACTTGAGAGACCACTGCATTAGAGACACATAATGGATTCCATAGAATGTATATCTAATACACATAATATTCAGATATCCAAAGGAGATAAACATGTTCCTTATATTTATAATTCAAATAAACCACATAGAATTCAATTATGGGTTCCATGAGCCCCTACTCCTTCTATTGTCTATTCAAGACCATAGAGTCCTATTATACATACATAAAACATTACATATCCTACCATGCTAGATATTACATGCATAAATGCTCCTTTTAAGCATCACCAATTTATTGAACTAGGTTCATAGTGGAGAGATACCTATGACCATCCTTTGGATGAGTTCATATGACAGTTTTTTCTTGTCAAATATTCCAAAAATACCAAAAAAAAATAAAAAATCCAAAAATATTTTTAGCTTTTACATATTATATTAGCTAATTGGCATATATTTTATTAGTCCCATGTTGGTAGATAACATATCATATATTTCTATATACACATGTTTCATACATATTTTGAATGCAATGCAGGCATATCTAGGCACATGATCTATGCACTTTTGGATGTTGGGTCTTCCCTTCTCCCATGCCATTTTAACATTAGGGGATTCCAATTATTTTATCAAGATACATCTAGGTTATATAATTATATGATAAATTTTTAATATCATGTTTAATATTATATACTTACACATGCCTTTGTCCATGCTTATGTCTTTTGCAGTGTACTTGACATGTTATGAATTCAACATTTTTTGCTAACACATATATCCAAGAGCTAGTATGGCATATTTAAGTTGGTTGATTATGTTTCATGATTTTTATTTGTACAATTATTTGAGAGTCTTATCTTGAATTATATTACTTGTTTGATCATTCGAATATGATCCATTGATTGTGGCACCCATTCCTATGTTTTCCTATTATGGCATTTGCATATGTCATAGTTTGTTTTATGTTGACATTTAAATATGTCATTTCTTTCTTAATGGAAATTTAAATAAGTAATGTCCCTTTGATTATGTGGAATTCGAACATACCCCTTTTTTGAGGTCTCTTTAGACCATTATATTTTGATTTTAAATACTTTTGTGTGTGTACTTGATTACTTGTTAAGCTTGTACTATTACTAAATAGATGTTTTCATGATTCAAATCATGCATATTAGGATTTGATGTGATCACATATTATGTACCTCATTTATATATTTACCTAGACATGCTAATCCTATATGTTACATGATACATACACATATTATACAATTATCTTATCCTTTTGAGGTAAGGTGACTACTAGTTTATACTTCCCCTCACCTCAAAGGGGGGGCATATTAGTGGGGGAATGTCATATAAGCATAGATTTCACACCTTTAAAGTTTCATATTTCAATGGGGGCATGATAAAAATGCATACACACTTATTTAGTACTCAACATTTCTTAGAATATAATGGGGGCATGTTATGAAAACATGTTTCTCCACACCTATACTAGTTCTCAAATTCAAATTATAGTAGGAATAAGTCATGAGAAATTGTCTTACACACTTTTAAAATTTCAAAATTGGCCCAAATTTCATGGTTATATGATTTAGATACACACTTATGACAACATTGTATACATTGGTACCATTTTTATACCCAGGTTTTAGCTTGAGACATAATAAAAGGTGCATATGCCATGCAAAAGGCCACCTTAAATTATAAAATAAAATGAAATTTTTGGATTTAAAATACTTATATGAACTATAGCCTACAATAATATGGATTTTTATGGACTATTATTGAGCCAATCTACTATAGTAGTTGGTTCACTTTTGGCAAAATTGAGGTGATTACATTACTCAATTTTACCAAGTTTATGGGATGGAGTGATCAAATCATCCACCTACACCAAATTTATAGTGTGAGTTGACTTAGATCAATAACTCTCACTAGATTATAAGTATGATTGGGTTGCATGATTGAGCTAAGCTCAACTACCAGGTGGAAACTCACCTTTTCTCCATGGTTGGGGGTAAATTGCCATCCAATCTTTATATATTTTCACTTTCAAGTTTTAATATTATCCTAATCTTAGCTCCAAAGATTCAAAATAAAGAATATCTTCAAATAAAATTATCAAAAGTCATGATGGTTGCACTGATACATAGGTGTAGTCCTAACCTTGCTCTCTTTACTTTAAATAATTTCAAATTCTTTTAATTTCAGATTAAATGCATTGATTATATATAGTAACATGATTTTGGTTGTAGGTTAATCACCAAAAAATAACTCAAGTGAGACTCACACAAAGATAAGGTGTGTTATACACATCAGGATACACATTTTGTTTACTTTAAACTAGAAAATTCATTACTATATTAAAGGGGGGAAATGTAGATGCTAAATTTAAATTATATATCACCTCAATCTTGTATACTTGGAAAGTACTTCTAATGGTTGTAGTCTTTAGTTCCTAAGACCTTATTACTATTGAAAGGCTCACATCTACTATTTCTTGTGTATATTTCTTATCTATTAGTGAAACCATGTGTTATTGTAATGACCAAGGATTTTATATTTCTCAAAATTATATAAGCGTACTTATTATTATCCTTTATAAGTTTTGGACTTGTACCTATTTTCCAACTTCGTAGACACTTGTGTCCCAGTTGGACACTTATGTCAATGCTAGTGTCTTATGCCAAACTAAGTGTCTAATGACTAAGTGTCCTGGCCCATTAATAAAAGGGTCATTAGGGAAGATCAAAACTATGTGCCCACTAACCCATTTTTCCCATAGTCACTCCAAGAGTGAAAAATCTAGGGTTTGATAATTTGACAAAGAACAACAGCCTATGCATGAGATTTGAGCACACTAGAATAAAGGTGATAGAAAATCCATAAGGTTATAAATGGTCACACCCATATCCAGTTGATATCATGTAATGTAAAGTTACATCTAAGTTAGATATTAGTATCGATGCAACTATCTAGATCTAACACAAGCATATAAGGTCCTAAAATCTAAAATTATAAAATTTGATGACTATTCCAAGATCATGATCTAATCCACTTCCAACTCATTTCATCCCAGATCTACTTGTGCATAAAAAAATAGCTAAATACTCTTGTTTTTAATTTGTTGTAACATCAATCAATAAATATGCTTTTTATTTTTAGCATATATTAGTATTATAAATTTAGAATATTATTTAATTGATTTTGAAGATTGAGTGGCCTACTATAGATCTATTTATCACCCTTGTGTTTATTCATTTCTATATTCTTAACCCTATATTATATTGATCGATATTAATTTAGGGTTAAACAAGTAGCTGCATAGATGGAACCCTTATGTAAACTTAAAAAATGGTAATCAATAGTATCTCGTAGGTTAAATAATCTATTATGGACTACAATGATTTTTAATTAAAATAGGTTGGTAACAATGTAAGTTGTTTTGTATATTTATTTTATTTTTTTAAACACTCCTATGAGCTTGAAGGTTACATTTTATTCTCACCCCCAAGTTCATAGAGGTGACTTGGTTTAGAGGCATTTGCTTCATTTGTAAAATGTATCATTTTGTTGCTTGTAAAATAAAATAAAAAGGGTTTATTATCATAGTTTTGTCATGCTTGTCTTTGGTCCTTCGTCACACTCTTAGGTATATTTTGACAAGTTTGAGTTCTCTTTTCAAGGTAATCATATTGACTATTAAAATGGGTCTGATTTTTTATTATTTTTGGTCAATCTAAGACCTGTAGGTTGTCGAATAACCACTTGCATGCCTAAGAAACTTGGCATTAAAAACACAACCTAGCTTGTGAGTTTAAAAAGGAAACTAGGTGAAGGTTGTGGGTATTTTGTAAATGAAACTATAAATTTTAAACATTTTCTTGAGGTCTAAATTTATAGAAAAGTCTGATCTAGTCATTTGGGTTTGTTTTTGGACCTATTGATGGTCGAATAACCACCTATAGGCCTAAAAACTTGTTAAGAAGCCATAGTAAGTCTTGAGGAAATCATAACTATTGATTTTTAATCATTGTATGGGGTTATTTCATGATTGAAGTAATTGATACATTTCCTAATAGCCTAATATTTAAGTGAAATAAAGCATGAGTTTGAATTTGGGTGGATATATGGATAATTTGTATAGTTAGTATAAGTATGTGGTTGTGGTGAATTTCAAATGGGATTAATAACTAAGTTTTCTCTTTAATCTACTCATAGGGGTTTTAAAGACGATTTGAGCTTAATATTTGATTTTTGTCAATTTTAGACTTGTAGGTAGTCAAGTAACCACTTATGGCCCCAAAGGACTTGCCAACCAAGCCATATAAAGATTTAAGAAATTACTTGTCCTGAGACCATTGGTTTGAAGCATTGAAAGAAGTGAGATTGAGGTAGAATAATTATTATATAGTTGAATATTTTAGTGAGATATCATTTATATTTAAATAATAATATTTGGAAATAGAATCAATTAGTATTTTTATGGAAATCCATCATGCATTATAAATATTCAATGGTGTAATTTGTTTTAGAGTTTGCATATTTTAATTCATAGTTCATTTGATTAGGAGTTATTAAGTTACAAGACAATTCAATAACAAATATCTTAGGGATATCTTGTAGGTTGTATTTATTTACATGGTTATTCACTATTGTGATTAACACTTGAACTAATTATATACTCTTAACCCTATACCCACCACTATCATAGAAATTTAGGGTTAAACAATGTGGACAAATATACAATTGATGCACATTTAGATACAACAGTTCATAATACACACTATGCTATTCAAGAAAATTTAATTACTCAACTTGTTCAAAATTAAATGAAAATTGAATGTATTCAATCCAATGATGCATGTGAAAAACAAAATGCACTTAAAACAACTAAACAAAATGAAAAAGAAAAAAGTATGTCACAAAACAAATGATCAAGGAAATACTTTATGAACCTAAAGAAAGGGTTAGGATGGTATTATCATCAAATGATGGAGGTAAAATAACTATTTAGGGAGGTAATGTCATGGTTATCTATGAAATATATAGATTATGTGGGTGAAAATGACATTATTGAAGCAATAGGGTACCACATAATTAATAATTATGATGAAAGGTTTAGAATGGCAGACATGATATGCACTTTGATAAATTACAAGAAAAACTTTAATCAATTGTTATGGACAAGATACAAAATGAATTTAAACATAAAAACTTATCATCTATGTTTTTTAAATTAAGAATGTCTCATGATACCTTTATGTATTTAAAACATATCAACACTCAAGGAGAGTTTCATGGGGTTAACACAATCTTAGTTTGTCAGGAGATGAAGTTGTGGACCAAAGAAATTAAGGAAAATCAAAGTTAAGGACATAAATGTATATGCATATTTTTTAATTTATTCATATGCATAAATAATTTGATCAAGAGTTGATGAAGTTGCTTTCAAACATGGTATTGATTCTTGTGTCCATTATGATATAGGTGGGTAGGTGTGTGAGGTATAACTTGAGTTAATACAAGATAATGGTATAATGTCTTATATAATATTTGTAAAATTTGATTGTAAGGAGGATTATAAATATAATAACATAATGAATCAATTATGTTTACTCTACCAAAATGGTATTATGATACTTGATGATAGGGTTGTCAATGTGAAATTATATGAAGGCCATAATTACATGGACACAATAAGTAAATTATTCAATTATAAATTTTTAGTTATGGGTAATGAATTCTATCTGTGGTGCATAGTCATAAAGAAAGACATGCACATGGCTACAAAGAATCATGTTATAATTGATGGTGATAATTTCCACACCATTTCTAAGTTATACTCAATGACACTAAAATTTCTTCGATCAAGTTCCTAAATATTATGTTTTAAAATAATTTTTACCTTACTAAGTGTTGTCATATTTTTATCTTATTTTCTTCACAATGCATTACATGACTAGCAGGAATTGAACCTTGAGTTGGATCCAAGTAAATGATGGGAATATTGGTTTGACTATTTTATTGAAGATGTAAATCCATCATTATGTGATTGTGAATTAATAGTTATGAATAACTATAATATTAATAGAATCAATGATGAGAAGGTACCTTACATGTCACACTTTTCATTTAATTTCACATACAATATATATATATATATATATATATATATATATATATACATATATATATATACATATACATATATATATATATATATATATATATATATATATATATATATATATATATATATATATATATATATATATATATATATATATATATGTTTTAAAATAATTTTTACCTTACTAAGTGTTGTCATATTTTTATCTTATTTTCTTCACAATGCATTACATGACTAGCAGGAATTGAACCTTGAGTTGGATCCAAGTAAATGATGGGAATATTGGTTTGACTATTTTATTGAAGATGTAAATCCATCATTATGTGATTGTGAATTAATAGTTATGAATAACTATAATATTAATAGAATCAATGATGAGAAGGTACCTTACATGTCACACTTTTCATTTAATTTCACATACAATATATATATATATATATATATATATATATATGTATATATATATGTGTGTGTATATATATATATATGTATATATTTATGTGTGTATATATATATATATATGTATATATATATATATATATGTATATATATATATATATATATATATATATATATATATATATATATATGTATATATATATATATATATATATCATACAACCTAACATTAAATTCGTTTGTTGAAACTATCATTTATAACTTACTCTTGGGATAATGGCCAACCTTATTTTTCATGCTCACCGTACTAGAATTCAAAATGTTATAAATATTATTCATGAAGTTTAAAATATATCACAAGATTAAAACAAGAAACTTCCATCAAATAAGCTTGAGAAAGATAAATTTATTGTGATTTGGGATGAAATAGAAAAATTGGGGATTTCATGTAGGTTGGGAAAATCATACCATTATAAAGGTCAAAATTTCAAGGATATTAACTAGGATCAATCAAATAGTTCAATTTATAATAGGATTCTCAATCGCCATTAATGCATTTTAAAATTTATAATAATTTTGTAAGAATGATGGTTTTGTGTCAATTGGTGACTTCATTTGGGAACTCATTCCTTATTATATTAAACTAGGTAATTAAAGGCCTTCCATATGAACAAATGCATATAAATCTTGTGAAAATGTGGCAGTGCTATAAATATTTCCACATCTTATAATTTTAAGCATCTAAAGGAGATGATACCGTAGTAATTGAATATGATGAAAGGTATGCAAATTATTGATTTTTGGTTTTATTATGACTTATATCTTGTATATCACAATGAATTTAATTAAGTTTTAATTTTTAGGATTGGAAACCTAGCCATTGAGTGGCATTGGTTGTGTTCTTCATGTCTAAGAGAGGAGATAGTCCCTATTTTAAACTTTTAGGGTTTTACTAGTGTAAATCCTATGTAGTTAAGGGGTTGAACATGTTGCTAATATGGAGTGAAAATTGTAAATTATTGATTTTTTAGGTTATTTTATTTAATTCTAACTTTGGCATTGAAGTCTATCCTAACAAGCTAGCACATTGGCCCTATCACATGAGAGTTAGGTCTAGCGGACTCACTCGAAGTGCACTATGAAAGACCAGTTCCCAAAGGTTTTATAACATAGTAACGTATGTTTTTTCATATTTCATTATGCACCTCTAAATAATGATTATTTAATAATATAAATATACTACTACTATCATTTTGGCCCTAGATGTAACTATCACTATTATAAGGATCACCATCATTATCTAACAGTAGTATCTCAGAAAAGAAAAAGATACCAATAACAAGAGAAGGAAATAAAATATATCCATTTCTAAGACTTAGTGTATTTCATCATTCATAATACAATTTGGTAGAAAATGATATCTCTCATTAGATCCTTAATGAATTACAAGGCAAAGCTTTATTATCTATTCTCCAAAAAGATCATCATCATAAAAGGTTACAATAGGGGCATTTATACTTTTTTTTCCTTGACCAAGTGTTAATATCATTAATTGTAAGTGAAAATGGTGCAAAAACTCCTAACAGACTAAGAGTCATGGCACTTTACAATAAGTTCTTCCTGAGGACCTAGGGCCTTGTGCCCCTAGATCCTCTCTCTATGCTATAAACTAGTGGCTATGTGTTCCATTCCTTATAGGATGGTGCAAAACCTATGATTAAAAAGGTCAAAGTGTACCATATGATTCATTATTATAACCACTCCTACTTCTTATGCATTCCCCTTGTCTTCCATGTTCGTTCTAAGTCCAATGTTCTTAGGTTCTCTATGACTAGTTCTCCTTTGACTGGGTCTCTCACACTGGTCCCTTTTTCACCATCATCTCTCATGCCATTGTCCTCTTGTGCCCAATAGGTTTTGTGGCATGGTGTTATTATGCATAGAAGTTATGCACCATGGTCTTCCTATGCCATGGTCCTTCCACACTGTGCCAATTCTATGCCAAAATTAGATAATACTTGGTCAAAATTTTGGGGCCAACATCACCCCACACTATTCCCTCAATCCATCCCAAACTAAGCTATTCTAGCATCTTCCAAAATTTTGGGCCTCTTCTAATTGAGTTCCTTCTTCAGACCATCCTAATAGGACAATGTGTTGAGGACTTTGGTAGTTATTCCTTTGATGGCCTCTATCAATTCTTTCAACTCCTCAGGTTGGGTTGGAGTCTTGGTATTTTTCACCTAGTCATCTAGAGATGTGCTAGCATCTTTATAAATGTTTTCTAGTGTAGAGACCTCCTTATCAAACTATCCTCAGAGAATGACAAAACTTGAATTTAGCTATTAACATTGGTTAGTGATAGCCTCTTCCATCATTTCTTCATCTTTAAATGCTTTTACATGCTCGACTTAGTATTTTATTAGGAGCGTAGTATCAATTGAATACTACTTTAGGACCTATTTATTTTGGATTTGAGCCTCTAAGACTTTGTTAAGGTGTACCAAGCATGAAAATATACCATCTAAAATGGGGATAACTTCCCCAACTATCTCAAATCTATGCTTGAAAATGTCAACTACTATGGTGAACTATTTAATTTCTTTCTCCTTGTCTCTTGGCATGGGTCACTCCGTGCATTTTTTAGTAATAGTTCAACTAGGGTTTCTAATTTTTCAATGACATCCCCATCCAGAGGTACACCATCTAAAGGTTCTGGATCATACTTCAAAATTGTTTTATAAAGGGTTAAAACCCTTACTTTTGCCTTTGTGGCCTCTTGGATCTTTTGTTTTAAAGAGGTCACTTCCTTGGTTAGTGCTTGATTTTATAGAAGCACTTTATTGTACATGTCCACTACCTTATCATGTTTCCTCTTTGTCATGCATGCACTAGAATCTAAAAAAATGTTTTGGTGTATTATTTCCATGCCAAGCTTCAAAAATGTGGTGCTAGCTATTAATGGGGTGATCTTCTGTGGATCAACCCTCATTGAATCTGGTAGTGTTCAACATCTTGACCTAAGGAGATGCTATTCAATAAGAGATAAAACTCATGCTCCTCATTATGCATGTCAAGAAATAAGGATATCTAATTTTTGGTCTCAAGAGTTGCTTTCTTGGGATGGAATTATGGCCAAAAATAAAGTCATCTATCCTCTACATTGAGCTAGTAACATTCACACGTAGTGGTTGATATTCTTGCATATTCCTATCCTAATTCAACTAGTCCCTTCCCCTTATTAGGATCTCATTAAAGATTATCCTTTTGATGGCCATCAATGGCCATATAACTAAATTCTTACCCATCCTCCTCATTGTATTCTATCTCAACATCAAGTAGGGATTCATAAAATGTGGCCTTCTCTTGCACTGGGGAGGGAGTCTTCTCAGAATTTAATCCTAAGCTATGGATTTACACCTAAGGGGAATCTTGCTAGGGTGCTTATCTTAGATGCACCTATGAGGTAGATCCTATAGTAGTCCTCAGAGAATAAAGAGGTGGAAAAGGTGGGGGTAGAGGTAGAAGTGGAGGTGGAGAAGGTGGTAGATAAAGAGGGGGAATGGGCTGAGGAGATAAAGGGTCAAAAATAGATGAGTATAAAGGAATAAAATGTGAAGGGGATGGAGAATCATGAGGAGATGAAGTGTGATGAGGGGATGGAGATGGATGAGGTGTTGAAGGTGAAGGGTGAGGTAGAGGCATAGGTGCAGAAGGATGAGAAGATATTAGTTTAGGGGGATGTGCCTCTTCCACCTTTACTTCTTATGGGGGGCATAATTCCCACTCAAACTTGCATTTGGATCCGATCGCTTATTCCTCCTTAGTTGTGGTGCTTGGGGGAGTCTTTCCTTAGGGTATCCATCTTGAGGGTACTAACAGGGGTGTAACATATAGAATAACTTGTTAACTTGATCCCCAACCAAAATATCCTTGACCTTTATATTAGTCAAGTCTATTTACAACCTTTCCACATAGGTCTTATTTCCTAGATATATGTAAAGTTTTTAGAGGGTGTAAAGCTCTGTGTTTATCCTTTCAACCCACAAAATGATAGGTTTAACATCATATATCCAATTAACAAAGTCTATGAAGTACCACATGGAGAAGGCATAGGGAAACTTGAGCCAAGTAGATAATTCTCCAAATGGATTCATGCAAATCCATGTGAGGGAGAAATATTGCTTGACAACAAACTATGCCTGCAAGTCCTTTGGGATGCACCACTCATTTACAAATGTTTCTTTCATTCCATAAAACCAATACCTCATCTTTACCTTGTATGAGGGGGTAATATGTTGGGAACAGGTGAATGCCTTGTAGCGCTTAGTGGGGGACTTGTGAGTGGGAAGGTATACCCACTTTAATGCACCTAAACTGTAATCTTACACTCCAATCTCATCAAAGACCATTAATAAGAGGATTTATCCCTAAGAGAACCTATAATTGGGCATCTTATGAGCCTTATCTATATATTAAATTATTTTATGGACAAAGTACAACACTTAGTTATACTTTAATCCCCGTGAGACTTGGTGAGCAATGTATAAGTGTTCCATGTCCACCTCCTTCTAGAAATCGGTCCTCCCAATATTGGTATAAATGATCCACATAATAAATTTGAGGTTAGGATATTAAAAGTTCTTAATGTGCATTGTGTGCCCTTTCTTATGGTACATTAGTGCCATGAAAGTCCTTTGTATCTCCTCTGTGTCAACTAAGTCATTGATCACACTCATCCTTGAGCACTGTAGTTTGGTGACTTTACTAATCCTCTCATCGATGATCTTCATGTTGTGCCATATGAAGTAAATATTATCCTCATGGATGTGTGAGATTAGGAACTACACTACCTCCATTGATTTACCAAAATATAGCAACTCAAAGAGTTGAAAGATCCCTATGACATCTAACTAGTTTTTAATGGATATGTCATGGACCACTTGATTTCTTGTGTTGGTGGTCTTGACCAAGTAATTATTTTGGATCTCTACTTCATTCCCTAATTAATAGTGGTTATAATCAAATACGATGGCAATTGATACTTTGGAGACCTAGTTCTCCATGTGTAAGATCGAATCTAGGTATTGTATTTATTCTATCAAAAGAGATAGTAGGGGAGATGATGGGGCATTTTACACCATTGATGTATATGCCTAATTCCCTTTATTTACCATATTTTACCTTTCTTATTCCATGTATTCTCTCACTTCTCCTTCCATGTGCTATTCTTGTTTTGGTCTCTACTCTTGGTCCTCTAGAGTCTCTTTTTTACTAGGAAACTAGTCTCTTTTGCTCACCTCTTCTTCCTATGGTATAGTTGGTAGCTTTTTGAGTCTCCTAGCCTTTTTATTAGCGTACATTACTCTTCAAGGAGATTGAAGGTTAAAAATTATCCATCCCATGTTCCCAAAAGAATACATGGTTATAGGCAAATTTACTTCAGCTTTTTAAGCTTCAATAATTTGTTAATGGTGGACCTGTAACCCACACATGAAAAAAATTCCACTTCACTCCACTAATTCAAACTAAAAATCCCCATTCTCACCTAGTTAACAAAGTATATGACTCACCAAGAAGATAAACACTCTACTCTATTTAGGAATTGAATAATTGGATTCATTATATTTGGTCACTTATTTGTTAGCTTAGGTTCTCTGCTCATTCTTATCACTTAGCACTTTGAGAATTAATGCATTGTCAAGCATAAAATGACTTTACCCTTCCTATTTATAGGCTCTACATGGGGGTTTAACCTTATTAATTCATTCCCTTCCCTCTCCCCATCACTTTGGATCATAAATGCAAATATTTTAATAGCTACCACATTTTGAACCTTACCCTATGTAATTAATGCCTTAATGGTGTTATCCCATCATGTGTTTGGCATGCTTCTCACCATAACTATCCTTATTGAATTAATGACATGTCCCTTTTCATACTTTTCTTTGAAGTAGGTGATAGTTGTATCCCACCCTTTTGATGTGGTGGAAGATAGTTGCCCCTTTTTAAATTTTTAACATATGGTGGGAACCTTACCCATTAGTGCCTTAAATGGCTCCCATGCCCTTAATAGCTTGTGTGCCTATACAACTTGTGTGCCCAAATATCTTATGTGCTTATTTACTTGCACACTTTTTTTTTAAACTTTACATGTGACTTCTTACCCCACACTAAAATGGTTCATGGCCCTCCACAAAAATAAAATATAGAAACACGAAATAACATAATGAAAGAGTTACGTGTAATAGAGGCATCACTTTTATTAAAAGCAAGAAATCCTAATATAATAGCATAAACCTTATTGATTAAAAAAGTTTCAGTTATTTTGATGTGAAATATGGTTGAAGTTGATTCCCATTATAGTGCCTTGTGAGGAACTAACCATCCATTCATTATAACTGATATGCCCCTATAGGTCAAATACTATGTATTACGAATAGGCCATCCCAATGGATACATAGATTCTCAAGGTGGTACATGAACTTACAGTCATATAAAAATACCTTCATGCCTAGAGAAAAAATATTGTTCTTGATATGGAGATTATGCCATGCCTTCTGCTTGCATTTTTCTACATCCTAACTCCAGTGAGTGAGGAATCAAGTTTCATCTAATTGTATTAACATGTCCAAACACACTTTCAAGGATGCCTCATCATCCAATTTTACTATGCATGCAATGTGGAGAGATGGTACCAAGAACTCTACTAGCATCATTGTTTCCTTACCATACACTAATTTAAATGGTGTGCTTTGTTTATGTGTTTTTAGGTAGTTTGATAGGCCCAAAGTATTGTACACACCTTATCATCCCAACTAGTCTAGCCAACATTGTAGATTTTTTTTAAAGTGGTATCGAGGATCTTATTAAAAGCTTCAATAGTTCCATTCACCTATAGGTGGTATGGTGTTATCTTGTTGTGCACAATCATGAACTTAGCTAGCATGATATGAATGGTTTCATTCAAAAAGTGGGTTCCTTGATCACTAGTGAAACTCATGGGACACTCAAATTGTGTTATAATGTTCTCCTACATGAATCATATAACAATTGATATGGTACAATCCTTTATTGGTGCTGCTTCAACCCAACACATGAGGTAGTTAGTTACCGTAATGATGTATCGAGAACCTATTCATTAACCTAATGGAGTGATGGGCCCCAAAAAATTGATAGCCCATTTTTTAAATGATTCTTGAGAAGTGATGGGTTCTAAAGGCATTACATCTCTTTTGTTAGGTTTGCCTATGTACTAGTATATGTCACATTACCTAACATATACCTTAGCATCTTTGAATAGAGTTGGCCACCAAAGTCTAACTAATAACACCTAAAGTCTAGATAATAACACCTTACATGTAGTAGCCTCTCTAACATAGTGTCCTCTAGTAATACCTTCATGGACTTCTCATAGTACCTCAGGGTGATCATGTTAAATTACATAGTGGAAAAAAACCTCACCATGATCTATTTTATAAATATCTCTTGCTATGAGTTGATAGGGTGCAATGCAGACCATAAATTGCTTTTTATCTTTTGAGATGAGATTGTCAGGTACAAAACTAGTGTTAAAAAATTATACAATATATCCCATTTCTTCAGGTACCCATGCAACTAAAAATAGATATACATTAGGAAGATCATCTTTTATGGCATGTAGGGGTTCTCCATTCTCAATCCATGATAGGTGATTAGGTTTGTAGTTAGCCTTTCCCAATTTTACCATTATATAAAATTGGAATTTTTGAAATAACACTATCTATCGACAAATTCTACCATGTATCATTAGTTTTTTGATAAGGTACTTCAAGGCCTCATGATATATATAAAATGTAAAAGGAGTGTCTAAAAGATACTACCTAAACTTTTGTAAAACATATACCATAGATAAATCTTTGCACTCCATGATGGTATAATTTATTTTAACTGGTGTCAGCTTCCTACAGGTAAAGTAAATTGGGTGATCTAAGTGACCACCTATTTGTGTAAGAATCACACCAAATACTATGCTAGATGCATCAACATGGACATGAATAGGCTTTGTCCAATTAGGGAATTTCAGTATAGAAGCATTAACTAACTTTTATTTGAGTGTTTGAAAAGTTGTCTTACAATAATTAGTCTACATGAACTGCTTATTATGTTTTAAAAGTTCTTCTAGGGGTGCAGTAATCTTTGCATAACCATGAATTAAATTTCCATAATAACCCATGTGCCCCAAGAAGGTGCACACTTCGCATTAGGTCTTAGGTGTTGGTAGATGAAGGATCACATAGAATTTTACTGGGTCCACCATAAGTCCTTCCTTATAAATTATATACCCTACGAGCACACCAAAAGGTGTCAGGAATAAATATTTCTTCAAGTTTAAATATATTTGCAACACTCAACGATGCTCAAACATGAGTCTAAGATTAACACAATGGTTCTTGATCAAACCATATATCGTTCAATTATCCAAATAGACTTGGAATAACTTTTGGATGAAGTCCTTAAAGGCTTTAATTATTATGCATGAGAATATTGTGAGAGCATTTTTCAATCCAAAGGGCATAATAGTATATGCAATTGATCCCCATTCAGTGGTGAATGTTGTTTTAGGCTGGTCTTCTTCAGCTATTTTGACTTGATGGTACCCCAAAAATCCATATATAAAGGAGTAAACTTCATAACTAACAACACCTTCAAGGATTTCCTTTATGAATGGTGTTGGGAAGGGATCTATTACATAGGATGCATTAAGCACTTGGTAGTGTACAAAAATATAAATACATCCATCCTTTTTGATACTCATCACCATGGGACTAACCCAATTAGATTCGATAATGGGAGTGATTACTCTAATGTGGAGAATACTTTTAATCTCCTTTTTAACATGCACTTGGAGGTAAGGATTCATACTGTATGTTTATTTTTTCATTGGTTAGGCACCATCGACTAGCTTGATGTGCATCTTCCCTAAAGATAGGTGGACTCCCTTCATTTCACTATAGTTCCTCAAGAAAAAATCTTTGTACTCTTTCAATAACTCAAATATTTGTGAGATATCTATATCAATCCAATAGTTTTTTAATATATCCATCTTTAGTTCTTGCTTCATACCAATGTTGCATTATACAATTTGAATAGGTCTAAGATAGGGGTTATCTATTTGAAGACTTGTATCCTAAATAGTTCATGTACCAATGCTTATAATAACATCTAAATGTTTATTCAAGGGGTTGAGTGAAGTAGATCCCTTACCTTTATCTATTTGAAATATGAGATTTTTATTTCCCAATTGAATTTATTCATGTCATTATTCATTAAGAACTGGAGTAGTCATATGAGATAGAGGTGTTGAAGGTTCATTGAACAAGTGCAAAGGTTACTTGATTTCTTGATGGATATTTTGAAATCAATATTCTAGAGGACTTGGGTCTCCAATAACTAATTCATGCATGGCCTGGAGAGTGAGGCACAAGTCCATTCTTAGTGAGGAATAGTTGAGTGTCGATGTCAGGTTTTCCTTTAATAATTTTATAAAACCTAATTCCCATGTGCCATTATTCATCAATATACTAGGCCCATGCCCATGTGTGTAGAGTCCCATAAAATGTATGTACCCATAGGTACTCTAGTAAGTATGTTTCCTTGTTTCTCCATATTATTTCACAAGATTTAATGTGAGGTTTAGGTGCTTGCATGCCACTATAGCTAAGTGTTCCCCTGACCTTATTATTATAATGAAATCTATGGTGTAGAGTAGATCATACTTGATTCCAATACAAGAGGTGCTCTTTATGGGTATGCCACCATCTTATAGCAATGTTATCAAAAAGGTGATCTAATGACCTCATCTAGTCATTTTCAATATTATATAATTATTTGAGATGCTAGATGAAGTCACATACCTCTATTTGTCCTTATAACCATGGGGATTCATCAAGTCTTTCCAATTGTTATCCTGTCAATAGCCCTCTCATTGCTAAACCCATGAGGTGGATAAACTTATGACATTTATGGAGTGGGCATGGGAGGCTCTCATGAATGTTGATGGTACTACATATTCTCCCAATGATATCATAATCACCATGAGCCTAGAAATTACAAGAATTGATTGTAGTGTCAAAAATAGACTAGGTGTCTATCCACCATAGAATACCACCTAGGGTTGGATAATATTCATCATTTTGGGCTATGACATTATATAAGTGGTTAATGTCTTCATCAACATTGACAAGCTCTATATTGTAAGGTCCTTCTGTTGTATCTAATGGTATAATCACACATGTTGATCAGTATTTTTAAAACTAATATAGCATTTTTTAAAACTCAAGTCTACATTATTCTCTTGGGTAGTCTTCAATTTTAGCTAACTCTAGAACCTCAAAATCTACTTTGAATAGTACTCCAAGTATGTTGACTATGGAATTATTAAGGACCCCAATCAAGTGAGCATGAGTCACATTAGCCATTAATAAGACATGAGGTTAAGGCTATAGTACTAGACTAAAAATTTTGTGCCAAAAATCCTTGGTGAGGACATTAAATTCTACACTAGTCTTCACTAAAATGTCCCTGATTACCCATCCATCGATGACAACATTAACCAAAATTTATCTATCTTCCAAGGGAGTAGATGAACTAAGAGTATCTTGACATTGGGCATGATTTAAATAATAGTCTTCAATTTACTAAATGATATAAGGGTGAACCCCATTTGGTAGTCAAGATTGAATCTTAAACCAAGCACTGAGCTATGGGATAATATCCACATCCAACATCCATTTACATCTTTCTTGGAATTCATCTCAAGCCTCAGTTTGGAGTTCATCTTCTCTTATACATAGCATCATCTTGTGTTACATCCTTATCTTTAAGGTATTGAATCTCACCTTTGAGCTCTCATATTAGTTTCATTATATCCTAAAGAGCATCATTTTATTAGTAAACACTAGGGTACTTTCTAGCTCATGGTTCTTCCCAATGTACCTTCTCGATCAGATTAGTTGAATGGGTCTGTCCCTCACTATGAGTGGTAATGTTTACTTATTGGAATATAGGGATGGTTGGGAGTACATGCCATTATGGTTTATCAATTTGAATCATACTGGTGCCATTTTCATTTTTATCCTTGGTGATAGCTACATATAGGTCAAGACACTCTTCCAACCAATGGTCTATTTTGCAAAATGTAAACGCTAGGTACTTTAGGTAATCTCTTTGATAGAGGTCTTGAGAACCACATTTATAATAGGTTCTAGGTGGAAACCAATCACTTCCTCATCCTCATCCTCTCCCTCACCCATAATTTCCACCATTATCTTGGGTATTAGAGACTAAGGTTTGGTACATGCCACATGCTCAAGCTTCATGGATATCATTGATCAATTAACAATCATTGGTGTAGGAATCACAAATCTTACAATACTTAGAAACCTTAGTGTTCATATCCTAATATAAAAGAGGACAATAATGGACATCATGTTCTTCATGATATATATCACATGTTTGTTTCATTATGTTGCAGATGTTCTTACATAGGTAGTTGCTCCTCATATGCCCTTCAATTTTACAATCGGTACACCAAAAATCATTACATGTTTCATGTACATTATTGTTTGTTAACTTCTCTAGATGTGATGCCATTGAGGCTATTTGAACCTCCATAAAGGGACTAATCCTAGTGTCAATGCTTCTAATCACTTCAATGTGGAGGGTAGATTCTAAGGCCTCACATGTACTGGTGAAGGTTCATTATGACAGAGTGTACTGAAAAGGTAGTAACAGTCCTCCCAAAAACCATTTCAAATGTTGAGTAACATTAATTTCAAAGGATAATTTAAATATAAAAGTTTTAAACTGTGCATCATACTCATTTATGCTCTCTATAAATCCTTGCTTTATGTCCTTTAACACTGCTATACTTTGTTGCTCAAACTCAAGAATGCCAAATTCCTATAGGAAGGATATTTTGAGTTGATCATAATCAACCACTACTTATTGAGGGTTAAACTTCTAATACCATTTATGTGCACATCCTAAAATCATAGTTGTAAACTGCATAGCTTTACATTTAGAAGATGTGATGCCTCATGCTATCCAAATTAGCCCAGACTTGTAGACATGCTCAGTTGCATTCTCTACCCCTTGATATTTAGGTAAGTGTAATGTCATCTCATAGTAGACCATAGTGGGTTTTGATGGTTGAACATGTGGTTTCTAGGAAGATCTTGCCCTTGATCATTTAGAAGGGGGTCTACTTCCTCTTGTGTCTCCTCCTCTAGTGCCTCTAGTAGCAGTGCTCATGAGAAGAGGCATGGTAGTGGGTTGGTTACCCAAGTTTGGGCTTGTACTTTGGCCTTAAGGGTTAGACCCACCAGGAATCCCAAGTTATGCCATAGAATTCCCTTTAAGAGGGAAAGATAATATAAAATTTGAATAAAAATCTAATGGCCTAGTTTTAGTCTCCCTTATTAGTTTAGCTTTTGATTCTGAATTGTTTATATCCTAATTTTATATACATACTCTATCTGACTTAAAGGCATGAGAATGCACTATGGTGGGGGAGCTTGGTTGATTTAGACTTGGTTCATTGACTCTTTTAGTCCAACTCATTTTTCCTTCATAGGATAGAAATGGCAAAGAATGCAATTCAAAAGAGATGGGTTCCTCGTACATGTCCACTTCTTTGCGGCTCCTCATAGCACTCTTAAATGTCTCCCAATCTCTTCCCACATTGCTAACTCCTATGATATTTTGTCAAGCTTCATCATACTTTTTTTTCCATAATGCTCTCTAATTTGATATCATATTAAACTCATAATCTTCAATCAACCCCTAGTCTCCCTTCCCAAATGTACAGCTCATGCATAAAATAATTTAACCCTTCATGGGTGTAGTTTCCAATTCAAGGCCAATAATTAATTTATTAATTTTTAAGGCAAAAATCATGAGATAGCGACCCCTCAACTCTCAAAGAAATTAGAATTTGGCTTCTTTAGGACATGAATATGTGGTCACAACGTACTCTAAAATGTAGCTATTCCAAACTCCTCTCCACAAAAAATTAAATATTTATGTCCATGGGACTCCAAGTCATGTTAGAGCCCTTTGACATTCTAGTATCCAAGACTGCCTCCTTTCAAAAATTTTGGATCATCCTTGAGCATATACTATTATCCAAGCATGTAAGAGAATTGGGACCTTAAAAAAGAAGGTTTCATATAAGGAACTATAGATATTTTACTCTACCAACTATCATGCAATGATTCTTGGCTCAAGATACAGAGCTACAAAATTGTATTTGACACTAGTAACCCATTCTTCTATATTCTACAACATAATGTGCTCAAACATTTTCCCATGACTATGTTTCGAGTGATTCATGTCCTGGTAATAGAACCATAATATTGGGTTATTTTAGTTAATTCCAACTTTGGTGCTAAAGTCTATCCCAACAAGCTAGTGTGTTAGCCCTATCATGTGAGAGTTAGGTCTCACATGCTCACTCAAAGTGTGCAACAAAAGATTGATTCTTGAAGGTTTTATAACATAGTAATGCATGTTTGTTCATCTTTCATTATGCAACTCTAAACAAAGATTATTTAGTAACACAAATGTACTACTACTATCCTTTTGGTCCCAGATGTAACTATCACTATTACAAGGATCACCATCATTATCTAATAGTAATAACTCAAAAAAGAAAAAAATACCAATAATAATACAAGGAATTAAACCACATCCATTTCTAGCACTTAGTGTATTTCATCATTCATAACACAATTTGGTAAAAATTGATATCTCCCATTAGATCTTTAATGAGTTATAAGGCAGAGCTTTATTATTTATTCTCCAAAAAAGACTATCATCATAAAAGGTTACAATAGGGGTATTTATACTTATTTTTCCCTGACCAAGTATTACTATCATTATTTATAAGAGAAAATGGCACATGGACTCATAAAAAATTGAGAGTTATGGCACTTTACAAAAAGTTCCTCCTCAAGACTCACGGCCTTATGCCCCTAGATCCTTGCTCTATGCTATAAATTGATGGCCATGTGTTTTATTCCTTATGTGCTGGTGCAAAACCTCTGATCAAAAAGGTCAAAGTGTCCCATATGATTCATTCTTCTAACTACTCTCACTTCCCATGCACTCCCTTACTTTTTTGTGTTTATTTTGAGTCTAATGTTATTGAGTTCTCTATGACTATTTCTCCTTTGATTGGTTCCTATTGCGCTGGTCCCTTCTTTGCCATCTTCCTCTCACACCTTTGTCCTCTTGCACCCAACCTATATAACAGCATGGTACTCTTGTGCTTGGAAGTTACGTGCCATGGTATTCCCATGCCATGGTCCTTCTATGTGATTCCAATTTTGTGCCAAAATAGGACAATAGTTAGTCAAAATTTTGGGCCTAACATGATTTAATAAAACTTTCCAAAAATAACGAGTGAGAGGAGACAAGGTACTTATTTAGAGATAAACATATTTTTATGTGGATTAGGCAATTGGAATAAGCTAAATAGATAGGCATGTATCTTTCATCTTTTAACTATTCATTGAAATCTAGATTCAAAAAGTAATGCCCATATCAAGATAATAACACCATGTGGTGATAGTGTCCAATTCTTGTGCTAATATCCTTCTTATAGAGACTATCTAAAACATTTAAGGAATTTATGGAAGGTTATAAAGGTCCTGTAGGTGGTTCTATGTCATTTAGGGGATTCTCTATGTCATTGCTTTGACTAAATCTCTTATAAAACCCTAATGAATACCTACACACATGAAACAATAAATGGATCAAATGTAAAAAATAAATGGAAAACTAGGTTGTGGTTTATTATGATCATGTAGAGCAGAACCCCTATTGTCTTGGCCCCTACCTACATTAACCCCAATGTTAGGGGTCTCAAATCATATGTAGTTATATATTAGGGAATGATCACCATCAACTTACATGGTATGCTAGAATGATTTTCTCTTAGGCCCTTCTTTGATTAAGCATGTAATGTCTAGGTTTGATAATTGAGTAGTGTGTAGGGTATTGAGCTGTACTATTGATTGATTTTATGTAATTATGCACCTAAATAGTAAGTGCTAGATGTAAAATGCCTTGTGAGGCCCTTTATATAGAAGGAAATTTGTTTTGAATACAAGATATTGTTCATTGGACAATAAGTCATAAAAGAGGGATAAAAACATATAATAAGGCTTACAGTGGGGTTAAGATGCAAACATTGGAGAAAGGGCCCAACAGACACTAGAGTCATAATTGGACACTTGCACCATGTGATACTACTATCTTGAAAGTGGTGATAGTGTCCTAAGGATTAAAGTAGAGATAAAATTAAGAAAGACAAGGTAGAGGACCTTGTTATTTGGAAAAGGTGACTCATGATTAGTAGGGGTGCTACAAATAAGTAAAATAAGACATTATAAATATCAAAAGACTCAAAATGACTACACAAACAAGGAATGTAATCATCACTAAGACCTTCATGTGTAATAGAAAAAAGGACATAGTACTTATGGTTTATTGACCAAATTAGGGTGATTATATTTACCCAGCTTTTATTCTAGTAATGAAATAAAATGAAAGTACTAGAGAAAAAAAAGAGGAGCATGTACCCATACTTATTGTGTGAATCTAATATGGATTTGGCTGACTTCTTGACTAGATAAGTGGATAGTAACTAGAGTGAAATATGTGAAGAGGAAACACATGGTGTAGATGCCCCCTATACTAAATCTAAAAATGTAAACTGAATGTGTGGATAAACAAGGATCACTTTCCCCACCCTGATATCTAGATTGAATATGAGTATGTAAACTAAATGTGTGGAGAAAGAAAGATTACTTACCCCCACTTTGATATCTGGACTAAATATGATTATGTGAATTAGGTCTAGTGGAGTGGTTTGGATCAACCACTGCAGATGTTCTTATGACCCAAAATGGTGAAAACCTAGTGATGATACTAAGTGTAACTTAACAATCTAAAAATGGGGATCAAAGATGTGTGCTCTGTGTCATGCCCCTAATCCTACCATATAAGCAATGTAGTTGTGAATCTGAGTAAATTAGTATACTTAAGTCAAAACTATATATCTACATATTTATTTCTATGTAGACTATATGTCTAAATACCTATGCAAAGTTATGTGTCTATATATCTGAAACCTATGAATTTGAAAATTTGTGTAGACTTGCATATCTAAATATCTATGTAAACATATGCATATGTATGTATGAGAACCTATGAATCTAAATATTTGTGTAGACCTATGTGTTTATATATCTAAAAACCTATGAATCTAAATATCTATGTAGACTTATGTGTCTATATATTTGAATACCTATGTAAAGTTTTGTATTTGAATATATTGGTATATCTAAATAGTTGTATATAAGTGGAATATATATCTATGTAGACATGTGTATCTAAATTTATATGTCTAAAGCAATCTATGTGTATTCCCCCCTTTTAGTGAGAGAGCCAAGACTGTGGTGAGTGTATGTAACCAAAAGTGGTAATGATCAGTTGTACTAGTTTTAATTAGTAGGTGTTATGTTGTTTGAAGTTTGGATATTGTATTTATTATGATGGACTTGATAATTGAATATTTAATTAGATAGATGTTTTATTAATTGTGAGTTTAATTATAGTGATATGGTTTTTATCATTTTATAAGTTTGAAAGTGATTATAATATTGGTTTAACCAATATGGGGCATTGCACATTCATGTCAAGTCCTAGTGCAATAAATTATTCATAAATCAGAGCTATGTTTCTTGAGATATCATGTTGCTAAGGGATTGGTATTAGTTGGCAAAATTGGTACGCAAGGTTAACCTTAATAAGGTGGCATTGGGTAAGAATCAATTAAATAGGTTATTTGATTAATTTATAAAATCATTTTAAGAATTTATGTTGAGAGAAATTATGTGTCTAAGTGAGATTAACATGTTGAGGAGATGAGGAGCCAACTTGACCTGTTATGAAGAGGTTAAGGCATGGATATAGGCCGAGGAAGAGGTTAACTTGGTAAAGAACCCAAACTATTTTTTTCTTTTATTATTTTATATTACATTTTTTACTATTTTTAATGCAAATATTCTCGTTTAAAATGTATTTTGAAAAAATGGCACTACTATCCTTGTTTGGGCACTATTGTCTAGGACCTGGTGCTAGTGTCTAAGATGTGGCACTACTGTCAAATGATAATATCCTATATGTAGTGCTAGTGTCTAGCAAGCCTGTGTTGTGATGTTGATTATTGTTAATTGGTTTTTGATGTGTGTTTTTATCTATTGGTTTTATATTTTCTTTACTAATAGCTAATTTGGTTATACTTTTTATAGGTTGATGTCTATATGAGGGAGTTTCATACTAGGTGGATGATGGAGACCCTATGGGGTCTACCCCTAGTGGATTTTGAGATAGATGTGATCAAAAGAGTAGGGTTGAGACATACTGCATTCCTAGATCCTATTTCCTAGGATAAGCACATGATGACTGCTCTATGTGAGAGATGGGATGAAGATACATGTACTTTCTAATTATTGACTAGGTAGATTACTATTATGCTAGAAGATGTGTACCATATTTTATGATTACCTATCTCTAGGTAAAAATCTATATTATAGGAGGATATAGGTGCTTGGGCCATATAGCAGGATTATATATATTTATTTACTATGGTAGCAGATAATCATCACAGAAGGAGTCTTAGTGACATATTGTTGATCTTGATTATTACTATCAAGGTTCCACGACTATGGAAGTTCCTAGCCATTTTTGTATCTTCATCTATGGTTGTAGATGGGAGTGTAAATTTACTATAGGATGCAAAATATAGTGCAAGATATAGAGGAGCATGCTACTATGTATTCTTCAAGTTAGATAATGCTAGCTCACCTATATAGGGATCTATATCATTTCACACAAGAGATGTGTGGTGGAGGGATTAGAGTATCGACATTTTTACATTATTGGGCATATGAGAATATATCTATGAGAAAGCTAGTAGCACATGCATGGGATGGTTGGACTCATCCACAATCATTTGTAGAGTGATGGACATGGATGGGTCATATGCCTAAGAGGAGCACTATGCAGTGCTAGTAGTTTTTAGATAATTTGATAGTGGGGGATATTATTTTAAGGCCCTATATGGCATATAAGGGTTGGACTAAGGATATTACTTACTTGAGATAAATTTAGGTGAGATGATAGCTATATGACCATTGGGTCAATGTATGTAAGTGATTTTAGTATGAGTGGGTCACACGATAGTTTGGTGTGGTGCAAGATGTGCCCCCAACATTAGTGATATGGTTGAGGAGTTATTGAGCTCCTTCAAGGCTAGGTAGTATGTCAAGGTCATCTATTACTAAGTTATATCTTATTTCATTGATAAAGTGGGACCCTAATATTGATATACTATATATAGATGATGTGGGAGTGACTGATGCCTACATAGTTTGGTGGAGGGATCATATATGGGCACCTCTATTTCTAAGAGATGGGAATATTATAAAGGATGTAATGGAGGAAGATCCCCTTAGGGCTGTTGATGGTAAGTTAATATAGTGTTTTTGCATACTTTGTGTATAGTTGATTATGGCTTTATGTGATTAGGAATCTTATGTACTTCATGGACATGTGCAGGTTTAGAGGACAAAGAGTACTTAGAGACCCCATTGATTTGGTTATTCATGAGTTGACATAGAATATTCTTGGTGATGCCATGGAGGATGGATAGGTGGAAAGGGCCACAAATATGGCTGGGGTGCATGCCCATTTATTTGATTGAGATGCAATAGCTAATGTGGTATACGAATGAGTGGTGATGGATAGAGATGAGGTATGTGCTAAGTTGCATAGGCATACCATGCCTACACTTGATGTTATAGGTGGGCATAATAATCATATAATAGATGACTACATATGCCTTTAATGAGAACATATAGAGTGTATAGTGAGTTAGGTATGTACCATGAGAGAGAGAGTAGACGAAGTCATCGATCCAAGCCACAAAGAGAGAGAGAGAGAGAGTGGGGATTCTAGTTCTAGTTTTGATATATCTAAAAGTGAGATTGAGGGAGCTAGTCTTAGTAGTCATGTCCACATTATTGAGTGATGGACTATATTTGTATTGAAACTATAGTTTGCTTTATATATATGGATGCTTGTTGTTTAAATTGGCATTGTGTATAGTGGTAAATGGATCTTGTTATATTATACATATTGATATGTGTTTAATTGGTTTGATTGTTTGAAATAATGACATTTTTATTTTGTTTTGATTGGAGTAAAATTAATGAATTTGTATAAATGTTTAGGCATATGTATAGTGGAGTAGGTTTCTATATTTATTGGTATAGAGTTTTTATGTATTTCGTAATATTTTTGTGTGGAGATAATGTGACTTTTGTATGCTCTATCTGATCCCTCATGTCATAGAGAACCAATGACCGTATTGTTCATGCCATGTTAGTGTAGAAGGGGATTTTAAAATTAGAGCTGCACGTGATACATTGCTGGTGTGTAGATGTGTAGAATATGGAGTAAAAAGCTTGATTGGCTGATGTGTTGAAACTTTAATTTGAGCTACATAATTTTTGAAAAATATCCTAATCAGTGTATGAATTAGAGTTGTAGTATTATCTCTATAGTTATTTCCATATATCTTTATTGGTGTTTGTACTAAAACTATGCCCTTAGCTTTGTAATTGTTCCCATATATCTTGATTGGTGTACATATTGGCACTGTAGTCTAATCTTTGTAGTTATTTCCATATATCTTTATTGGTGTTTGAACTAAAACTATGCCCTTAGCTTTGTATTTGTTCCCATATATCTTGATTAGTGTACGTAATGGAGTTATGTTATGATCTCAATGAACTAATTTCTATATCTGATGAAATTACGATGCATGAGACCACTCTAGATAGGTGTCCTATAAATCACATGGCTCATATGATGAGTAAGCACTGCATCCTTAAAAGGAATGTCCAAGGATAAATCTATTGTAGAGGATTATGATCTAAGAGAGTATGGATAATGAGATATTAATGTCCCCTGTGTAAATTCTATAATGCCTCAAGTGACATACTGGTAAATGTGAGCTTGAAGTGCATAGCAATGATCAACTGAATGCCCATTTATCTTTTGAAAATTGCAATATATATTATGTGGTACCCTATGCAAATGGTATGGTAGATGATGATTATTAGAAGGAAGTGTGATCATTTCCCTATTTAATAGTGTAATAAAAATGTCATAAGGCCCAGCCTTAGCTAAAAACTATATAACCCATCTATGTATATCCTCTATTATACTCATTGTAGAAGGTGCTTAGTAGAGTGGCTCTTTACCCTTATTGAGTATCTTTATCAATGGTTTTCATTCTACTAAGTTCTTAATTAGAAGTGGAGTAGGCTCTTGTATAATATTAGATGACTAAGGCTCTAAGGTGTCTATATTAAAATCTACCTTTGATTGTGTAATTGCTGATCCTAATTTTTCCTCTCATGCTATAGCTACGTTACATAGATGCTGAAATGATTTTGATGTTTGATATAGTAATATCTACTTGAGAGGATAGATTAAGAATTTGGAAAATATGTATTGTACCTCTAAATCTATCGGTTGATAAATCAAATGATGTAAACAAGCTTTTAATCTTAAAATGTATTTAGATGTTGGCTCTATATCACCTTTTGGTAATGAAGGTAACCTCTCAGGTGTGACTCTAGGTCCCATATTCTATGTAATCCCCAAGAAAGACTATCTCTAACTCCTCATATGTGTGTAAACATCTACTAGGGATTGTATATTGGAACTAATTTAGTGCTTCCCCATCTAAAGATTTGGAAACACATGTAGTAGAGTCAACTTATTAGTAATATGTGTCATGGATTTCTCATAAGCTTGAAGGTACAAGTATGGATCTCCATGCCTATAAAATATAGGTAACACTGGAATATTAAAGTTGTGTGGTAACCTTGTAGTTAAGATTCTTCATGGAATAGGGTTGTCATGTATAACATTAGCACTGGTCCAAGATTTGTATGCTTTATTCTCTAAAGTGAGATGGTGTACTTGTTGAAAAGCACCTATGACATGCATCAACAAAATTAACACTTATGAAGGTATATTATCATCATCAATGGGTTCATTTAATGATTGAATTTTGATATCTATCTTAGCCATTGGTATATTGCACTGGAAACCTTTTTTAAGGAGTGTTGGTTTGCTCTCTATGACCTTTTGGGGTGTGATAGTTGGGACCTAGTTAGAGGTAAATGAGCTATCACCCTCATTTGGATTAGTTTGAGAAATAGGTTCTACTATATTAAGGGGGGTTGAGGGATATTCATTGGTATCTCTTAATAAGTATCACATGCTATTTGAATATAAGGTACTTTATTCTCAAGTAAATGTAAATTATGAACATAAGAATAAGTGTGTGTGTGTGTGTACGTGCATGCATGCACGTGCGCGTGTGCATGTGTCTTTTTACATGTGACCTAGTATTTGGTTAAACAATAGAAATAGGTGAAGTAGGAAAAGAGTTAGAAGGTGTAGATTTTATGTCCTCTTCATCATAATCATAATAATCATCATTAGCCCATGGTTCATCAAAATCATAATTTAATTCATTTGTAGATGTGAGAGTATAAGAAGTATCATCAACATGTTCATTAAGAGAGAGAAAGGGAATATTTTAACTTTTTACTACTATCCAATGTGTCATCATGTGTAGGTGTAATGTAATGCATTTTTTCACTAGTTATGTATGAAATGAGAGCATGATTATCATTTCAATGTTGGAAGCAAGGGTAGAAGAAGTATTAATCATCTTTTATTTTTGCATATTATGACATTTAAGAGAAGAGTTAGAGACATTTGAATTATCAATTTGTCATGAAGAATCATTGAATTGAGCTTGGAATTTGAAGGAAGGTGATAAAATAATTTCATCTACCTTAGTTTTTGCATTGCTAAAAGGTGTAATATCAGTGGTACTTACTTTTTTGAAATTAATTGAGAAGGGTAAATAAGATACATTGTTTCTATCTACTTTACTTAAATCATGCAAAAGTGGCTTTTATGTATTACACTTATATTGATTTAATTTGAATAATGACGTAGAAAAAGTAGTTGAAAGGCTAGGATCACATTGGAATAAAAGCACTACCAACAAGATTCTGAGGAGTAAGATAAGAGTGATAGGAAATATAAGATGATGTATCTAAGATATCCTCATGTTCATTTTCATTGTCATGCTCATAGTAATCCTCATATCCATTATTATAACAATAATCATCATCATCATTATACATGAAGTCATTATTATGATCTAAGGTACAATATTGAAAGTTAGTCCATTCATTGCTATAATCATGAGAGAAATTCAAAAGTTCATCAATTGGGTGAGGGGTAGAAGACTTTTTAGATAACATTTTAAAATTTCCAAAGAAGATAATGTAAACAAGGAATAACAAACACACAAGAGGTAGAATATAATCTAATATAAGTATATATGCAATTTAAATAAATTTTGAATAAAGTGTGTAATATAAAATATGATTTTTAATGGAAACCCTAATTTATAGTATTTGTATGTATAGGGACCTAGTATATGGATCTAGGGTTTTGAATTAGGGTTGTGTTAAAAAAATTTAAATCATTTTAAATAAATGAAACCCTAACATATGATTGATTAAATTAGTTAGGTTATGCTAAAAAATTAGAAAAAAAGAAGTTTATAACCCTAATTTAATGCAAAAATGTTGTGAAAATGTACAGCCTAAGTAAAACTAAGGTTTTAAGCAATATTTGAAGTAATTCAAGTTCACTAAATGTTTTAACCTTTTAGGGTTTTACTAGTGTAAAACTTATGTAGTTAAAAGGCTGAGTATGTTGCTAATCTAGAATGAAAACTATAAATTATTGATTTAATTGAACTTTTCCAAAATAACAAGTGAGAGGAGAAAAGGTGCTTATATGAAGATAAACATATTTTTACATGGATCAGGGAATTGGAGTAGCCTAAATAGATAGGTAGACACCTTGTGTCTTCTGATTGTTCATTAGAATTTTACTTTGAATTGTAGCATCCATATCAAGATAGTAGCATTAGTGTCCAATTATAATGCTAATGTCCTTCCTATAGAGACCATCTAAAACTTTTAGGTAAGTTGTGGGAGGTTTTAAAGGTCCTGTAGGTGGTTCTGTGTCATTCAAGGGCTCATTTGTGTCACTATTTTGACTGAATCTCTTCCAAAACCCTAATGAATACTTGCACACATATAATAATAAATGGATCAAATGTAAAAAGGAAAGGGAAAACTAGGTTGTGGGGTTTTAAAATTGCATGAAGTATAACCCATATTGTCCTAGCCATTGTCTACATTAACCCTAATGTTAGGGGTCTCAAATCACATGTAGTTCTCCCTTACAGAATGTGCACCATCAACTTGCAGGGTATGCTAGAATGATTTTCACTTAGGCCATTATTTGATCAAGCATGCAATGTCTAGGTTTGATGACTAAGTAGTATGTAGAGTATTGAGTTTAATTAGTATTTGATTTTATGTAATTATATGCCAAAATAGTAAGTGATAGATTTAAAATGCCTTATGAGTCCCTTTATATAAAATTAATTTTATTTTGAATACAAGACCTTGTTTAATAGCTAACAAGTCATAAAATATGGATAAAAAATATAAATGAATACTCACAGAGGGGTTAGGATGCAAACATGGGAGAAAGAGCCCATCAAACATTAGATACATAATTAGAAACTAGCATCATGTGGCGTTACTATCTTGAAAGTTGTGATAGTTTCCTAAGGCTTAAAGTAGAGCTAAAATTAGGTAAGACACGATAAGGGCCCCTGTGACTGGGAAAAGGTGACTCATGATCACTGGGGGTTCTAAAAACAAGGAAAATGAGATATAAGAAAGATCAAAAGACTCAAAATGACCACAATAATAAGGACTGTAATGATCACTAAGACCTTCATGTGAAAGAGAAACAAAAGACATAGTATTTATGGTTGCTTGACCAAATTAGGGTGTTTACAGTCCCTTTTATGTATGTTCAAGGAGCCCATGCCTTAAAAATGACAAATTTAGTTCATCCCTTTACATTAGGTTAGTTAAGGAATGAGGTTATCGAGTGTAAACACATAGATATGAAAGATTTGAATACAAAATTTTATGGATGAAGAGGCACTCCTATGTAGTATAGAAAAATGTTAGAACATGATAAAATGTGTCTAGTTAAGGAGATGAGAGCACAATTATTCATGCTGGTCATTATATCATAGGGTATGTTTCAAATTATGGTGCAAATAAAATTCTTACCTTCAAAAATTATAACCTAACTTAGGGTTTAATATGATAAGACCTTAAGAAAAATTAAAATGAATATGATAATAGAGTTGATGTGTCATTTCCCTGGTGTTAAAGCTAAAGCAATGAAACAAGTCTTTAAGTCATCAAAAAAAGGGTAATAAAGCATTGAGTGTAGCAACAATATTAGCTAACTATATTCCAATAACAAGGCCTATAAGCAAAATTAGTGAAGAGGTCGATTTTGAAGCATAACATTTTGAAAAGAATAAAAAAATCGAGGATAAAGAACATTAAAATATACTATTTCACCAAAATGTTCAATCAATTGGTAAGATAGTAATGATGTTTATTATTTTAAGTAACAATTTGAGTAGTTTTATTATTATTTAATTAATTTTCTATTTAGTTAACCACATTGTTATCACATTTATAAAATGAGATGAGGGAGTTTGGTCAAATAAAAGACACCAATGGAGTTAAATTTGTTGTCGATACTAAAGGTATTGAAATAGGGAATATGACCAAAAAAATAACTACCCAACATCAATGGTTGGAATTGAATAAGTACATGTTTTAAAGAGTAGGGAAAGAAGGCACATTAAAGAAATGTGTCTCTGCCTACTAACAAAATAAAACAACAAAGATAATATATGCATCAAAGGCTAAGGATGAATCATTGCATGTTGAATGGTGACATATAATAATTTTATAATGTATGATGATTGGAAATTTATTACTATTTATGAATATGTTTGTATGAGACATACATTTGGAAGAAAAAATCACACTTCATGTTAATGAATACATTTGGATGCAAAAATGAATAGTTCAAGTTAATGACTATAACATGGGGTTGAAATGTATTGTGTGATTCTTATTTTAGGATAAAACCTCAATATGAGGAAGAAGAATTAATCAAGTAACTCATGGATCAATCAATAACATACTTTAAAATAACCATAATATACAAATGCAATGCGTTAATATATTATAGAAAATGTAGTTCCTTTAAGAAGAAAAATCACATAATACAATACTATTAAAAGTGGAACATCATAGAATAATTCAGTATCATGTAAAATTTTAAGCAATAGCAATCCATTAAAACCTAACAAGAAAAAATTAATAGTTAAAAAGTAGCACTTTCATTAAATGAAACATAACATAAATTGTAAGTAGGTATATCAAGTAAAACATTGCCAAGTATATAAGAAGTTAACAAGTAGATGAGTATCACTCTCATCAAATGAAAAAAAACATAAACCATGGCCATGTACATTAGAATTCAAAAAGTAATTATCAAATTGAGACATTCATTTGTAATAAAAAATTCACAATTCATGTTAATGAATAAATTTAGATACAAAAAAGAATGGTTTAATTTAATGACTAAAATATGGGGCTGAAATATATTATGTGACTCTTTATTTTAGGATAAATGAAGACTCAAGATGAGTAAGAATAATTAATGAACTGATGCATCACTCATTCATGTACTTAACAACCATAATATAAAATTGCAATGCGTTAATAAACTATAAAACATGTTGTTCCTTTACGAAGTAACATCATATAGTACAATAGTATTAAAAAGGGACAATCATAAAATAATCATGTATCATGTAAAAATATAATCAAGAGTAATCCTTTAACAACTAATAATTAAAAATCAATAATTAACATGTAGCACTTTCATCAAATGAAACATAACATAAACTGTAGTTAGGCAAATCACATAAACCTTGGCTAGGTACATAAAAAATAAACAAGCAATTTTCACTTTTAGATAAACATTTAGAAATGCTCAATTCATGTTAACAAATACATTTGGATGTAAAAATAAACATTTCAAGTTATTGAATACAATATGGGGCTAAAAATTATTACATGACTCTTTATTTTAGGATAAATCAAGACTCAAGATGAGTAACAATAATTAAGGAACTTATGCATTACTCAATAACATATTTAAAAATAAACATAATAAAATACAATACTATTAAAAGGGAAACATCATAAAATAATTGGGTATCATGTAAATTTTTGAGCAATGGTAATCCTTTAACAACTAACAAGTAAAAATTAAAAATTAACAAGTATTACTTTCAACAAATGAAACATAACATAAATTGTATCCAAGTAATTCACATAAAACCTAGCCACACACATCAAAAGTTAATAACTAAGTATCACTTTTATCAAATGAAACATAACATAAACCATGTCTAGGTACATCATAAATTAACAAGTAACACTCTCATCAAATGAAACATAACGTAAACAAATAATATCATAACATCATAATTTTTAAATATTACATATATCCTAACACACCTCTTTATTACTTTGCACCAATTATTCTTATTTTCTCCGTTCTCAACTCCCATTTGACTCTACTCTTATTCACCAAATCCAATTGTGGATTATGTTGATCCTTCCAATTTTAATCTAGATGTGCCACAATTTTCAATGTTTGAATTGACATCAAGAGAACCATGTGAATGAGCTGGAATGAAAGATTCAAGAGTACCTAGAATTTTCTCATTTAAACGCCACAAGTTTATTAATCAGCCATATGTGCATTAAATAAATATACTATCATCAACATTATGGTTTCCCCTCAACCATTCAACTTCCTCCATTTTTCTCATGGTTTATTCATGTAATGCAAGTGTGTTTGTAAATTTTTTAATTGAAGTTAAAAACCTTGCATTCAAACCCTTTTAAGATGTCACACTAACAATAGTTCTTTATATCAAATTAGATTAATTTAAAACCTTATGTTCTAATGTTTTTTTCTCAAATCAATATTATTTATCTCTAACTCTTAATTTATTTTATTCAACACTAGTTTTTAGCTTATAGTAGGGGTATTTATCTATAACAGAGATTATTTTTTGGAATCATTTTTTTTTTCGGTTTGGGTCGTGTAAGTTATATAGATATTAGTTATTTTCATTAAATTTTTATGATTAACGGTTTTATTTTGTCAAAATTATATAAATATTAAATTCAATCTTCTTTTTATTGGTGTTTAAAATTTTATATTTAAATGATTAGCATTGTAAACGATTATCCTCATCAATCAAATTTTCTCTTAAAAATAAGAGTTCAGATAGAAAATTCTAATGATACATAGAAGAGTTGAAATTATGTAACTATTACTTATGATTTTTAAAATTTAAAATAATGTTTACTTTAAAATTTTTAAAAGCCCCTTAAATGGGACCATACTATTGCCATGTTATCCATTAAAATTTAGGAAGGCTTTTCATCTGACTATGTTAGTAATTATTTATTAACGCATGATATACATTGAGATTTAGGAAGTCTCTTGTATGGAATCATACTATTAATAAGCTATACATTGAAGTTACAATGGCAACAAAAGGGAAGTTAGTGAAATACTCAAGTACTAGTAGGATATGTCATTTAGTTTGTCAGACTCAAGGTATGAGTGTCAAACTATTGATAGGGATGTTAGTATTGGAGAGAAGGATGCTTAACTACTATTGGGATATGCCACTTAGTTTGTAAGATTCAATGCATGATTGTAAAAGTACCAGCAATGATATTAATGTCAAAGAGTATGAGGAATGTTAATAACACATTGACATGAGGTATTTCAACTCAAAGACATGCTTTAGTTCCAAACAATACAATGATGTTAACACATCAATATGAGGACTTTCACCTTAAATATATGCTTTTGAATGGCACACCCAAAACATAATTAGAAGTTAGATTATTATAGTTGTATGAAATCTTAAATTACATCACATAATAATAATCACAAGTTAGAGAAAGTCCAAAAAATATGACTATAAAAGGAAAGGTGATGTTAATACCAAATCCCCTAAAAAATTTCACCCTAAAAACATGTTTACAATTTTATAGTAGGGGTATTTATACTTTTTTTTCCATGACCAAGTATTACTATCATTATTTTTAAGAGCAAATGGCACACAGACTCCCAACAGATTAAGAGTCATGACACTTTACAATAAGTTCTTCCTCAGGACTCAGGGCCCTGTGCCCTTAGATCCTTGCTTTATGCTATAAATTGATGGTCATATGTTGTATTCCTTAAGAGATGGTACAAAAAATCTGATCAAAAATTTCAAAGTGGCCCATATTATTCATTCTTCTAACTACTCTCACTTCCCATGCACTCCCTTAGTTTTTTTTGTTCATTTTAAGTCTACTGTTCTTGAGTTCTCTGTAACTAGTTCTCCTTTGATTGGTTCCTCTTACACTGGTCCCTCCTTCACCATCATCCTCTTGCACCATTGTCCTCTTGCACCCAACATGTTTTGCAACATGGTTCTCTTGTGCTTGGAATTTATGTGCCATGGTATTCCCATGTCATGGTCCTTCTATGCCATGCCAGTTTTATGCCAAAATAGGACAATACTTAGTCAAAATTTTAGGTCCAACATGATTTAATCAAAATTTCCAAAAATAACAAGTGAGAGGATAAAATATACTTATCTAGAAATAAAAATATTTTTATGTGGATTAGGGAATTGGAATAAGCTGAATAGATAGGGATGCATTTTTCATCTTCTAACTATTCATTGAAATATAGATTCAAAAAGTAATGCCCATATTAGGATAATAACACCATGTGGTGCTAATGTCCTTCCTATAGAGACTATCTAAAACATTTAGGGAAGTTGAGGGAGGTTATAAAGGTCCTGTAGGTGGTTTTATGTCATTTAGGGGATTCTCTATGTCATTGTTTTAACTAAATCTCTTATAAAACCCTAATGAATACCTACACACATGAAACAATAAATGGATCAAATGCAAAAAATAAATGTAAAACTAGGTTATGGGTTATTATGATCATGTAGAGCAGAACACCTATTGTCTTGGCCCCTGCCTACATTAACCCCAATGTTAGGGGTCTCAAATCACATGTAGTTCTCCCTTATGAAATGATCACCATCAAATTGCATGGTATGCTAGAATGATTTTTTCTTATTCCCTTATTTGATAAAGCATGCAATGTCAAGGTGTGATGAATGAGTAGTGTGCAGGGTATTGAGCTGTACTATTGATTGATTTTATGTAATTATGCACCTAAATAATAAGTGCTAGATGTAAAATGCCTTGTGAGGCCCTTTATACAGAAGAAACTTTGTTTTGAATACAAGACCTTATTCATTGGACAATAAGTCATAAAAGAGGGATTAAAAACATATAGTAATGCTCATAGTGGGGTTAGGACACAAACATAGGAGAAAGGGCCCAACAGACACTAGAGCTATAATTGGACACTAGCACCATGTGGTACTACTATCCTAAAAGTGGTGATAGTGTCCTATGGATTAAAGTGTAGATAAAATTAAGCAAGACAAGGTAGGGGACCTTCTTATTTGGAAAAGGTGACTCATGATCACTAGGGGTACTACAAATAAGAAAAATAAGACATAAGAAATATCAAAAGACTCAAAATGACTATACAAACAAGGAATATAATCATCACTAAGACCTTCATGTGAAAGATCAAAAATAGACATAGTACTTGTGGTTGCTTGACCAAATTAAGGTGTTTACATTTCCCCCCCTTTTATTCTAGTCATGCAATGAAATGAAAGTACTAGAGTAAAAAAAAGAGAGGAGCATGTACTTATACTTACTTGTGTGAATCTAATATGGATTTGGCTCACTTCTTGACTAGATAAATGGATAGGAAATAGAGTGTAATATGTGAAGAGGAAACACATGGTGTAGATGCCCCTTATAATGAATCTAAAAATGTAAACTGAATGTGTGGATAAATAAGGATCACTTGCCCCAACCTGATATCTAGATTGACTATGAGTATGTAAATTGAATGTGTGGAGAAAAAAAGATTAATTACCCCCACTTTGATAGCTAGACTGAATCTGTGTATGTGAATTAGGTCTAGTGGAGTGGTTTAGATCAACCAATGCATATGGTCTTATGACCCAAAATGGTGAAAACCTAGTGATGATACTAAGTGTAACTTGACATTCTAAAAATGGGGATCAAGGATGTGTGCTTTGTGTCATGCCCCCAATCTTACTATCTAAGCAATGTAGTTGTGAATTTGAATATCTGAGTAAACTAGTATACCTGAGTCAAAACTATATATCTACATATTTAATTTTATGTAGACTATATGTCTAAATACCTATGTAAACTTGTGTGTGTATATATCTGAAACCTATGAATTTGAAAATATGTGTAGACTTGTATATCTAAATACCTATGTAAACCTATGTAAATGTATTTATGAGAACCTATGAATCTAAATATTTGTGTAGACTTGTGTGTTTGTATATCTAAAAACCTATGAATCTAAATATCTATGTAGACCTATGTGTCTATATATCTGAAAACCTATGTAATATTTTATATATGAATATATTGGTATATTTAAATAATTATATATAAGTGGAATATATATCTATGTAGACTTGTGTATCTAAATCTGTATGAAAATTCATATGTCCAAAGCAATCTATGTATATTTGCCCCCCTTTAGTGAGAGAACCAAGATTGTGGTGAGTGTATGTAACCAAAAGTGGTAATGATCAATTTTACTCATTTTAATTAGCATGTGTTATGTTGTTTTAAGTTTGGATATTGTATTTATTATGATGGACTTGATAATTGAATGTTTAATTAGATAGATGTCTTATTGATTGTGAGTTTAATTATAGTGATATGCTTTTTATCATTTTGTAAATTTGAAAGTGATTATAATATTTGTGTAACCAATATGGGGTGTTTCACATTCATGTCAAGTCCCAGTGCAAGAAATTATTCATAAATCAAAGCTATGTTTCTTGAGATATCATGCTGTTAAGGGATTGGTATTAGTTTGCGAAATTGGTGCACAAGGTTAACCTTAAAAAGGTGGTATTGGGTAAGAATGAATTAAATAGGTTATTTTATTAATTTATGAAATCATTTTGAGAATTTATGTTGAGAGAAATTGTGTGTCTAAGTGAGATTAACATGTTGAGGAGATGAGGAGCCAACTTGACGCATTATGAGGAGGTTGAGGCATGGATTTAGGCTAGGGAGGAGGTTAACTTGGTAAGGAACCCAAACTATTTCTTTCTTTTATTATTTTATATTACATTTTTTACTATTTTTAATGAAAATCTTATTGTTTAAGACCTATTTTTAAAAATTGGCACTACTATCTTTATTTGGGCACTATTGTCTAGGACATGGTGCTAGTGTCTAGGATGTGGCACTACTATCAAATGATAATATCCTATATATAATGCTAGTGTCTAGTAGTCCTAAGTTGTGATGTTAATTATTGTTAACTAGTTTTTGATGTGTGTTTTTGTCTATTGGTTTTAAATTTGATTTACTAATGTCTAATTTGGTTGTACTTTTTATAAGTTGATGTCTATATGAGGGAGTTTCATACTGGGTGGATGATAGAGACCCTATAGGGTCTACCCCTAGTGGATTTTGAGATGGATGTGATCAAAAGAGCAGGGTTGAGACATATTACATTCCTAGATCCTATTCCTTAGGATAAGCACATGATGACTACACTATGTGAGAGATGGGATGAAGATACATGCACTTTCTAGTTACCGACTAGGTAGATTACTATTATGTTAGAGGATGTGTACCATATTTTATGATTACCTATCTCTAGGTAGAAATCTATATTAAAGGAGGATATAGGTGCTCAGGCCATATAATAGGATTATATATATTTCTTTACTATGGTAGCAAGGAATCATCACACAAGGAGTCTTAGTGACATATTATTGACCTTGATTGTTAATATCGAGGTTCCATGACTATGGAAGTTCCTAGCCATTTTGGTATCTTCATTTGTGGTTATATATGGGAGTGTTAATTTCCTATAAGATGTATAATATAGTGCAAGATATAGAGGAGCATGCTATTATCTATTATTTGAGTTAGATAATGCTAGCTCACCTATATAGGGATCTATATCATTTCACACAAGAGATGTGTAGTGGAGGGATTAGAGTACCAATTTTTTTACATTATTGGGCATGTGAGCATATATTTATGAGTAGGCTAGCAGCACATACATGGGATGGTTGGACTCATCCACAATCATTTGTATAGAGATGGACAGGGATGGGTCATATGCCTACGAGGAGCACTATATAGTGCAGGTAGTTTTTAGATAGTTTAACAGTGGGGGATATTATTTTGAGACCCTATAGGGGCTACAAGGGTTGTATTGAGGATATTACTTAGTTGAGATAGATTTAGGTGAGTTGATAGCTATATGACCATTGGGTCAATGTATATAAGTGATTTTAGTATGAGTCAGTCACATGACAGGTTGGTGTGGTGCATGATGTGCCCCAAACATTGCCCAAACATCAGTGATATGGTTGAGGAGTTATTGAGCTCTTTCAAGGCTAGGTAGTATGTCAAGGTCATCTATTACTAAGTTAGATCCTATTTCATTGATAAAGTGGGACCCTAATATTGATATACTAGATATAGATGATGTGGGAGTGACTGATGCCTACATAATTTGGTGGAGGGATCATAGATGGGCACCTCTATTTCTAAGAGGTGGGATTATTATAGAGGATGCAATAGAGGAAGATCCCCTTATGGATGTTGATGGTAAGTTAGTATAGTGTGTTTGCATATTTTGTGTATAGTTGATTATGTTTTTATGTGATTAGGAATCTTATGTACTTCATGGACATGTGCAAGTTTAAAGGACAAATAGTACTTAGAGACCACCATCAATTCATTGATTCATGAATTGACATGGAATATTCTTGGTGATGCCATGGAGGATGGATAGGTGGAGAGGGACACCAATGTGGTTGGGGTGCATGCCCATTTATTTGATTGAGATGCGATAACTAATATGGTATACAAATGAGTGGCATTAGATAGAGATGAGGTATGTGCTGAGTTACATAGGTATACCATGCCTAAACTTGATGTTCTAGGTGGGAATAATAATCATATAATAGATGACTATATACACTTTTAATGAGAACATATAAAGTGTATGGATGAGTCAGGTATGTACCATGAGAGAGAGAGAGAGAGTAGACAGAGTCATCAATCCAAGCCACAAAGAGACAGAGAGAGAGTGGGGCTTCTAGTTCTAGCTTTGATATATCTGAAAGTGAGAGTGAGGGAGATAGTCCTAGTAGTCATGTCCACATTATTGAGAGATGGACTATATTTTTATTGAAACTATAGTTTGATTTATATATATGGATGTTTGTTGTTTAAATTGTCATTGTGTATAGTGGTAAATGAATCTTGTTATATTATACATATTGATATGTGTTTAATTGGTTTGATTGTTTGAAATAATGATATTTTTAATTTTTTTTGATTGGAGTAAAATTAATGAATTTGTATAAATGTTTAGGCATATGCGTAGTGGATTAGGTTTTTATATTTATTATTATAGGGGTTTCTTATATTTCATAAGATTTCTATGTGGAGATCATGTGACTTATGTATGCCCTATCTGAACCCTAATGTCATAGAGAACCAATGACCATATTATGCATGCCATGTCAGTGTAGAAGGGGATTATAAATCTAGAGTTGCATGTGATACATTGCTGGTGTGTAGATGTGTAGAATATGGAACAAAAAGCTTGTTTGGTTGATGTGTTGAAACTTTGATTTGAGCTATATAATTTTTGGAAAATATCCTGATCGGTGTATGAATTGGAGTTATAGTCTTATCTATTTACATATATCTTTATTGGTGTTTGAACTAAAACTATGCCCTTAGCTTTGTAATTATTCCCATATATCTTGATTGGTGTACATCTTAGAGCTGTGGTCTGATCTTTGTAGTTATTTCCATATATCTTTATTGGTGTTTGAACTAAAACTATGCCCTTATCTTTGTAATTGCTCCCATATATCTTGATTGGTATACGTAATGGAGTTATGTTATGATCTCTGTGAACTAGTTGCCATATCTAATGAAATTGTGGTGCATGAGACTGCTCATAGATATGTGTCCTAAAAATCACATGGGTTATATGATGAGTAACCAGTAGCTCCTTGAAAGGAACATCCAGGTATAACTCTATTGTAGAGGATTATGATCTAAGAGAGTATGGATAATGAGATATGAGTGTCCCCTATGTAAATTATATAATTCCTCAAGTGACATACTAGTAATTGTGAGCTCGAAGTGCATAATAATGATCAACTGATTGTCCATTTATCTTGTGAAAATGACAATATGGATTATGTGGTACCCTATGCAAATGTTGTGGTGGATGCTGATTAGTAGAAGGAAGTGTGATTACCTATCTAATAGTGTAATAAAAATGTCATAAGGCCCAACCTTAGCTAAAAGCTATATAACCCATCTATGTATACCCTCTATTCTACTCACTATAGAAGGTGTTTTGTAGAGTGGCTCTTTTCCCTTATTGACTATATTTATCCATGGTTTTTATTCTACTAAGTTCTTAATTGGAAATAGAGTAGGATATTTTACAATATTAGATGACTAAGGCTCTAAGGGGTTTATATCCAAATCTACCTTTGATTGTGTAATTACTAATCCTAATTTTGCTTCTAATGCTATAGCTATGTTACATAGATGCCAAAATGATTTTAATGTTTGATATATTAATCTCTCTTTGAGAGGATAGTTTAAGCCTTTGGAAAAGATTTATTGTACCTCTAAATAGATTGATTGATAAATTAAATTATGTAAACAAGCTTTGAATCTTAAAATGTATTTAGATGTTGGCTCTATATCACCTTATGGTAATAAAGGTAACCTCTCATGGGTGACTCAAGGTCCCTTATTCTGTATGTAATCCCTGAGAAAGACTATATCTAACTCCTCATATGTGTGTAAACATCTACTAGGGATTGTATGTTGGAACCAATTTAGTGCTTCCCCATCTAAAGATTTGGAAACAATTGTAGTAGAGTCAACTTATTAGTAACATGTGCAATGGCTTTCTCATAAGCTTAAAGGTGCAAGTATGGATCTCCATGCCCATAATATATATGTAACACTAGAATATGAAAGTTTTGTGGGAACCTTGTAGTTGAGATTCTGCATGGAATAGGGTTGTCATGTATAACATTAGCACTGGTCCAAGATTGGTATGAGATGGTGTACTTGTTATTGAAAAGCACCTAAGACATGTATCAAGGAAATTAACACTTATAAAGGTATATTATCACCATCAAGGGGTTCATTTAATGATTGAAATTTTTTATTTATCTTAGCCATTAGTATATTGCACTGGAAAGCATTTTTAAGGAGTGTTGGTTTGCTCTTTGTGACCTTTGGGGGTGTGATAGTTGGGACCTAGTTAGAGGTAAATGAGCTATCACCCTCATTTGGGTTAGTTTGAGAAATAGGTTCTACTATATTAAGGGGGGTTGAGGGATATTAATTTGTATCTCTTAATAAGTATCACATGCTATTTGAATATAAGGTACTTTATTCTCAGGTAAATTCAAATTATGAACATAAGAATAAGTGTGTGTGTGTGTGTGTGTGTGTCTTTTTACATGTGACCTAGTATTTGGTTAAACAATAGAAATAGGTGAAGTAGGAAAAGATCTAGAAGGTGTAGATTCTATGTCCTCTTCATCATAATCATAATAATCATCATTATCCTATGGTTCATCGAAATCATAATTTAATTCATTTGTAGATGTGAGAGTATAAGAAGTATCATCCACATGTTCATTAAGAGAGAGAAGGGAAAGATTTTAAATTTTTACTACTATCCAATGTGTCATCATATGTAGGTGTAATGTAAAGGATTTATTCACTAGTTATGTGTGGAATGTGAGCATGATTATCATTTCAATGTTGGAAGTAAGGGTAGAAGAAGTATCAATCATCTTTTATTTTTGTATATTATGACATATAGGAGAAGAGTTAGAGACATTTGCATTATCAATTTGTTGTGAAGAATCATTGCATTGAGCTTGGAATTTTAAGGAAGGTGATAAAATAATTTCATCTACCTTAGTTTGTGCATTGCTAAAAGGTGTAATATCAATGGTACTTGCTTTTTTGAATTTAATTGAGAAGGTTAAAAAAGATACATTATTTCTATCTACTTTAATTAAATCATGCAAAAGTGGATTTTATGTATTACACTTCTATTGATTTAATTTGAATAATGAGGTAAAAAAGTAGTTGAAAGGCTAGGATCACATTGGAATAAAGCACTACCAACAAGATTCTAAGGAGTAAGAGAGGAATGAGAGGAAATATAAGATGATGTATCTAAGATATCCTTATGTTCATTTTCATTGTCATGCTCATAGTAATCCTCATATCCATGATTATAACAATAATCATCATTATCATTATAAATGAAGTCATTATTATGATCTAAGGTACAATCTTGAAAGTTAGTCCATTCATTGTTATAATCATGAGAGAAATTCAAAAGTTCATCAATTGGGTGAGGGGTAGAAGACTTTTTGGATGACATTTTAAAATTCCAAAGAAGATAATGTAAACAAGAAATAACAAGTACACAAGAGGTATACTATAATCTAACATAAGTATATGTGCAATTTAATGAATTTTGAATAAAGTGTGTAATATAAAATAGGATTTTTAATGGAAAACCTAATTTATAGTATTTTAATGTATAGGGACCTAGTATATGGATCTAGGGTTTTGAATTAGGGTTGTGTTACAAACATTTTAATCATTTTAAATAAATGAAACCCTAATGTAGGATTGATTAAGTTAGCTAGGTTATGCTAAAAAATTAGAAAAAAAGAATTTTATAGCCCTAATTTAATGCAAAAAAATATGAAAAGGTACACCTTAAGTAAAACTAGGGGTTTAAGCAATATTTGAAGTAAGTCAGGTTCAAAAAATGTTTTAACCTTTTAGGGTTTTACTAGTGTAAATCTTATGTAGTTGAAAGGCTAACTATGTTGCTAATATAGAATGAAAACTATAAATTATTGATTTAATTGAACTTTTCCAAAATAAAATGTGAGAGGAGAAAAGGTGCTTATATGAAGATATACATATTTTTACATGGATTAGGGAATTGGAATAGGCTAAATAGATAGGTAGACACCTTTTATCTTCTGATTGTTCATTGGAATTTTGATTTAAATAGTAGCACCCATATCAAGATAGCAGCATTAGTGTCCAATTATACTGCTAATGTCTTTTTGATAGAGACTATCTAAAACTTTTAGGTAAGTTGTGGGAGGTTTTAAAGGTCCTGTAGGTGGTTATGTGTCATTTGAGGGCTCATTTGTGTCACTATTTTGACTAAATCTCTTCCAACACCTTAATTAATGCTTGCACATATGTAATAATAAATGGATCAAATGCAAAAAGGAAAGGGAAAACTAGGTTGTGGCGTTTTACAATCACATGAAGTATAATCCATATTGTCCTAGCCACTATCTACATTAACCCTAATGTTAGGGGTCTCAAATCACATGTAGTTATCCCTTACGAAATGTGCATCATCAACTTGTCGGGTATGATAGAATGATTTTCACTTAGGCCCTTATTTGATCAAGCATGCAATGTCTAGGTGTGATGACTAAGTAGTATGTAGAATATTGAGTTGTATTATTAATTTATTTTATGTAATTATGTGCCAAAATAGTAAGTGATATATGTAAAATGCCTTGTGAGGCCCTTTATATAAAAGTAATTTTATTTTGAATACAAGACCTTTTTTGCTAGCTTACAAGTCATAAAATATGGATTAAAAATATAAAAGAAGGATCACAGAGGGGTTAGGATGAAAACATAGGAGAAAGAGCTTATCAAACATTAGATACATAATTAGACACTAGCATCATGTGGCACTACTATCTTGAAAATGGTGACAGTTTCCTAAGGCTTAAATCAGGCAAGACAGGATAGGGGCCCCTATGACTGGGAAAAGGTGACTCATGATCACTGGGGGTGCTAAAAATAAGGAAAATGTGATATAGGAAAGATTAAAAGACTCAAAATGACCACACTAACAAGGACTATAATCATCACTAAGACCTTCATGTGAAAGAGAAACAAAATACATAGTACTTATGGTTGCTTGACAAAATTAGGGTGTTTACAGTCCCTTTTATGCATTTTCAAGGAGCCCATGCCTTAAAAATGACAAATTTAGTTCATCCCTTTACATTAGGTTAGTTAAGGAATGAGGTTATGGAGTGACAACACATAGATATGAAAGATTTGAATACAAAATTTTATGGAGGAAGAGGCACTCTTATGGAGTATAGAATCACATTAGAATATGATAAAATGTGTCTAATTAATGAGATGAGAGCACAATTATTCAAGCTAGTCATTATATCATAAGTTATGTTTCAAATGATGGTGCAAATAAAATTCTTACCTTCAAAAATTATAACCTAACTTAGGGTTTAATATTACAAGACCTTAAGAAAAATTAAAATGAATATGATAATGGAGTTGATGTGTCATTTCCCTAGTGTTAAAGCTAAAGCAGTGAAACAAGTCTTTAAGTCATAAAAAAAAAGGGTAAGAAAGCATTGAGTGAAAAAATAATATTAACTAACTATATTCCAATAAAAAGGCCTATAAGCAAAATTAGTGAAGAGGCTGATCTTGAAGCACAACATTTTGGAAAGAAGCAAAAAATCAAGGAGGATAAAGAACATTAAAATATATTATTTCACCAATCGATTAGTAAGATAGTAATGATGTTTATTATTTTAAGTAACAATTTGAGTATTTTTATTATTATTTAATTAATTATCTATTTAGTTAACCAAATTGTTATCACATTTATAAAATGAGATGAGGGAGTTTGGTCAAATAAAAGACACCGATGGAGTTAGAGTTGTTGGCGATACTAATGGTATTGAAATAGGGAATGTGACCAAGAAAAATGACTACCCAACATCAATTGTTGGAATTGAATAAGTACATGTTTCAAAGAGTAGGGAAATAAGGCACATTAAATAAATGTGTCTCTGCCTACTAACAAAATAAAACAACAAAGATAATATATGCATCAAAGGCTAAGGATGAATCATTGTATGTTGAATGGTGACATAGAATAATTTTATAATGTATGATGATTGGGAATTTATTACTATTTATAAATATGTTTTTATGAGACATACATTTGGAAGAAAAAAAATCACTCTTCATGTTAATGAATACATTTGGATGCAAAAATGAATAGTTCAAGTTAATGACTATACCATGGAGTTGAAATGTATTATGTGATTCTTTATTTTAGGATACAACCTCAATACGAGGAAGAATAATTAATAAAGTAACTCATGGATCACTCAATAACATACTTAAAAATAACCATAATATACAAATGCAATGCGTTAATAAATTATAGAAAATGTAGTTCCTTTAAGAAGAAAAAGCACATAATATAATACTATTAAAAATGGAACATCATAGAATAATTCAGTATCATGTAAAATTTTAATCAAGGGTAATCCATTAAAACCTAACAAGAAAAAATTAATAGTTAAAAAGTAGCACTTTCATTAAATGAAACATAAAATAAATTGTAAGTAGGTATATCAAGTAAACCATTGCCAGGTTTATCAAAAGTTAACAAGTACATGAGTAGCACTCTCATCAAATGAAACAAAACATAAAGCATGGCCATGTACATTAGAATTCAATACGTAAGTATCACATTGAGACATTCGTCTGTAAGAAAAAATGCACAATTCATGTTAATGAATAAATTTAGATACAAAAAAGAATGGTTCAATTTAATGACTAAAATATGGGGCTGAAATATATTATGTGACTCTTGATTTTAGGATAAATTGGGACTCAATATGAGTAAGAATAATTAATGAGTTGATGCATCACTCAATAACGTACTTAACAACCATAATATAAAATTGCAATGCACTAATAAATTATAGAACATGCAGTTCCTCTAAGAAGTAACATCATATAATACAATAGTATTAAAAAGGGACAATCATAAAATAATCATATATCATGTAAAAATATAATCAAGAGTAATCCTTTAACAACTAATAATTAAAAATCAAAAATTAACATGTAACACTTTCATCAAATGAAACATAACATAAACTGTAGTCAGGCAAATCACATAAACCTTGGCTAGGTACATAAAAAATAAACAAGAAATTTTTACTTTTAGATAAACATTTAGAAATGCTCAATTAATAGTAACAAATACATTTGGATGTAAAAATAAACAGTTCAAGTTATTGACTACAATAAGGGGCTAAAAATTATTACATGACTCTTTGTTTTAGGATAAATCAAGACTCAAAATGAGTAACAATAATTAAGGAACTTATGCATTACTCAATAACATACTTAAAAATAAACATAATATACAAATGCAATTAATTAATAAACTACATATCATGCAATGCCTTTAAGAAGCAACATCACAGAATATAATACTATTAAAAGGGAATCATCATAAAGTAATTGGGTATCATGTCAATTTTTGAGCAAGAGTAATACTTTAACAACTAACAAGTAAGAATTAAAAATTAACAAGTATCACTTTCATCAAATGAAACATAACATAAATTGTATCCAAGTAATTCACATAAAACCTAGCCACACACATCAAAAGTTAATAACTAAGTATCACTTTTATCAAATGAAAGATAACATAAGCCATGGCTAGGTACATCATAAATTAACAAGTAACACTCTCATCAAACGAAACATAATGTAAATAAGTAATATCATAACATCATAATTTTTAAATATTACATATATCCTAACACACCTCTTTATTAGTTTGTACCACATTATTCTTCTTTTCTCCCTTCTCAACTCCCATTTGACTCTACTCTTATTCACCAAATCCAATTGTGGATTATGTTGATCCTTTCAATTTTAATCTAGATGTGCCACAATTTTCAAGGTTTGAATTGACATCAAGAGAACCATGTGAATGAGGTGGAATGAAATATTCAAGAGTACCTAAAATTTTCACATTCAAATGCCACAAGTTTATTAAATCAGCCATATGTGGATTAAATAAATTTACTAGCATCAACATTATGGTTTCCCCTCAACCATTCAACTTCCTCCATTTTTCTCATGGCTTATTCATGTAATGCAAGTGTGTTTGTAAATTTTTTAATTAAATTTAAAAATTTCACATTCAAACCCTTTTAAGATGTCACACTAACAATAGTTCTTTATATCAAATTAGATTAATTTGAAACCTTATTTTCCAATGTTTTTTTCTCAAATCAATATTATTTATCTATAACTCTTCATTTAATTTCTTCAACACTGGTTTATCATTCTAAATAGTTTTTAGCTTCTCAAAAATGACATTAGAATAATTATTATATGCCATGGATTCCATATATAAATTTTGGATAGATGTTATTGGGTAATTAATTTTTCCTATGGATGTGATGTGATCACTGCATCATAAATCAAGAATAGTACACAAATTTTGGTATATTTTAGACCCTTCACATATATCCTTTATATCTTTAATTATTTTGAAATTAACATCTCAAGTAAGGTGGATAAAATCAAGTAACAAATTAATTATTTTTCCTTTCACATGATCAATGTTTAGATCATGAATGACATGTTTCAACCTTGAAGCACTATTCACCATTTTATCTGCATAGGTTTCCAAGATATCTAGGATATAAATAATATAAGTATTTAAAATGGAATGCTCATATTTAATGAATATTATGTTTTCAATTACAAGAGGGTTTACTTTCTCCCAATCATGCCCTTCATTAATCCCTAAATCAACAATGTGTTATTTCCCTTTATAGATTTACTCAATATCAGTGACATTCTTTTCTGTAAATAATCATGTCTCTACTTTGTGTGCATTTTTTAGGTAGGAAAATTAACATCATTTGGAAGATTGAAAAATGAAAATCCACCCAAATCATTTAAAAATTCTTGAGAAGGATTTTCATCATTCTAGCCTCTACTTCTCCCAAGGAACCTATGAGATGTGTGGGAAACTCTACATCCAGTTCATCATCAAAGGTAAGACATTAATTTTCTTATTTCTTGTTTTCAATAGCCTCCTCTTAATCACATAAAGAAAAATCTTCCAAAACTACATTTCTATTTCTTTTCAAATAAATATTTTACTGATGTTGTATCAATGGTTCATCCAAAGGTGATTTTTTTTCTTCATCCTCTACATTAACAACAATATTATTATTTATTCTTATCAAACTCTTTGTATCAAACTTTATTTTCAAATGTTCATTTGTAAGCATACCAACATTATCCTTCATCGTGAACATTGAATGTGTTGTAGGGTTTTCTCTCTCCATCAAATCATATTAAAGTAAATAATTTAAAACCATTTTATAATGATAATAAGTAAAAATACCATGCCCCTGGTGTAAATTTTATGCAATTGTTGAATGAATCATTTACAAACATATGATTCTGAGTTTAACTTTGCACCTTTCATAATTATTTTAACATACACAAGTATCTACATCAAAATTTTTGTATTCCTTTCGGTTACAAATAATTTTGAAAGTTTAAATTTAGAAATTTTGTTTACTATGTTACTTTATAAACAATCAATATTATATTCTTTATCTTTATTAATTTCATCAGGTAAACCCATGAAATATTTTAACCTAGAATTTTCCATAGTAACAGGATTCACATGGACTTTCATAATGTTATTTCCATTATTGGGTAAACCAGATACCTTATCAAATAGTTGAGGGGTAAGATCTAAGGTAATACCTTCATATTTTAATGTGAATTGATCCATCAATTAATTTTACACCACCAACTTCAATTAGTCATTTTCAAGTTCACATATTGTTATGTTTATCAATTAGGAAACCCTAGCAGTAGTTAGAACTAAAAGTACAAAATATTTATTCCAATCCTTAAAACCTAAAGCATAAATATGAAGTGTGTAATAATCCTACCATTTCCATGATATTGGCATCGTCTTAGGTTCCTGATGGGTGGTAATGGTGATTTTCATGTCTAGTGGATTTTTCATATTTTCTTCCTCAACTCCAACTGACTTCTGTTGCTTTTTATGTTGCCTAGATTTGTCTTAGACCATTTTAGTGGCATTGTTTCAACGTGATTCAATATATGACTACAATGGATTCATGACAATCAGTAAAACCTAACAATGCCTAAAATGTGTCAATGGCTATAATTCATTCTTTCCTTATTATCTAGTCCTAAACAATGACAATGACCTACTAAGCTCAAGGGTCTTTCTCATATGATTAAATGATGAAAACATTTTTAATTGATTATTATTTATGACTAAAACCCACATGAGTAATATTACTAATTTATGACTTAAATATTGATGATTGATATTAAAAATATAAAATTACTTATATATATTTACCTATTAGTGATTTTTTATACTATTAGTTGGTTGGCAAATACATGTAATCATGTTAATACATAAGTATTAGATCACATGTATTCACTTATGAACTAATAGGTATATTACTCATCATTAGGTAAATACATAAGCATACGATTTCATTATAATGTATTAGACAACAATGTGTATTTTATTTTCAATGAATAATATATTCACTGGTAGGTGAATACATGTATTTGTTTGATATGTTTGAGTGGTATGTAGTTTACTTAAGTGAAATCATATGCAAGTAAATATTAGTTTATTGATGAATAGAAAAGTGGAAAACATACTTTGTACAGTGTAGTCTAAATTAAATCACATATTAATCTACCTTCTCACACAAATATATACTGTAAATGTGAATATAGATATATTAAGTAAACCTCTAACATATTATCAAGAGACCAAAGCCTTATTGTGTAGATAATCTAATCAATAGGAAGAGGTAAGGGTAAAAATAAGCAGGTAGAGGAAAACACCCAAGTAGTGCAATTGATGAATAAAATAAGTGTTGGGAAAAATAAAAGAGGGCTATGCAATTATAAAGGAAGAAGATGGTAGGACACTAATTCATAGTTTTAAAGAATTGAATAATGTGTTAATTAGGTCCATTTTATATGAATTTTTCATTTAATTGATTTAGTTGGAAGAAAATACTGTCAAATTATAAGTAAAAGTGAAATTTTAGGGAAAAGAAAATTATTCTCTCAAGAATTCTATGGAACAAAAAGAAATTCACAAGGTTGGAAGCTAGAATGGACAATACACAAGTTGAGTTGCAACAAAAAATAACTAAGTTGGAGAAACGTGTAACTTTAATATCGAATGATAGTTTATATAGGAAGGTGTGTGAAAATAAGTATTATGTATTGGAAAAAATATTGGTAGACCTGGAATTGAATATTAATGACTCAATGGCATGTAGTGATGAATTTATTAGAGAAAAAACCAAAAAATACATGGATCAGAAAGATATATTATATAAAATAGCAAAAAGATAGTAAATTTGGAACAATAAAACCAAGAAAGGGAAGTAGTGATAATGTAAATGTTGAACACTTTAGAGGATTCAACCATTTATATTGACAAATGTGATTTTAAATTGAAATGTTTATGTTTAAAAATTGAATATTTAAAATCAATAGAAATAAAGGTGATGTAAAAGTTCCAAAAAATGGAACTAATGGAAAAGATTCCAGGTGGGCATGTAATGGGGGATGCAAATTGTAGTGAAGCAAGCCGTCATGGAATATAGGGTCAACATAGTACAAAATTAGGCACATCATTCACACATTGATGGGGAATCTTCAGATATATTAATGTTATCTTCATTGTCATGATTTTTAAAGGACACAATCCTATTACTATTATGATTCATTTTGAGACTAAGATAATTCTATTGAATTATGAATGATAAATGTTTGGTATTATAAATATTGTATTTTATGGAAATATGTATATAAATATATATTATCCAATTGTTGGTAATGATCATTGTCATAATATTTATTTAGGGTTACTTAATTTTAGTATTTAGTAACGAGATGATACACTCAGATATTTGAAAGCATGGCATAATACTCTATTTTTGATCTACATAGAGTTGAGTTGTTTGCACTTATAATAATTTTTTGTTTGAAAGCAATTGTCTCTTTTTTAATGCTAACAAAACATACTTATATAATTGATATCAATAAACATTTTCATAGAATTAATAATAACTAAAATTAAAACAAGCTTAAATACAACTAGAAGTCAACAAATCTTCAAGACAAAGCATTATATTTTGTAAAAAGTAGATTTCAATATTGCTTTATAGAAATATTGTAATGAAATAAATAACTTAACAAAGTAATATTTAAAATTATGAGCTCCATTTATTGATAAAAATAGTTCAGAACAAATAAAAATGTATGAATTCATCTGGTATTAAATACTTTCATTACAACTCTAAGTGGAGGGCATCATTCCTCATGTCTAGTCCATAATGACTATAGGTCAGATCTCATTAGTGCACATACCAAAAAAAGTACACAATAACATGAGGATGCAAAATTTTATAAATATATCAAAATCTAAATGTTAGTCCCACATGCCACTTGTTGGGAGGTTGGGTATGATCAGTGAACCTAAAGCTGCATGCAATCTATTATGGAATGTTGGCCACATATATAAAATTACTTCATTAAATTTTTTATAACATTCCAAAGTGAAATTCAATGAGTTACTATGATGAACAATACCTGGTGGCACATAATGCATTACAATAAGTTCATAGGTAACCATGAAGCTTTCATCTGAATATAGTATTTCTACAAACTTTTCATAATGAATCATGTTATGCCAACTGAGGTAGTTGAAAAATGTGTTTGATAAAAGGTGAATATTATGAATATGCACTCGATGAGGTCTAAATACTCAGAGGTATGAAGTTAATGCATTATGCATACTATATTCTCGTAGAGGTAGCTAATCTAGTAATGATGACATCATCATCACCTTTCATTATAAGAAGTTGAAAAATTATGTGATTTTTTAATGGTAATGAGAAAATGGTAAAATAATGTTTCTCCAATCTAATTGGTTGGACCCCACCTTCTAATAGAGCTAAAAGTAGAAAACATGAACATAACCTGCATTAACAAACAATGCATATAACGTTAAACAATTCATTGATATGGATATTACATCAAACTCAGTCATAAATCAAAAAGTGTGAAATACAAAATGAATTATAATATAAAATAAACACAATATCATACCATCAATGATTTCAGTTAGTATCAATAACCCTTATTTTGTGTAAAATACCTCACACTAGTACAAATTTACATCATTGGTAAAATTTTGACCCTTACCAATAATGTCTTTGTGACTCTAAATTTTTTTTACCCATCAAAATGTTTATCCAATGAAAACATCTGCTAAACACTACAAAACTTCTACGAGATATGGAATGCTCGATGAGCTTATTTAGATAGAATAGGTAAATTTTTATAATAAATGCAGACATACATGCTTGATTTGATGGTAAAATTGTTTGGATATGAGGTTGGGATCACAAGCCCCTCTAAAAAAATAAATTTATTCCTATTAAATTTAAGAAAACAACTTATTCTGTCCAATAGGGGAACATCTAAATTGGATAGGATGTAATAGCCTTACTTAATTACTCCAACATTCTTATCCATTTTGTCATAAAATTCTTCCAAATTATTCAAATTCAAGAGAGATTTGATTTCACAATATGAGGGATGGTGTAGAATAATTTTCCGCTCTTCATTTGCATAAACCATATACACCAACAAGATTTTATGCATACTCTTCGTTTATGAATCATTGTAACAATGATGTAAAGGTTAGGATAGTGTCCTGAATAGTCCAATTGTGTCAATTTAAGGTTTCCTATGAGACTTGTGAATAATTTTGAAAATAACTATATCTTGTGAACATATTCATCATCTTTAAGGAGAGAAAAATATCAAATATTGGTACTGACCCCTTGATATAACAGTTGGTGGGGTGAACATGAAAATGGTATGATATGGGCTTTTCATTTCCTTTAATTTTTAAATTGTCCCCTGAGGAACTTGCAATGCTATTGTCAAAAGAATCTTCATGGTCTACCGTTGAGATTCTTGATTTCTTCAGTTGCTACAAATATATATAAATAGTAGCATCATCTTCGATCTCATCAATACCCACAGATGATGGAAATTTGATTATTGTAGATTTCTTTCATTTTTGATAAAACTCCCAAAGAGTAGCATCATCGAGATTCTTAGTACTTTAAACTCTATCACAACTCTGGAGAAATTTCTCTCTTAAGTTGCAAGTCACTAATGGTACACCTCCTTGGCTTGGTGAAATTATCCTTGCAACCCTAGGGTAATCTAGAGTAAGATGCCCTGTGTTTGGACACAGACCTAGTTAGCTTCCATAATGATTATGTTTGTTGCTTTACCACAAGGTACATGCTAACAAATTGGCATGTTGAGTGTGCAGTGTCACAAAGTTGTGACTGGATTTAGTAAGCACACTTTTAGTGGGTGGTTAATTGTGAGTAAATAATAATATACTTGCCTATCCTAAAAAAAGGTGGTTTGGATTTTTGAGGATACAAGAAGATTTATGTGATAAAATGACTAGAAACACCAAAAAATACATACAACTTTATTTATTAGTATTATTTTTGGGCGATGTCGATTTCCACTTAAATCAAAGAAAGCTTTTGCATCGTGATGGTTAGTTGGGTTTTTAAGCACCATCTAATTATCAAGTCCCTAAACGATAAATAGAAGTGAAAATAGTAAATTGCAAAATAAAAAAATAATTTCGGTGATATATAAAACCTATGTCACGAGGCATAAGTAATCCATGGAAAAAAAACTAACTTCAACAATAATAAATATTCTAATGATTACTTAATCACTTTAGAATGAAGTGCTCAATAAATTGGTAAGTATATTGTCTCTAATCTATAAATATAAATAAATTCCTATATTTATTTATTTATAAATAATTGAATTTAAATTAGAACCTTATTCACATACCAACCAACATTACAATAAATAAAAGATAAAATCTAAAATTACAAAAAAAAAGAAAAATAATTAAAAGTATCCATTCATTATCCAATATTTTAAAAACAACATTAAAATTTCAAATTAACTATACTTTATAATTCAAAATTTGTTAACAAACTAATTTAATTAAATACTAGTAAAATAATTAAAAAAAGTCAAATTTTAATAAGAACTCAATATCTAACTAAATAAATAGTAATATTGTATAAAATATATAAAATAGATTTCTAATTTTTAAAAAGTGTTGACTGTAATATATAGTCTAAAACCCAAGACCGTTAATTTTTAGGTACCAAGCGCATGTCATCCCTTACTTAACACATAAGTTAGTTAAATGTCGAGTTGACTTGATAGCCGAAGCTTCCTTTCCTTCCTTCCATATATTTAACTTTTCAAAAATCATAAGCCAAATATAGCAAATAAAATGTGGGCTACACTTGTCAAGGTTGTTAAGGCGGTTGAAAGTCGGTGTCCAATTTTGTAATGATGAGAAGAGTAATGGTGGTCAAAAGTTGATTTAATTAAATATTAAATGGTATTTGGGGATAAGATTCTTAAATTTCAATATGCCCCGACATAACGCTTCCAACTTCCTCCAACGGTCTTGCCCGCCAAAGCTTAAATATATGTTAATTCGATTCGTTTTGTTTTGGATAAGGAACAAATTTGTTTTAGCACCATCACTTATCACTTATAGGGCCTTCAATGGTGTTTAAGTAGATGTTTTTTAATATTTCTTTTACATTTTTGAATGTATTTTTTAAATATTTGAATTGATTGTTTGTGCTTATTTATTATTATTTTAAATATGTTAATATATTTATGCATCTAAAAAATATTGAATTCGAATTAAGATTTTATTGGTGTACAAGTTAACATAAAATAGATGAAAAACGTTGACAAATCAAGAACCATGATCTTTGAGGAACTTAACGAATGATGAAAAGGGTTCAATTGTAGAAATGTACAGTATACGTTTCTAGGAAAAACACTAGAAACTCAAAGAAACATAACAAGAAACAAATATAAAGTAGGGGGAAATTGCAAATACCGCCTAATTTAGTTCAATAATGGAAAAATATATAAGTATCTTAGAGTAATGAAAATTTAAGATTAATAAATCCCCCAATACCATTTTTAGCTATTTACATAATACTCCACTTGGATATGTGTGTATACATATCAAAGTAAAACAAGCAAAGGTTGGATATAATATTTTGCGCTCCTAAAGATTCTGTAATAACTTCAATGCACATATGAAATTGTAGATGAAATTCACATTTGCATGAATGCTTAATCAATTAATAATCTTCTAAAATATAAAAAGGAAAACTGGAAATGACACACTTGGTTTTGTTTGAGGTGTGAGAGTACCCATGTATGTGTTTCATGCATATTCAAATATAAGGATGCCTTCTATAGAATCCCATGACTCTAAACTTGTGTTAATTTTTACATGTATTTATGAGTACATTTTTTAGCGACCAAAAATCAAGTTTAAAGCAATACTGTTATAATTATAAAAGAGAATAAGGTAAACAAATATCATAAATGTATCTCATAATAGGAACATATGTCATGCACTGGAGATGTTTAAAAATAATCAACATGTAATTTCTCTCATCTTGAAGACTAAAAACAATACAAAATGTATAGAGTCCTTGAGTCTAGATAAGATGGGTGGAATATATACACCCATTTTGAGATGTTGGATATACTTTTGAAACATATATATTTCAAAATAAAGGAATTACATGCATCATGTGTAGGATAGGAAATAAAATCACCAATGTCTAATATAGCAAAATAACATCTTGGAAGTATATATGTTATAAATGGATTACACACAAGGGCATATAATATTTATACACATAATTGTATTATGCCCCATATGGGCCAGATATAATTTGTAGATCACAAAGGTGTAATTCCCCAATAAAAGTAGTGTGGAAGTAGATATATCAATGCTAAATTCAAGTACAATGTCTTTCCCCCAATAGATGTATGACATATCTATCATGTAAACATAGGTAAGTAATAAGGAAAATATCGACATGATATAAATAATGGAAAATAAGAAGACTATGCAAGATATAGATTTTGGTACCATTGAATACAAAAAATACAGAGTAAAATGAGCAAGAAAGAAGCACATCAAACACAAAGCAGACAAAACAAGCAATGGTGCCACATAGGATATGAGCAATGGTGAAGCATTTGGAAAGGAAAAAACCATACAAAATATGAAAGTGATTAAATATGTCAATGTGCACTAAGCAATGATGGTAAAAGACAATGACAAAATGTTTCAGGGGATGGACTTGAAAAAGCTCATGGTACAAACCTATGTAACATGTCACTATTAAAATATATAAGATATCATATATATTTTATAATAAACTTTCACATATTATAATAAATATTTTATATTTGTGTATAATATTAAATATTATATATGTGTGTGTGTGCACACAAATTATTATATTATGTATAATAATATATTTATATTATTAATTATATATATATATATATATATAAAATTAATATTATAATATAATAGTATTATAGTATATATTACATATAGTATTAGAATATGTATATTAATAATAATATATTATATTATATAATATTTATTTATAGTATTCATATTAATTATTATCTATTTTCGTAAAACAGGGTTTTGTAAGAAAATGAGTGTAAATAAATCATCAATCGTACATCACTCGAAACCCATCACCGCCAACCTCATCTTACTTTTCTTGCAATAAGTATTAAGTCACAATAATATGATATTTACTTTAATATTCCTTTGAAAACATATCTTTCTTGACTAGTGCTCCCTTAAATTTTATGTTTTTTTAGCAAGGATAAATCAAATGCTTATGGAGACAAAATCTAATTGTGGCCACCTTTTATTAGCTTGAGTATGGAATTTTTATATGTTCTTAAGCCTGATATAATTATTTTAAGTGTCAATATTTTGGTAGCATTGACAAACGGAAGTTACAAGATAGACTTTGGGATAATTATGTCACAGTAGAAAAATATGTTTGTTTTCTAACTGATAACATGTTTATTGAAACAAATATTATTATATTATATTATTATGTTATATAAAACATTATATTTTCATATGAGCCTCCTAATGTATGATATCAAACCTGAAATACCTTATCATTGCCCATCACCATCACTGCATAACTCACTTTGAAATCTTTCATTTTTTTCATGTTTTGTATGGCCTTTCCATTTCTTCCAAGGGTCTAAAAATAGCATTTATGTATGTTCTTAATCATAATGTAATTAATTTATGTGTCAATATATTGTAGAATGGATGAATGAAAGATACAAAATATACTTTAGGACAACATAGTAGTGATTAAATTTATATACTATATATTATGATATTAAATTTTAAAATTAAATATTGACATATAATATTTATATTTATATGTGTTATGATAATATTATTATTACTATTAATATGACATAGTATTTTTTATTTATATATATTATATATATTATTATTATTATTAAATTATTTAATATTTTATAATAAAATTTACCACATTTTATTCTTCGAGGTCTTATTCCTCATAAATTCCATGGCATACATATTAGTTTTAAACATATAGTTCAAAATAATCTCCTGACCTGGTAATCCTTTGAGACTTGTAGAAAGGGTTTGTCATGGTAGTTAAAAAACACTCAATTATGCATGGAGAGGCAGGTGTATCAATGTGAACTATGTTTCTTCCAACATTCAATATTTACAATGTATCCCATTATATTTTCCAGGATATTTTTTCATTTTCTCTTACATTTTTTTTCCATTTACTCTTCCTAAAGCCAAGGTTGTTAGCTATAATCCTCCCTCTTCCCCTTATTTCTAGTAGTCAGTGATCTTCCATTGTCATCTCTAGTTATCAAGAGACTATTCCAACATCAAAATATCTTTTTGAGGTAAGTGCCTATACATTAGCCGTGCGAGTTTCCAATCTCCCTTTGACAATATTCTGATAGTCACTCTTATAGAAGAGAAAGGAAAGTATGTGTGGTAAAAGTGGTAATAGTTCCATATGGATAATTATAATTCTTTCAACATGGGTATGTATCCTTTGAAGGTATCGAGGCATAAACTATTAATATTGATCATATTTGATGTTTAATTGATGCAACCTATAAATATAAGGTTAGGGATAGCAATTAGATGTTTTTAGATACATATGTTTGTGCTGGCAGGAAATAAATCTTATTGGATTTATTCTTATTAATGTGTAAGTTAAGACCATTGTGTCAAGTGTCATATGAATTTGATTGTGGTGGCATCAACACTTTTATTTCTCAAAAGTTTTCCTCTTTTGTGGTTACATGGGGTTTTAATGCTTTAGTTACATGGGGTTTTCATGATTTAATTACACAAGTTTTTCATATTTTAGTTGCAAAGTTTGTACATGCATTCAACATGAAAGAGAGTGGTGAGAAATAGAGTGCTTAATAGAGATACTTCAAAATGCTCAATGTCACATGAAATTTTTATTTAAATAAATCTTATTTAAACTCCCAATTGAAACTTCTACCCTTATTATTCTTGGAAGGTAATTCGTTAAATTTTTCCTTAATTTCTTATTTTTTCAGTTAGGGTTATAACATTTAACACTAAATAATTTTGTTTATGGATAAAACTATGTTGATATTATACGACCCTATTGTGATCCATAAATATGTAATCCATGTGTTTTATTAAACATAAAGCTAGTTTAGTAAAAGAATTATGTGTAAAAAATAATTAAATTCATTTCTAAAATGTAGATTGGAAGGAAAGGTTACAATAATCATAGGCAAAACATGAGGTATTGGAGAAGCCATTTTGCATATTTTCATCAAACATGGAGCTAATGTTATTATTGACATTGTAGATGAAGTTGATCATAAACTTGTCTAATCACTTTCACTATGGGCAACATGTATTCATTATGATGTGACCAAAGAAAAAGATGTGAGCACAGTGATGGATTTGGTCATGGAAAAACATGAATGGCTCGACATTATATTTAATAATGCGAGTACCATGGATTTATATAGAAGGAGTGTCATAGAGTATGATATGGATATATTCGATTATGTACTGAATTTAAATGAAAATGGAGTAATGTACAACACTAAGCATGCATCCCACATTATGATTCCCAATGGGTAATGCCTCCCTAAACACACATCAAAGGAAAATAGGTTGTACATGTGAAAATTATACCATTTGTTGCTCACTCACAATCAACATCAAAATATATTGTGATGAATATATGGTATGTTCCCCTCAATGAAATGCCCATAACATAACTAGTATTAATATGATTAGTTATAGATTTCTTTATGGACCTTTATTTCATGTATATATTAATGAAGCTATGAAAATAAAGGGAGAACCATCTTCCCATAACTTTAAATTTCAATTTTTTTCCATGCATTTTTATAAAAATCACATAGAAGATGATCCATAATAATTTTTACGCTGAAATCATTTCATTTTGAGGGCCATTATTGAGATTCATCATGGTGTCTTTTGATGCCATTATTCATTAATGCTATGACAAGTGATTTCTCCTATTGACTACCAACTTATCCTAGTCCCACTACTCTGTTAGGTTAAATGTCAAAATATCTTGTTGACATGTTTTGATAAGGTGGTGTGTATGTGTTGTTAAGTTATTGAATCCATCATAAAAATTTATGCAACCTCCATCGATTATGTTCACAATTTCAACCTCTATGTTATGCATTGTTATTTGTAGAGAGTAATGAGGAAGGGAGTAATGATGCAGGAGCATCTACAATAGTTCAAATTCTAGCATGAAAATTCAAATTTTGGTTTTCCCTCCAAATTGGGTTAGATTTCAAAATTTTATCTTGAAAGTAAAATGTAATTATCAAAAGTGAAAAGTGAAAAGGTGAAAAGTGATGGTTAGGCTGTTGAGGAAATCAGGGGGAAATGGTTGAAACTATTTTCAACCTTAGTATATTGTTAAAACTTACAAACAACATTTGGTTTTGCCTTAAGCCCAATTTGGGCGTAGAAGTTAGAAGGGAGATTCTTGAAAAGAGAGAAAAAAGAAGAATTCATTAAGGAGAGAGGATGAGAAGAGAAGAGAGGATGAGAGGGGTTTAGAAGAGAAGAAGGATAGAGAGGAAAAGTCCTCTCATTCAAGGAAAGAGAATGGAATGAAGGATAGAGAGGAGAAATAGTGAGGGAGGACCTCACTCAAGAAATATTAAAGTTGAGAAGAAGGAGCAGATTTGATGTGAAGTCAAGAGAATGTGAGAAGGAGCAGATAAGGCTTTGGAAGCCATGGAACATTGATATTGAATTGTAAGTTTCTTATTTGATCTATGAAAGAATGAATGTTTTGCTTCATGTGATTATGTTATGAAAATTCTGGTGACAGGCCTGTGTGTGTATATGTGAATGTGTGTGAATGATGGTTTTCTATAGAACATTGAGAAAGCTACATGTAAACTGGTTATTTGGCATGTTGAGAATGATTTTAAACTGATATTCTATGACCAAGAGGTCTTAAATAACTTTGAAAGCTAGAAGAAGCCTAAACAGGGTATTCAGGCCTGTAAACCTACAGCCCACTATCCAAGGGAAAAACCAACGTGTAAATGTTTGTATGAAGTTCATAATGGTATGGATATAGGTCTAAAATATAGGTATAAACTTTTATAAAGGAATAATTAGGCTTTTAAACCCCTTTGATGTCTTAAAAATGCCCACAGTCAGCGCTCGGCCTGTAGGTAACAGTGTACAGGCACTTTGATAAAGAAATTTGTATGTTTTGCAAGGTAAACGGATTGATAAGTCATATTTGACATGAACATATGGATGGGGAAATCATTTAAGGTATTGAAACATTTAAATATATCACCTTGGAACCCTGTTAACCATTGTATTTGAGAAGAAACTAAGAACCCTGCTGACTGTCATGCAAATACAGTCAAAGCCACTGAGATATTCAGCATTGGAAAGAATAGGAGGATGATATGACCAAGGTGATGATTGGAGAAGGTGTAGGGTGTTAAAATAGACCCTAGATAAGTGATTGAAACCCTTTAAACAAGATAAAACACTCCCAACCAAAAATAATATGCTCTTGGCCTGTGACAGTCATTGGAAAACCCTGAATTAGGGTCTGACCCTCAAAATGAGTTTTAATGCTTGAAAACTCTTGAAACTTTGTAATATAAACCTTGAAGGTGTTAAAAAAAATTTGGAAGTTGTTTCAAGGTGTCACAATATGGAGAAGTATGGAAAGGAACAATTGCCAAGTGGATCCTAGGTGCATGTGAGATAAAGAGCATAGGCCAATATAGGAAAAGTGGATTTCCCCAAAGAAGTGCACTAAAAAATGTTTGATTCCCCTGTAAGAAGGTAATGGGTATCTAGAATGATGCTTGTTTTGACTAGAAAGTCCATAGTTTATTTTGGACAAGGTGTTTTGCACATAAGGAGGGCTAATTGGAACAAGGCCTAAAGAAAAAAGTACATTTCTGTACAAAGTAACCTCATGAGATTTTTTAGTATGTTATAGAAGGGCTTAATGGGTATCTATAAATAGTTTTAATTTCATTATTTAGTTAATATAGAAGGAGTTATGGCCAATAAATAGAGAAAATAGGGCTACAAGGAAGGATTGAACTAATAGGCCTGTATATGAAGTTAGCTCAAAATTTGATGGTTACAGAGCAATGTAAGGTTAGTTTCATCATTTGGTATTAGAGCTTGAATCTCTTTGGAATTTGTAACTTGTTTTTGGTTGTGATTTCTAATGAGTTGTTACAGGATTTGGTAAGAGGATCAGCAGGACAAAGCACTAGAAGACCCTGGGAAGAAAAGGTATGAGTAATCTTTGCTATTTGAGATGCATTATTGTGTTGAGAAGCAATCAAGTGAAGAATTTTCAGGTTCAAGGCAGCCAAGACATTAAGGCTTAAGAGAGAAGAAGAAGCCAAGGAAGGCTTAGTGATGATCCAAGAAGAAGCTTGGATAGTTTGCCAAAAGACTAAGGTGAAATAGACTTAGGTGAGGTAAAGGATGAAGTTTGAAGAATTGAGGAGAGAAGCTTGGGAAGCTCAAAAGTAAGGAAGAAAGTGAATGCTCAAGAGGAAGATCCAAAGCAAGGTAAGCTTGGATTTGTGATTTGTATTTGATGAAGTGTTGTATAAGAATTGCTGCAGGGTTGAGAAAAGGATCAAAAGACTAGGATGCAAAAGGCCTAGGTGAGATCAAGGAAATTGTCAAAATACCAGTCAAGGAGAAAAGGCTTGGGTGAGACAAGGGATCAAGAGACCAAGGTGGAAAATACTTGGGTGAAGATCTCAGAGATGGAAGTATTGTTGAAGGCACTGCAAAGCAGCAAGGTACATGAGGGCACCAAGAAGAAAGCAAGCATCAAAGGTATGACTAATGTTGACATTGATAAAGAAATTGTTAGTTTGAAGAGAGAATTAGCTAAGGTTAAAGATGACTATGAGTCTTAGATGCAATTGAATAGGAAAGCATGGGTATGGCCAATGAAGAAGAGGTTGAAGTGGCCAATAGATCTCTTAGTGAAAAGGAGAATAAGGCAAACGAAGATTGCCATGAAGAGAGAAGCCCATAGAGGCAAGAAGATAAGTAGGTTGCCAAGTGAGCAGCAAGAAGAAGAAGTTGTGAAGAAGGTTCTCATTGAGGAGAACAAGAGAGAAGAAAGAAAAGATGAAGTGCCAGGAAGAGCATTTGGAAAGATGAGAATGTCCATTAAGAGGACACTCATGGAGACATTATGGTCTCTTGTTTTTATATCTAATGCTATTTTTGAGTGGGTAATTGCAGGTATGAGCAGCCTTGTGAAGGTCAAGAAAAGGGCCTTGTAGAGTGAAGAGATTGGTGCAAGAGAAGACACCAAGTACACAAGTGAATGTGTAAGAAAGAGAAGAGAGTTTGTTGCTGTTGTTGATAAAGAAGAAGAGATGCATAGGTTAATGCATGAGGAAGGTGATGAGGAAACCTTACAAGCAAGAGAAGAGGTAGATGATGAAGCTGAATTCCATGATGCCATTGAATGCCAAGAAGAGGAAAGAGAACAGCCAAGTATAAAAGAAGAAGGCACATATAATCAAGAAGCTATGCAAGTCAAAGAACTAATGGAGCAGCCCATTAAGGAGGTAAAGGTGAGTTCAAAAATTTATTCTTCTTATAAGCATGAAACTATTGATATGCGTGTTAGAGAAGCAAAGAGAAAGGTGAAGTTTACAATTAATCATGGATATGTGATGCCTAAATGGTGGAAGAAGCAAAATCCCAAGCAACAGGATGTGTTGGTACAAGAGCATGGATACAGGATGCCTACATGGTTTGAGAAGACAAATGATAAGAAGGAGAAACAAGTATGGGTGCCTAAGAAGGCAAAAAGTGAAGATGTGAGTGTTGAGATAACAACACCAAGAACTCAATGGAGGAAGGTGAAGGATGACACAAGTACATGGAAAGGTAAGTCAATTGCTTGCAATGAATGGGATAATGATGTTTTTGAATCATTTAATGATATTTTTATGGAAAATGAGGTATGGAAATTGTCTATGAAGACTAATATGCAGCAAGGAGAGAGTTCTAAATGGATGAAGGATGAGGAAAGGGGAGAGTATGCAGAAAAGCAATGTCAAACAAGATGGCTTCAAAGAGAAGTTGAAGAGAGTAAGGAGACACAAGGTATGAATACTTCAATTGTATTTGATGAATATATTGAAGAAATTGGCTTATGTGAAGACAAGCTAAGAAAAGAAGAGATAAGAAGCAAAGGGCAAGTAATCCTTGTGAGTGATCAGCCCAAGTTTGATGAAGATAATGGTGAGATAGATGAGAGCTCACTAAAGAAAGAGTTGAAGATGTTGGAGGAGCTATTTGGTAATTCAAGAGAGTTGTGTAAAGGTACAAGCCATGGTGAAGACAGCATTGGGAAGAGTGAAACAAGACAAGAGCAGAAGAGTGAAAAGGCAAAGGCAATTTTGGTCAAAGAGCAAGCATGTGAAGACAGCCAAGAGGCTTCATGGCCCAAAGATTTTGATTCTAAGGTGGCTTTGAATGTTTTGTATGCAGGTATGAAGGCAGCTAAAGTGAAAGACACACATGAGTCATTGGAGAAGCTCATGAAACAAGAAGAACAACAAGAAGATCTAGAAGATATGTATGAAGATGAAGAAGCGTGGAAGTGGGAGATGGCAGCTGAGAAAGAGATGAAGAGAAGAACATACCAGAAGAGGAAGAAAAGCAAGATGAAAGACAAAGACTACCAAAGACAAGCATTGGTATTGGCAACAAGACCTTGGGATCTAGGCATAGAATGAAGACTAAAGTGAGGAGGAAGCATCTCATTTGAACTATGGTTCAAATCTATTCTAGAGGGAGAGTATGATGCAGGAGCATCTACAATAGTTCAAATTCTAGCATGAAAATTCAAATTCTGGTTTTCCCTCCGAATTGGGTTAGATTTCAAAATTTTATCTTGAAAGTAAAATGTAATTATCAAAAGTGAAAAGTGAAAAGGTGAAAAGTGATGGTTAGGCTATTGAAGAAATCAGGGGGAAATGGTTGAAACTATTTTCAACCTTAGTATATTGTTAAAACTTACAAACAACATTTGGTTTTGCCTTAAGCCCAATTTGGGCGTAGAAGTTAGAAGGGAGATTCTTGAAAAGAGAGAAAAAAGAAGAATTCATAAAGGAGAGAGGATGAGAAGAGAAGAGAGGATGAGAGGGGCGTAGAAGAGAAGAAGGATAGAGAGGAAAAGTCCTCTCATTCAAGGAAAGAGAATGGAATGAAGGATAGAGAGGAGAAACAATGAGGGAGGACCTCACTCAAGAAATATTAAAGTTGAGAAGAAGGAGCAGATTTGATGTGAAGTCAAGAGAATGTGAGAAGGAGCAGATAAGGCTTTGGAAGCCATGGAACATTGATATTGAATTGTAAGTTTCTTATTTGATCTATGAAAGAATGAATGTTTTGCTTCATGTGATTATGTTATGAAAATTCTGGTGACAGGCCTGTGTGTGTATATGTGAATGTGTGTGAATGATGGTTTTCTATAGAACATTGAGAAAACTACATGTAAAATGGTTATTTGGCATGTTGAGAATGAGTTTAAACTGATATTCTGTGACCAAGAGGTCTTAAAGAACTTTGAAAGCTAGAAGAAGCCTAAATAGGCCTAAACAGGGTATTCAGGCTTGTAAACCTACAACCCACTGTCCAAGGGAAAAACCAACGTGTAAATTTTTGTATGAAGTTCATAATGGTATGGATATAGGTCTAAAAGACAGGTATAAACTTTTCTAAAATGTCTTAAAAATGCCCACAGTCAGCTCTCGGCCTGTAGGTAACAGTGTATAGGCACTTTGATAAAGAAATTTGTATGTTTTGCAAGGTAAACGGATTGATAAGTCATATTTGACATGAGAATATGGATGGGGAAATCATTTAAGGTATTGAAATGTTTATATATATCACCTTGGAACCCTGTTAACCATTGTATTTGAGAAGAAACTAAGAACCCTGCTGACTGTCATGCAAATACAGTCAAAGCCACTGAGATTTCAACATTGGAAAGAATAGGAGGATGATATGACCAAGGTGATGATTGGAGAAGGTGTAGGGTGTTAAAACAGACCCTATAAAAGTGATTGAAACCCTTGAAACAAGCTAAAACACTCCCAGCCAAAAATAATATGCTCTCGGCCTGTGACAGTCATTGGAAAACCCTGAATTAGGGTCTGACCCTCAAAATGAGTTTTAATGCTTGAAAAATCTTGAAAATTTGTAATCTAAACCTTGAAGGTGTTAAAAAACTTTTGGAAGTGGTTTCAAGGTGTCACATTATGGAGAAGTATGGAAAATAACAATTGCCAAGTGGATCATAGGTGCATGTGAGATAAAGAGCATAGGCCAATATAGGAAAAGTGGATTTATCCAAATAAGTGCACTAAAAAATGTTTGATTCACATATAAGAAGGTAATGGGTATCTGGAATGATGCTTTTTTTTACTAGAAAGTCCGTACTTTATTCTGGACAAGGCATTTTGCACAAAAGGAGGGCTAATTAGAACAGGGCCTAAAGAAGAAAGTAGAATTATGTACAAAGTAACCTCATGAGATTTTTTAGTATGTTATAGAAGGGCTTAATGGGTATCCAGAAATGGTTTTACTTTCATGATTTAGTTAATATAGAAGGAGTTATGGCCAATAAATAGATAAAACAGGGCTACAAGGAATGATTGAACTAATAGGCCTGTATATGAAGTTAGCTCAAAATTTGATGGTTACAGAGCAGTGTAAGGTCAGTTTCATCAAGTAATCAAGTGATGCACACATTTCTAATGTTGGATCTTTCTTGACCTATAAGAGATGATTTATTACATTGTTCAATTTAAATTTTTCTCTAGTTTAATACAAGTAGGGTTTAGTATCCACTATGTATAACATTATTTATAGGCTTAAAATATGTTTCTTGTTTTCTTAATTTAATATTTGATGCACTTAATTACTTTAGGTCGAAGGATCTTTTTGAAATTTTTTATTTTCTTTCCACTTCTAACTATGTAATTCAATGTGCTTTAGTCAATGCTTAGTTTTGAAAGTGGGCAACATGTGTACTCTCCTTTAGGTAAATGTTGATTATGGATAAGTCACTGCCAACTGAGCAATGCCTTATAGAAACCTTGTAAGTGACAAAATACGTTTTATGACCATATGTAATCAATAAATTTTGAGATATTAATAACTAAAAACTTTTATTATATTGCATTATAGCAATTAAAAACCAAATAAGATCCATGATTCACTATTATTTTTGGCTCTCTATCCTATTTACAATTAATAGAGATTTCATAATTTATATTATAATAGACTTACCAAAACTATTCATATCTTATTTATCTTTCCAAATTCATCATTAGATTCCAAATATAGCAACTATGTTTAACATACTATTTTATTTTTAAGTGTTGGTGTAGCGTATTCTAATTATGAGATTTCTCACACAGATCCAAGCACCAAGATAAAATTGCTCTAAATAATTTAACCAACACACCTTTCATGTGTCCTTCTAGATTTAAGACAAGGGATTGGCATTAAGTGGATAGGTGCCTTAGAGGAATATTTTTTGACATAATGTAAACACAATGTGGGTGAAATGTTTTGAAGAAGGAATGAAGAATGTATTGCCTCTAATTGCACTAGAAATGCATTGGGATCAAGTGCAGAATGGAGATTAATTTTGGAAGCACTAAAGGCTAGCTTTAAGGTGGAAAGTGGAAAAGATAGGCATGCTAGTAAGGATCAAATTTTCATAGTTGTGAAATATTAATGGTAGAAGAGGAGGGAAAATAAATTAAGCATAAGTTTGAAATATATGGGGAAACAATGGAAAAATGTTTCAATGTAGAATTCAATAAATTGAGGCATGTGATCAATTTCTTGTGAAGATTAGAGGATGAATGGGCAGATCAAAGTAGATATGAGCACTAAATTGTTCATTTATTTACTCTAGTTAGATTACCACTGTAATGGTCATTGCTGGTAAGAGAAGGGAAGTGAGGTGAAAACTAGGAATTTATGGCAGAGGATAAAATGTGTAGAAATTTTTTTAAAATAAGGGAGATGTGGCATGGTTATCACTTAACAATGTGGAAATTATTTGTAGGGTGCTTATTTAGAGGCTAATTGTGGGCCTTGCGTCCACATGTCAACATAAGCAATTTTTAAGGTGAATGAGATATATTTTCACTTTGTATTTATTACTACTAGGTACAATCATAGGTAGTTAGTGTAGCTACTTCATGTTCTTCTCAAATAAATAACTTCATAATTTATTTCATATTTATTTTTTTGTTCTACATTAGTTATTCTCACACCTAAAATAACATCAAAATTAACAATATTATGATTTACAACTCTTAAAATGTCATTTTAGTTTGAGAAGAGAGTATTTAAATAATAGATTATAGATTAACTAATAATATTTTGAGCGTACGTGTTTAAAATATGCAATACAATTTTTAGATGTTTAAAACATAGTATAATTTTGATTATGTATAAATAAATTTACTATCAATTGTTCCATTAAACATTTTATTCTTTTAAATATTTGTGCCTCAAATATAATAAAAATAATAAGATATTTATAGGGAAGGTGACATTGGAAAATGATATGGTGTGTTCTTTCAATGCCTTAGAAATAGGCTATGCATACATATTCTCCCAGTGAGATCATAATCACCATGAGCCCAATAATTACACACATTTATTATAGTGTCAAAAATAGATTAGTTATCTATCCACCATAGAATACCATCTGGGGTTAGATCACATTGCTCATCATTCTGGGCTATGACATTGCATAGGTGGTTGATGTCTTCATCAACATTAACAGGCTATATATAGGGAGGTCCTTGTGCTTGATCCAATGGTATAACCATATGTTGATCAGTATTCTCAAAGCTAATATAGCATTTTTTTAAACTTAAGTATACATTGTTCTTATAGCACCAAGGTCTTCCTAGTAGAGCTGGATAGTCATCAACTTTAGCTAACTCTAGAACCTCAAAATCTACTTTGAATGGTACTCCAAGTATGTTGATCATGAAATTCTTGAGGACCCCAATTAGGTGAGTGAAAATCTTATTAGCCATGAATAAGACATGAGGTGAAGGTTGTAGCATTGGTTTAGACATTTTACACCAAGAATCTTTGTTGAGGACATTAACTTCTACACCAATATGTAGTAAAATGTCCCTGATTAACCATCCATCGATGACAACATTAACCAAAATTTCTCTATCTTCTAGGGGAGTAGATGAACTAAGAGTATCCTAACATTAGGCATGATTTAAATAATAGTATTCACTTTACTAAATGATATAAGGGTGAACTCCATTTGGTAGTCGGGCTTGAATCTTAAACCAAACACTAAGCTATGGGACAATATCCACATCCAACATCCACTTACATCATTCTTGGAAGTCATCTCAGGCCATAGTTTGGAGTTCATATTCTCTTTACATAGCATCATGTTGTGTTACATCCTTATCTTTAAGGTATTGAATCTCACCTTTTATCTCTTGTACAAGTTCCATTATATCCTAGAGAACATCCTTTTGCTACTAAACATTAGGGTACTTTCTAGCTCATGGTTCTTCCCAATGTACCCTCTCAATCAAATTACCTAACTAGGTCTATCCCTCACTATGAGTGGTAATCTTTACTTGTTGGAATATAGGGATGGTTTGGAGTACATGCCATTATGGTTTACTAATTTGAATCATACTGGTGCCATTTTCATTTTTATCCTTGGTGATAGCTGTGTATAGGTCAGGACACTCTTCCAACCAATGGTCTTTTTTGCAAAATGCACATGTCAAGTACTTTAGGCAATCTCCTTGATAGTGGTCTCAAGAACCACATTTATAATAGGTTCTGAGTGGAAACCAATCACTACCTCATCATCATCCTCTTCCTCACCCACAGTTGCCACCATTATCTTGGGTATTAGAGACTGAGGTTTGGTACATGCCACACGGTCAAGCTTCATGGATATCATTGATCAATTAACAATCATTAGTGTAGGCATCAAAAATCTTATAATACTTAGACACCTTAGTGTTCATAGCCCAATATAAAAGAGGAAAAGAATGGAAATCATGTTCTTGATGGTAGATCTCACATGTTTGTTTCAGTACATGTGGATGTTCTTACATAGGTAGTTACTCATCATATGCCCTTCAATTTCACAATCAATACACCAAAAACCATTGCATGTTTCATGTGCATTATTGGTTGTTAAATTCCCTAACTGTGATTCCATTGAGGCTATTTGAACCTCCATAAAGGGAGTAATCCCAGTGTCAATGCTTCTAATCACTTCAATGTGGAGGGTAGATACCAAGGCCTCACATGTACTGGTGAAGGTTCATTATGACAGAGTCCACCGAAAAGGTAGTAACAATCCTCCCAAAAACCATTTCAAATGTTGAGTAACATTAATTTCAAAGAATGATTTAATTATAAAAGTTTTAAACCTTGCATCATACTCATTTATGCTCTCTGTAAATCCTTGTTTTATGTCCTTTAGCACTATTATACTTTGCTACTCAAACTCAGGAATGCCAAATTCATATAGGAAGGCTATTTTGGGCTGATCGTAATCAACCACTGCTTATTGAGGGTTAAACTTCTGAGACCATTTGTGTGCACACCCTAAAAGCATAGTTGAAAATTGCATAGCTTTACATTCAGAAGATGTGATGCCTCATGCTCTCCAAATTAGTTCACACTTGTAGACATGCTTAGCTACATTCTCTACCCCTCGATATTCAGGTAAGTGCAATTCCATCTCATAGTAGACTATAGTGGGTTGTGATGGTTGAATAGGTGGTTGCTACAAAGATCTTGCCCTTGTTCTTTGAGGAGGGGGTCTACTTCCTCTTGTGCTTCCTCCTCTAGTGCCTCTAGTAGTAGTGCTCATGAGAAGAGGCATGGTAGTGGGTTGGTTACCTAGGTTTGGGATTATACTTTGGCCTTAAGGGTTAGACCCACTAGGCATCCCAAATTATGTCATAAAATTACCTTGAAGAGGGAAAGATAATATAAAATTTGAACAAGCATCTAATGGCCTAGTTTTAGTCTCCCTTATTAGTTTAGCTTCTGATTCTGAATTGTCTATATCCAAAATTTCATATACATACTCTATCTAACTTAAGGGCATGAGAATGCAGTATGGTGGGGGACCTTGGTGGATTTAGACTTGGTTCATCGACTCTTTTAGTCCAACTCATTTTTACTTCATAGGATAGAAATGGAAAAGAATGTAGTTCAAAAGTGATGGGTTCGTCATACATGTCTACTTCCTTGCAGATCCTCATATCACTCCTAGAGGTCTCCTAGTCTCTCCCCACATTGCTAACTCCTATGATATTTTGTCAAGCTTCATCATACTTTTGTTTTCATAATGATCTCTAATTTGATATCATATTAAACTCATAATCTTCAATCAACCCCTAGTCTCCCTTCCCAAATATGTAGTTCATGCATAAAATAATTTAACCCTGCATGGGTATAGTTTCCAATTCAAGGAAAATAATTAATCTATTAATTTTGAAGGCAAAAAGCATGAGATAACGACCCCTCGACTCTTGAAGAAATTAGAATTTGGTTTCTTTTGGACATGAATATGTGGTCATAATGTACTCTAAAATGTAGCTATTACAAACTCCTCTCCACCAAAAATTAACTATTTATGTCCATGGGACTCCAAGTCATGTTAGAGCCCTTTACCATTCTAGTATCCAAAACTACCTCCTTCCAAGATTTTTGGATCATCCTTGAGAATTTGCTATTATCCAAGCATGCAAGATAATTGGGACCTTGAAAAAAAAGGTTTCATACAAGGAACTATAGATATTTTTCTCTACTCACTACCATGCAAAGATTCTTGGCTCAAGATATAGAGCTACAAAGTTGTATTCAACATTAGTAATCCATTCTTCTATATTCTACAACATAGTGTGCTTAAACATTTTCCCATGACTATGTTTCAAGTGCTTTAGGTCCTAGTAATAGAACCATAATATTGGGTTATTTTGGTTAATTCCAACTTTGGTGTTGAAGTCTATCCCAACAAGCTAGTGTGTTAGCCCTATCATGCGAGAGTTAGGTCTCACGCACTCACTCACAGTGTGCAGCAAAAGATTGATTCCTAAAGGTTTTATAACATAGTAATATATGTTTGTTCATATTTCATTATGTATCTCTAAACAAAGATTATTTAGTAACACAAATGTACTACTACTATCTTTTTGGTCCTAGATGTAACTATCACTATTACAAGGATCACCATCATTATCTAATAGCAATAACTCAAAAAAGAAAAAGATACCAATAACAAGACAAGGAAATAAACCACATCCATTTCTAGCACTTAGTGTATTTCATCATTCATAACACAATTTGGTAAAAATTGATATCTCCCATTAGATCTTTAATGAATTATAAGGCAAAGCTTTATTATTTATTATCTAAAAAAGATTGTCATCATAAAAGGTTAAAATATGGGTATTTATACTTATTTTTCCCTGACCAAGTATTAATATCATTATTTTTAAGAGCACATGCACATGGACTCCTAAAAAATTTAAAGTCATGGCACTTTACAAAAAGTTCCTCCTCAGGACTTAGGGCCTTGTGCCCCTATATCCTTGCTCTATGCTATAAATTGATGGCCATGTGTTTTGTTCCTTAAGAGTTACTGCAAAACCTCTGATCAAAAAGGTCAAAGTGTCCCATATGATTCAATCTTCTAACTACTCTCACTTCCCATGCACTCCCTTAGTTTTTTGTGTTCATTTTGAGTCTAATGTTCTTGAGTTCTCTATGAATAGTTCTCCTTTGATTGGTTCCTATTGCGTCAGTCCCTTCTTTGCCATCATCTTCTCACACCATTATTTTCTTGCACCCAACCTGTTCTGCAACATGGTGCTCTTGTGCTTGGTAGTTACGTGCCATGGTCTTCCCATGCCATGGTCCTTCTGTGTGATGCCAGTTCTGTGCCAAAATAGGACAATACTTAGTCAAAATTTTGGTCCCAACATGATTTAATCAAACTTTCCAAAAATAACAAGTGAGAGGAGAAAAGGTACTTATTTAGAGATAAAAATATTTTTATGTGGATTAGGGAATTGGAATAAGCTAAATAGATAGGTAGGCATATTTCATCTTCTAACTGTTCATTAAAATCTAGATTCAAAAAGTAATGCCCATATCAAGATAATAAAACCATGTGGTGCTAGTTTCCAATTCTTGTGCTAATGTCCTTCCTGTAGAGACTATATAAAACATTTAGGGAATTTACGGGAGGTTATAGAGGTCCTATAGGTGGTTCTATGTCATTTAGGGGATTCTCTATGTCATTATTTTAACTAAATCTCTTCTAAAACCCTAATGAATACCTACACACCTGAAATAATAAATGGATCAAATGTAAAAAATAAATGGAAAACTAGGTTGTGGGTTATTATGATCATATAGAGTAGAACCCTTGTTGTCTTGGTCCCTACCTACATTAACCCCAATGTTAGGGGTCTCAAATCACATGTAGTTCTCCCTTAGGGAATGATCACTATCAACTTGCATGGTATGCTAGAATGATTTTCTCTTAGGCCCTTCTTTGATCAAGCATGCAATGTCTAGGTGTGATGATTGAGTAGTGTGCAGGGTATTGAGCTGTATTATTGATTGATTTTATGTAATTATGTACCTAAATAGTAAGTGCTAGATGTAAAATGCCTTGTGAGGCCCTTTATATAGAAGGAACTTTATTTTGAATACAAGACCTTGTTTATTAGACAAAAAGTCATAAAAGAGGGATAAAAAACATATAATAAGGATCATAGTGGGGTTAGGATGCAAACATAGGAGAAAGGGCCCAACAGACACTAGAGCCATAATTGGCCACTAGCACCATGTGGTACTACTATCCTAATATTTTCCAAGATATTTTTTCATTTTCTCTTACCATTTTACCATTTCTTCTTCCTCAAGCTAGGGTTGTTAGCTGTAATCCTCCCTCTTCCTCTTATTTCCAGTAGTTAGTGATCTTCCATTGTCATCTCTTGTTATCAAGAGACTATTCCAACATCACAATATCTTTTTGAGGTAAGTGCCTATACATTAGTCATGTAAGTTTCCAATCTCCCTTTGACAATATTCTGATAGTCACTCTTACAGAAGAGGAAGGAAAGTATGTGTGGTGAAACTAGTAATAGCTCCATATGGATAATTATAATTCTTTCAACATGGGTATGTATCCTTTGAAGGTATCAAGACATAAACTATTAATATTGATCATATTTGATGTTTAGTTGATGCAACCTATAAATATACGGTTAAGGATAGCAATCAGATGTTTTTAGATACATATGTTTGTGCTGGTAGGAAATAAATCTTATTGGATTTATCCTTATTAATGTGTAAGTTAAGACAATTGTGTCAAGTTTCATATGAAGTCGATTGTGGTAGCATCAACACTTTTATTTCTCAAAAGTTTTCCTCTTTTGTGGTTACATGGGGTTTTCATGATTTAATTACACAAGTTTTCATATTTTAGTTGCAAAGTTTGTACATGCATTCAACATGAAAGAGAGTGGTGAGAAACAAAGTGCTTAATGGAGATACTTAAAAATGCTTAAGGTCACATGAAATTTTTATTTAAATAAATATTATTTAAACTCCCAATTGAAACTTCTACCCTTATTATTCTTGGAAGGTAATTCGTTAAAATTTCCCTTAATTTCTTATTATTTCAGTTAGGGTTATAACATTTGACATAAAATAATTTTGTTTATGGATAAAACTAAGTTGATATTATACAACCCTATTGTGATCCATAAACATGTAATCCATGTGTTTTCTTAAATGTGAAGCTAGTTTAGTAAAAGAATTATGTGTAGACAATAATTAAATTCATTTCTAAAATTTAGATTGGAAGGAAAGGTTCAATAATCATAGGCAGAACATGAGGCATTGGAGAAGCCATTTTTCATCTTTTCATCAAACATGGAGCTAATGTTATTGCTGACATTTTAGATGAAGTTGGTCATAAAATTGTCTAATCCCTTTCACTATGGGCAACATATGTTCATTATGATGTGACCAAAGAAAAAGATGTGAGCACAATGATGGATTTGGTCATGGAAAAACATGAATGGATTGACATTATGTTTAATAATGTGAGTACTATGGATTTATATAGAAAGATTGTCACAGAGTATGATATGGATATATTCGATTATGTACTAAATTTAAATGAGAAAGGAGTAATGTAAAACATTAAGCATGCATCCCATATTATGATTCCCAATGGGTAATGCCTCCCTATAAACACATCAAAGGAAAATATGTTGCACATGTGGAAATTATACCATTTTTTGATCACTCACAATCAACATCAAAATATACTTGATGAATATATGGTATGCTCCCCTCGATGAAATGCCTATAACATAACTAGTATTAATATGATTAATTATAGAAAATTTTTATGGACCTTTATTTCATGTATATATTAATGAAGATATGGAAATAAAGAGAGAACCATCTTCCCATGACTTTAAATTTCAATTTTTTTCCATGTATTTTTATAAAAATCACATAGAAGATGATCCATAATAATTTGTATGCTGAAGGCATTTCATTTCAAGGGCCATTACTGAGATTCATCACTGTGTATTTTGATGCCATTATTAATTTATGATATTACAAGCCATTTCTCCTATTGACTACCAACTTATCCTAGTCCCACTACTCTATTAGGTTCCATGTCAAAATATCTTGCCGACATTTTTTGATAAGGTGGTGTGTATGTGTTGTTAAGTTATTGAATCCATCATAAAAATTTATGCCACCTTCATCATCTATGTTCACATTTTCAGCCTCTATGTTATGTATTGTTATTTGTAGAGAGTAATGAGGAAAGAAGTAATCAAGTGATGCACAAATGTCTAATGTTAGATGTTTCTTGACCTATAAGAGATAATTTATTACATTATTTAGTTCAAATTTTTCTCTAGTTTAATACAAGTAGGGTTTACTATCCACTATTGATCCAAAACTTGAAAGCTTTGGTTGAAAGGTAATTCAAGAAACAAGAACAAAATAATTAAAATAATGCTATCTCTAATAAGAGATGTTTTATTGATCAAATTTGCAGACCCAAACATATGCTTATCTCTGAGAAGAGATGTCTGATTTCCATTTTAGGTTACATCTTCATTTATACACATTTTGAAGGTGTGGGGAGGATGTGGAAGGTCACCAATCTCGAGGGAGATGAATTGGGTAGACTTCCACAATTTATAACAATACAAAATTTAAGTAATTACTATTTTTAGAAACTTACTATTTTTAGACTGCACTACTAAAATTGAAATTTGAGGCACTTCCATTGGGTTTTATGGGTTCAAACTTCATGGATAAAGCTCCATGCAATCTCATGACATTCCCCTCATTATAAGCTTTCCAACGGTTCAAATAGCAAGTCAATTGGAGATACGGTGCAAACGTTATGTCTCCCAAAAGTTTCACCATCAATTAGGGTGGACCCATCACCTGAATTGTCGTTTGAATTGTTGTCTGGATCATTCCTCCCTCCTTGAGAAGCAATGGTCCCCATTGCATCAATATTTGTCATCAAGTGTGGTATTTGTACTTTGATTTGATTCTCGATACATACTTGGAAGGGACTATGATTTATAGAACTGTGTAGGGCCCGATTGTTCACCATTTCTATCTAACCATTAGTCTGTAGATGAAAGGCCATGAAATTATTTAGCTTAGTATCTATTTGCTTCTATTGTTGTGTTATTTATGTAGTCAGGGCTGTAACATAAGCCCTTTTAGATTCCTGTGGCTTGACCACCATGAGAATAAATTTCTTGGCACTAATCAAAGAGACAAATGTAAAAGGTGGTACTTTTGGTACCTTATAGCACTATGTTCCAAGAGTGAGAGTGATCCTTCTAGTTCTTGATTCATATATACCATGTCGATCATACATGAATGGATGACCAAAGAGTACATTTCAAACATCTAGATTGACCACATCACATAATACCTCATCTTGGAAAGGTTGTATTGCATATAGAGAAGACATTGGTAGGTGACACAGAGGTTTCTTCTTGGACTCAACCATCCAATACTGTATGGCTTTGGGTGAGGCTTCATGGATAGATTTAGGCTTTTCACAAAATTAGCAGAGATTAAATTCTTTTGACATCCACTATCAAGAATGAAATGCAGAGGCTTACCTTTCACCCATAACTTAGAGTTAAACAACCTTTCATTGTCATCTAGCATCTCATCATGTGTCTGTGATGAAGCAACAATGGCTTCAAGATCAACATCTACAATTTCTTCTTCAACCTCTTCAACTGCAGGGTCTGTATGAGGTAAAGCAGTAGATGTTGAGGATTATGACTCAGAAAGTAGTGATTTGATAGCTCGACATTCTTCTTTGGAGTGAGTTCTATATTTGTGATAATCACACCACTTTCCAGTCTTTGCTTCCAATTTTGGCCTCATGTTTGACCTTTTTTGTCACTTTTCCATTTTGAAGGCTGATTATTTATATTCATTCTTCCATGCTTCTGCTCAACCTTCACTGTGAACTTATATGCCTCATCGATGGTTTCCAAATTGAAGAGTTCCATTTCTCTCCATATGTACCATTGTAGTCTATGATGATATCTGAGAACCTTATGTTTCTCACTTTCTTGGATGCCCAATCTCGCAGATAAAGAATGCAAAATGTTAGTGTAATCTTGAAAAGATTATTCCTTACCTTGGTGAAGTTTTTTCCACTCTATATATAGATTGTCATATGTTCCAATGGGGTAGTATTCTTCCTTTACAACATCTATGAAATCGTCCCATGTAGGTTCCATCTCAAGGCCAATTTTTGACAGGCAATGATGCTTTCAGAAGAGCAAAAGTAATCTTCTCTTTATTGATGAATTTATTATTATAAAAATAATATGACAATTGATAATACTAATTTTCTACTACATCAGCATTGATTTTGCCTTCAAATGTAGGGATATCAAAATTCACCTGAACCTTGAAGGGTGTTGGGGCACTGAAACGATGTGTGGCTGCGGATGAGGAGACATAATTTCTCATTGAGATTTGTTGGATAATTTGTGTGAATTTTTGGATCAACTATGATTATTGCTATTGGAGGGCTGCATTCACCATTTCCTTAAAAGGATTGGACGCCTCAGTGTTGTCCACCATTTGAAGTCATTTGGAGTGAATAACTGGATATTCTATTGGTTCTATTTTCCACCCAAGCTTCCTGTAATCTGACCTCATCCTTGAGATCATACACTCTAAAGACAAACCACCCTGATACCACTGATCCAAAACTTGAAAGATTTAGTTGAAAGGTAATTCAAGAAACAAGAACAAAACAATTCAAATAATGTTGTCTCTGATAAGAGATGTTTTATTGATCAAATTTGTAGACCCAAACATATGCTTATCTCTAAGAAGAGATGTCTGATTTCCATTTCTCATTACATATTAATTTATACATGTTTTGAAGGTGTGGGGAGGATGTGGAAGGTCACCAATCTCGAGGGAGATGAATTGGTTTGACTTCCATGATTTACAACAATACACAATTCAAGAAATTACTATTTTTAGAAAATTACTATTTTTAGACAGCACTACTAAAATTAAAATTTGGGGCACTTCCATTGGGTTTTAGGGGGTCAAAATTCATTAAGCAAAGCTCCATGCCATCTCACAACATTCCCCTCATTATTATCTTTCCAATGGTTCAAATGGCAAGTCAATTCAAGCTACGGTGCAAAAGTTATAGCTCCCAGAAGTTTCACCATCAATTGGGGTGGACCCATCACCCGAATTGTCATCTGAATTATTGTCCAAATCATTCCTCCCTCCTTGAGAATTAAAAGTCCCAATTACATCAATATTTGTCATCAAGTGTGGTAGTTGTAATTTGATTTGATTCACAATGCATACTTGGAAGGGACTGTGATTTATGGAACTGTGCAGGGCCTGATTATTCACCATTTCTATCTGACCATCAATCTATAGATGGAAGGCCATGAACTTCTTCAACTCAGTATCTATTTGCTTCTATTGTTGTGTTGTTTATGTAGTCAGGGTTGTAACATCAACCCTTTTGGATTCCTGTGGCTTGACCACCATGAGAACAAATTTCTTGGCACTAATCAAAGAGACAGTTGTAAAAGGTGGTACTTATGGTACCCTGTATCACCATGCTCCAAGAGTGAGAGTGATCCTTCTAGTTCTTGATTCATATATACCATGTCGATAATACATGAATGGCTGACCAAAGAATACATCACAAACATTTAGATTGACCACATCACATAAGACCTCATCTTGGAAAGGTTTTAATGCATATGAGAGAAGACATTGGTGGGTGACACGAAGGTTTCTTCCTGGACTCAACCATCCAATACTGTATGGCTTTGGGTGAGTCTTCATGGATAGATTTAGGGTTTTCGCAACATTAGTAGAGATTAAATTATTTTCACTTCCACTATCAATAATGAAATGTAGAGGCTTACCTTTCACCCATAACTTAGAGTGAAACAACCTTTCCTTGTCATCTAGCATCTCATCGTGTGTCTGTGATGAAGCAATAATGGCTTTAGGATCTGCATCTACAATTTCTTCTTCAACCTCTTCGACTGCAGGGGCTATATGAGGTAGAGCAGTAGATGTTGAGGATTGTGACTAAGAAAGCAGTGATTTGATAGCTCGACATTCTTCTTTGGAGTGAGTTCCAGATTTGTGATAATCACACCACTTTCTAGGCTTTCCTTCCTTTTGCTTCCAATTTTGGCCTCCTGTTTGACCTTCTTTGTCACTTTTCCATTTTGAAGGCTGATTCTTTATATTCATTCTTCCATGCTTTTGCTCAATCTTCACTGCAAACTTATATGCCTCACTAATGGTTTCTAAATTTAAGAGTTCCATTTCTCCTCGTATGTACCATTGTAGTCTACCATGATATTTGTGAACCTTATGTTTCTCACTTTCTTGGATGCCCAATCTCACAGATAGAGAATGTGAAATGTCAATGTAATCTCAAACAAATTATTCCTTACCTTTGCAAAGTTGTTGCCACTCTATATACAGATCCTCATATGCTCCAAAGGGGTAGTATTATTCCTTTACATCATCTATGAAATCATCCCATGTAGGTTCCATCTCAAGGCCAATATCATCTGCACTGAATCTCTTTTTGTACACTTCCCACCAATTTTTGACAGGCCATGATGCTTTCAGAAGAGCAAAAGTAATCTTTTCTTTATCGGTGAATTTATTTATAGAAAAATAAGATGACAATTGATCCAACCAATTTTCTACTGCATCAACATTGATTTTTCCTTCAAATGTAGGGATATCAAAATTCACCTAAACCTTGAAGGGTGTTGGGGCACTTAAAAGATGTGTGGGTGCAAATGAGGAGCCATAATTTCTCATTGAGATTTGTTGGAGAATTTGAGTGAATTGTTGGAGCATTTGTTCTTATTGACATTGGAGGGATTCATTCACCATTTCCTTGAAAGGATCAGATGCCTCGGTGTTGTCTTCCATTTGAAGTCATTTGGAGCGAATAGGTGGATATTCTGCTAGTTCTATTTTCCACCCAAGCTTCCTATAATCTAACCTCATCCTCAGGATCATACACTCTAAAGACAAACCACTTTGATACCACTGATCCAAAACTTGAAAGCTTTGGTTGAAATGTAATTCAAGAAATAAGAACAAAATAATTCAAATAATGGTATCTCTAATAAGAGATGTTTTATTGATAAAATTTGAAGACCAAAACATATGCTTATCTCTAAGAAGAGATGTCTAATTTCCATTTAGGTTACATATTCATTTATACATGTTTTGAAGGTGTGGGGAGGATGTGGAAGGTCACCAATCTTGAGGGAGATGAATTGGTTAGACTTCCACTATTTACAACAATACAAAATTTGAGGAATTACTATTTTTAGAAACTTACTATTTTTAGACTGCACTACTAAAATTAAAATTTGGTGCTTCCATTGGGTTTTAGGGGTTAGAACTTCATGGAACAAAGATCCATGCCATCTCATGATGTTCCCCTCATTATTAGCTTTCCAATGGTTCAAACGGTGAGTCAATTGGGGCTACGGTGCAAACGTTATGGCTCCCAAAAGTTTTGCCATCAATTAGGGTAAACCCATCACCCGAATTATCATCTGAATTATTGTCTGGATCATTCCTCCCTCCTTGAGAAGAAATGGTCCCCAATGCATCAAGATTTTTCATCAAGTGGGGAAATTGTACTTTGATTTGATTCTCGATGCATACTTGGAAGGGACTATGATTTATGAAACTATGTAGGGCCCAATTGTTCACCATTTCTATCTGACCATCAATTTGTAGATGGAAGGCCATGAACTTCTTTAGCTTAGTGTCTATTTGCTTTTGTTGTTGTGTTATTTGTGTAGTGAGGGCTATAACATTGGCCCTTTTAGATTCCTGTGGCTTGACCACCATGAGAACAATTTTCTTGGCACTAATCAAAGAGACAGATGTAGAAGGTGGTACTTTTGGTACCCTGTAGCACCGTGTTCCAAGAGTGAGAGTGATATTTCTAGTTCTTGATGCATTTATACCATGTCGATCATACATGAATGGCTAACCAAATATTTCATCACAAACATCTAGATTGACCACATCACATAAGACCTCATCTTGGAAAGGTTTTATTGCATATGAGAGAAGACATTGGTGGGTGACACGAAGGTTTCTTCCTAGACTCAACCATCCAATACTATATGGCTTTGGGTGAGGCTTCATGAACATATTTAGGGTTTTCAAAACATTAATAGAGATTAAATTCTTTTGACTTCCACTATCAAGAATGAAATGCAGAGGCTTACCTTTCACCCATAAATTAGAGTGAAACAACCTTTCCTTGTCATCTAGCATCTCATCGTGTGTCTGTGATGAAGCAACAATGGCTTTAGGATCATCATCTACAATTTCTTATTCAACCTCTTTGATTGTAGGGTCTATATGAGGTATAATAGTAGATGTTAAGGATTGTGACTCAAAAAGCAGTGATTTGATAGCTCGACAGTCTTTGGAGTGAATTCTAAATTTGTGATAATCACACCACTTTCTAGTCTTTCCTTATTTTTTTTTCAATTTTGGCCTCGTGTTTGACCTTCTTTGTCCATTTTCCATTTGTAGGCTGATTCTTTATATTCATTCTTCCATGCTTCTACTCAATCTTCACTGGGAACTTATATGCCTCACCAATGGTTTGAAAATTGAAGAGTTCCATTTCTCCCCATATATACCATTGTAGTCTACCATGATATTTGAGAACCTCATGTTTCTCACTTTCTTGGATGCCCAATCTCGCAGATAGAGAATGAAAAATGTCAGTGTAATCTTGAACAAATTATTCCTTAGCTTGGTGAATTTGTTACCACTCTATATACAGATTGTCATATGATCTGATGGGGTAGTATTCTTCCTTTACAGCATCTATGAAATCATCCCATGTAGGTTCCATCTCAAGGCCAATATCATCTGCATTGAATCTCTTTTTGTACATTTCTCACCAATTTTTGACAGGCAATGATGCTTTCAGAAGAGCAAAAGTAATCTTCTCTTTATCGATGAATTTAGTTTTAGAAAAATAAGATGACAATTGATCCAACCAATTTTCTACTACATCAACATTTATTTTGCCTTTAAATGTAGGGATATCAAAATTCACCTGAACCTTGAAGGGTGCTGGGGCACTAAAAGGATGTGCAGGTGCGGATGAGGAGCCAAAATTTCTCATTGAGATTTGTTGGAGAATTTGAGTGAATTGTTAGAGCATCTGTGCTTGTTGCTCTTAGAGGTCTTCATTCACCATTTCCTTGAAAGGATCAGATGCCTCGATGTTGTCTTCCATTTGAAGTCATTTGGAGTGAATAGGTGGATATTCTGCTGGTTCTATTTTCCACCCAAGCTTCTTGTAATTTGACCTCGTCCTCGAGATCATACACTCTAAAGACAAACCTCTATGATACCATTGATCCAAAACTTGAAAGTTTTGGTTGAAAGGTAATTCAAGAAATAAGAACAAAACAATTTAAATAATGCTATCTCTAATAAGAGATGTTTTATTGATCAAATTTGCAGACCCAAACATATGCTTATCTCTGAGAAGAGATGTCTAATTTCCATTTTGGGTTACATCTTTATTTATACATATTTTGAAGGTGTGGGGAGGATGTGGAAGGTCACAAATCTCAAGGGAGATGAATTGGTTCAACTTCCATGATTTACAACAATAAAGAATTTGAGGAATTACTATTTTTAGAAAATTACTATTTTTAAACTGCACTACTAAAATTAAAATTTGGGGCACTTCCATTGGTTTTTATGGTGTCAAAATTCATCAAGTAAATATCCATGCCATCTCATGATGTTCCCCTCATTATTATCTTTTCAACAATTCAAATGGTGAGTCAATTGGAGCTATGGTGCAAACGTTATGGCTCTCAAAAGTTTCACCATCAATTGGGGTGGACCCATCACCCAAATTGTCATCTGAATTGTTGTCTGGAACATTCATCCCTCCTTGAAAATCAATGGTCCCCATTACATCAAGATTTATCATCAAGTGGGGTAGTTGTACTTTGATTTGATTCTCGATGCATACCTGGAAGGGACTGTGATTTATGGAACTATGCTAGGCCTGATTGTTCACCATTTCTATCTGACCATCAGTCTATAGATGGAAGGTCATGAACTTCTTCAGCTCAGTATCTATTTGATTTTGTTGTTTTTTTATTTGTATAGTCAGGGCTGTAACATCGGCCCTTTTGGATTCCTATGGCTTGACCACCATGAGAACAAATTTCTTGGCACTAATCAAAGAGATAGATGTAAAAGGTGGTACTTCTGGTAACTTGTAACACCATGTTCCAAGAGTGGGAGTGATCCTTCTAGTTCTTGATTCATATTTACCATGTTGATCATACATGAATGGCTAACCAAAGAGTACATCACAAATATCTAGATTGACCACATCACATAAGACCTCATCTTGGAAAGGTTTTATTGCATATGAGAGAAGACATTGGTGGGTGACACGAAGGTTTCTTCTTGGACTCAACCATCCAATACTGTATGGCTTTAGGTGAGGCTTCATGGACAAATTTAAGCTTTTCACAACATTAGCAGAGATTAAATTCTTTTGACTTCCACTATCAAGAATGAAATGTAGAGGCTTACTTTTCACCCATAACTTAGAGTGAAACAACCTTTCCTTGTCATCTAGCATCTCATCGTGTGTATGTGATGAAGCAACAATGGATTTATTATCAACATCTACAATTTCTTCTTCAACCTCTTGACTACAGGGTCTGTATGAGGTAGAGTAGTAGATGTTAAGGATTATGACTTAGAAAGTAATGATTTGATAGGTCGACATTTTTATTTGGAGTGAGTTCTTTATTTGTGATAATCACACCACTTTCTAGTCTTTCCTTCCTTTTGCTTCCAATTTTGGCCTTGTGTTTGACTTTCTTTGTCACTTTTTTATTTTGAAGGCTGATTATTTATATTAATTCTTCCATGCTTCTGCTCAATCTTCACTGTGAACTTATATGCCTCATTGATGGTTTCCAAATTAAAGAGTTTCATTTCTCCCCGTATGTACCATTGTAGTCTGCCATAATATTTGAGAACCTTATGTTTTTCACTTTCTTTGATGCCCAATCTCACATATAGAGAATGAAAAATGTTAGTGTAATATTGAATAAATTATTCCTTACCTTGGCAAAGTTGTTTCCACTCTATATACAGATCATCATATGCTCTAATGGGGTAGTATTCTTCCTTTATAGCATCTATGAAATCATCCCATGTAGGTTCCATATCAAGGCCAATATCATCTGCACTGAATCTCTTTTTGTACACTCCCCACCAATTTTTGACAGGCAATGATGCTTTTAGAAGAACAAAAGTAATCTTCTCTTTATCAGTGAATTTATTTATAGAAAAATAAGATGACAATTGATCCAACCAATTTTATATTACATCAGCATTGATTTTGCCTTCAAATATAGGGATATCAAAATTCACTTGAACCTTGAAGGGTGTTGGGGCACTGAAAGGATGTGCGGGTGTGGATGAGGAGCCAGAATTTCCCATTGAGATTTGTTGGAGAATTTGAGCAAATTGTTGGAGCATTTGTGCTTATTTCTATTTGAGGGCTTCATTCACCATTTCCTTGAAAGGATCGAATGCCTCGGTGTTGTCTGCCATTTAAAGTCATTTGGAGTGAATAGGTGGATATTCTACTGGTTCTATTTTCCACCAAAGCTTCCTGTAATCTGAACTCATCCTTAAGATCATACACTCTAAAGACAAACTACTCTGATAACACTAATCCAAAACATGAAAGCTTTGGTTGAATGGTAATTCAAGAAACAAGAACAAAACAATTCCAATAATGCTATCTCTAATAAGAGATGATTTATTGATCAAATTTGCAGACCCAAACATATGCTTATCTCTTAAAAGAGATGTTTGATTTCCATTTTGGGTTACATCTTCATTTATACATGTTTTTAAGTTGTGGGGAGGATGTGGAAGGTCACCAATCTCAAGGGATATGAATTTGTTTGACTTCCATGATTTACAACAATACAAAATTCGAGGAATTACTATTTTTAGAAACTTACTATTTTTAGACTGCACTACTAAAATTAAAAGTTAGGGCACTTCCATTGGCTTTTATGGAGTCAAACTTCATGGAGTGGAGATCCATGCCATCTCAAAATGTTCCCCTCATTATTAACTTTCCAATGGTTCAAACAGTGAGTCAATTGGAGCTACGGTGAAAAAGTTATGGCTCTCAAAAGTTCCACCATCAATTGGGGTGGACCTATCACCAAAATTGTCATCTAAATTATTGTCCAAATAATTCCTCCCTCCTTGAGAAGCAAGGGTCCCCATTTCATCAAGATTTGTCATCAAGTGTGGTAGTTGTACTTTGATTTGATTCTCGATGCATACCTGGAAGGGATTGTGATTTATGGAATTGTGTAGGGCTCGATTGTTCACCATTTCTGTCTAACCATCAGTCTATAGATGGAAGGCCATGAAATTCTTTATCTTAGTATCTATTTACTTCTATTGTTGTGTTGTTTGTGTAGTTAGGGCTGTAACATTGACCCTTTTGGATTCCTGTGGCTTGACCACCATGAGAACAAATTTCTTAGCACTAATCAAAGAGATAGATGTAGAAGGTGGTACTTCTAGTACCCTGTAGCACCGTGTTCCAAGAGTGAGAGTGATCCTTCTAGTTCTTAATTCATATATACAATCTTGATCATACATGAATGGTTGACCAAAGAGTAAATCACAAACATCTAGATTGACCACATCACATAAGACCTCATCTTGGAAAGGTTTTATTGCATATGAGAGAAGACATTGGTGGGTGACACGAAGGTTTCTTCCTGGACTCAACCATCCAATACTGTATGGCTTTGGGTGAGGCTTCATGGATAGATTTAGGCTTTTCACAACATTAGTAGAGATTAAATTCTTTTGACTTCCACTATCAAGAATGAAATGTAGAGGCTTACCTCTCACCCATAACTTAGAGTGAAACAACCTTTCCATGTCATCTAGCATCTCCTCATGTATCTGTGATGAAGCAATGGCTTTAGGATCAGCATCTATAATTTCTTCTTCAACATCTTTGACTGCAGGATCTATATGAGGTAGAGCAGTAGATGTTGAGGATTGTGACTTAGAAAGTAGTGATTTTATAGCTTGACATTCTTCTTTGGATTGAGTTCAATATTTGTGATAATCACACTAAATTCTAGTATTTCCTTCATTTTGCTTCTAATTTTGGCCTCGTGTTTGACCTTCTTTGTCACTTTTCCATTTTGAAGGCTGATTCTTTATATTCATTCTTCCATGGTTCTGCTCAATCTTTAATGCGAACTTATATGCCTCACTGATGGTTTCCAAATTAAAGAGTTCCATTTCTCCCCATATGTACCATTGTAGTCTACCATGATATTTGAGAACCTTATGCTTCTCACTTTCTTGGATGCCCAATCTCGTAGATAGAGAATGAAAAATGTTAGTGTAATCTTGAACAGATTATTCCTTACCTTGGTGAAGTTGTCACCACTCTATATACAGATCGTCATATACTCCAATGGGGTAGTATTCTTCCTTTACAACATCTATGAAATCATCCCATGTAGGTTCCATCTCAAGGCCAATATCATCTGCACTGAATCTCATTTTGTACACTTCCCACCAATTTTTGACAGGCAATGATGCTTTCAGAAGAGCAAAATTAATCTTCTCTTTATCGGTGAATTTATTTTTAGAAAAATAAGATGACAATTGATCTAACCAATTTTCAACTACATCATTTATTTTGCCTTCAAATACAGGGATATCAAAATTCACCTAAACCTTGAAGGGTGTTGGGGCACTGAAAGGATGTGCGGGTGTGGATGTGGAGCCAAAAATTTTCATTGAGATTTGTTGGAGAATTTGAGTGAATTGTTGGAGCATTTGTGCTTGTTTCTGTTAGAGGGATTCATTCACCATGTACTTGAAAGGATCAGATGCCTTAGTGTTGTTCGCCATTTGAAGTCATTTGGAGTGAATAGGTTGATATTTTGTTGGTTCTATTTTCCACCCAAGCTTCCTATAATCTGACCTTGTCCTCGAGATCATACACTCTAAAGACAAACCACTCTGATACCACTGATCCAAAACTTAAAAGCTTTGGTTGAAAGGTAATTCAAGAAACAAGAACAAAACAATTCAAATAATGCTATCTCTGATAAGAGATGTTTTATTGATCAAATTTGCAGATCCAAACATATGCTTATCTCTTAGAAGAGATGTCTAATTTCCATTTCAGGTTACATATTTATTTATACATGTTTTGAAGGTGTGCAGAGGATGTCGAAGGTCACCAATATTGAGGGAGATGAATTGGTTTGACTTCCATGATTTACAACAATAAAGAATTTGAGGAATTACTATTTTTAGAAACTTACTATTTTTAGACTACACTACTAAATGTGAAATTTGGGGCACTTCCATTGGGTTTTATGGGGGTCAAACATCATTGAGCAAAGATCAATGCCATCTCATGATGTTCCCTTCATTATTAGCTTTTTAACGATTCAAATGGTGAGTCAATAGGAGATATGATGCAAAAGTTATGGCTCCCAAAAGTTCTACCATCAATTAGGGTGGACCCATCACCTGTATTGTCATCTGAATTATTGTCTAGATTATTCCTACCTCCTTGAGAAGCAATGGTCCCCATTGCATCGAGATTTTTCATCAAGTGTTGTACTTGTACTTTGATTTGATTCCCGATGCATACCTAGAAGGGACTATGATTTATGGAATTATGCAGGGCCTGATTATTCACCATTTCTGTCTGACCATCAGTATATAGATGGAAGGTCATAAAATTCTTCAGCTCAGTATCTATTTGCTTCTATTGTTGTGTTGTTTGTGTAGTCAGGGCTGTAACATAAGCCATTTTGGATTCTTGTGGCTTCACCACCATGAGAACAAATTTCTTGGCACTAATCAAAGAGACAGATGTAGAAGGTGGTACATCTGGTACCCTATAGCATTGTGTTCCAAGAGTGAGAGTGATCCTTCTAGTGCTTGATTCATATATACCATATCGATCATACATGAATTGCTGACCAAAGAGTACATCACAAACATCTAGATTGACCACATCACATAAGACCTCATCTTGGAAAGGTTTTATTGCATATGAGAGAAGACATTGGTGGGTGACACAGAGGTTTCTTCTTGGACTTAACCATCCAATACTCTATGGCTTTGGGTAAGGCTTCATGGACAGATTTAGGCTTCTCACAACATTAGTAGAGATTAAATTCTTTTAACTTCCACTATCAAGAATGAAATGTAGAGGCCTACCTTTCACCGATAACTTAGAGTGAAAAAACCTTTTTTTGTCATCTAACATCTCGTCATGTGTCTGTGATGAAACAATAATGGCTTCAAGATCAACATCTACAATTTCTTCTTCAACCTCTTCAACTGCAGGGTCTATATGAGGTAGAGCAGTAAATGTTGAGGATTGTGACTCAAAAAGCAGTGATTTGATAGCTTGACATTCTTCTTTGCAGTGAGTTCAAGATTTGTGATAATCACACCACTTTCTAGTCTTTCCTTCCTTTTGCTTCCAATTTTGGCCTTGTGTTTGACCTTCTTTGTCACTTTTCCATTTTGAAGGTTGATTCTTTATATTCATTCTTCCATGCTTCTGCTCAATCTTCACTGCGAACTTATATGCCTCACCGATGGTTTCCAAATTGAAGAGTTCCATTTATACCCGTGTGTACCATTGTATTCTACCATGATATTTGAGAACCTTATGTTTCTCACTTTCTTGGATGCCCAATCTCACAGATAGATAATGAAAAATGTTAGTGTAATCTTGAACAAATTATTCCTTACCTTGATGAAGTTGTTACCACTCTATATACAGATCGTCATATGCTCCAATGGGGTAGTTTTCTTCCTTTACAGCATCTATGAAATCATCCCATGTAGGTTCCATCTCAAGGCCAATATCATCTGCACTGAATCTCTTTTTGTACACTTCCCACCAATTTTTTACAAGCAATGATGCTTTTAGAAGAGCAAAAGTAATCTTCTCTTTATCAGTGAATTTATTTACAAAAAAATAAGATAACAATTGATGCAACCAATTTTCTACTACATCACCATTGATTTTGCCTTCAAATGTAGGGATATCAAAATTCACCTAAACCTTGAATGGTGTTGGGGCACTGAAAGGATGTGCAGGTGCAGATGAGGAGCCAATATTTCTCATTGAGATTTGTTGGAGAATTTGAGCAAATTGTTGGAGCATCTATGCTTGTTGATGTTGGAGGGATTCATTCACCATTTCCTTAAAAAGATCAGATGCCTCAGTTTTGTCTACCATTTGAAGTCATTTGGAGCGAATAGATGGATATTTTGTTGGTTCTATTTTCCATCCAAGCTTCCTATAATCTAACCTCATTCTTTGGATCATACACTCTAAAGACAAATTGCTTTGATACCACTGATCCAAAACTTGAAAGCTCTGGTTGAAAGGTAATTCAAGAAATAAGAACAAAACATTTCAAATAATGCTATCTCTGATAAGAGATGTTTTATTGATCAAATTTGTAGACCGAAACATATGCTTATCTTTGATTAGAGATGGCTAATTTCCATTTCAGGTTACATCTTTAGTTATACATGTTTTGAAGCTGTGGGGAGGATGTGGAAGGTCACCAATATCAAGGGAGATGAATTGGTTTGACTTCCACAATTTACAACAATACAGAATTTGAGGAATTACTATTTTTAGAAACTTACTATTTTTAGACTGAACTACTAAAATTGAAATTTGGGGCACTTCTATTGGGTTTTAGGGGGTCAAAATTCATTTATAAAAATATCCATGCCATCTCATGATGTTCCCCTCATTATTAGCTTTCCAACGGTTCAACTGGCGAGTCAAATGGTGCTACGGTGTAAAAGTTATGGCTCCCAAAAGTTCTACCATCAATTGGGGTGGACCCATCACCCAAATTGTCATCTGAATTGTTGTCTGGATCATTCCTCCCTCCTTGAGAAATAATGGGCCCCATTGCATCAATATTTTTCATCAAGTGTGGTAGTTGTACTTTGATTTGATTCTCGATGCATACTTGGAAGGGACTGTGATTTATGGAACTGTGCAGGGCCCAATTGTTCACCATTTCTATCTGACCATCAGTCTTTAGATGGAAGGCTATGAATTTCTTCAGCTCAGTATCTATTTGCTTCTGTTGTTGTGTTGTTTATGTAGTCAGGGCTATAAAATCAGCCCTTTTGGATTCCTGTGGCTTGACCACCATGAGAACAAATTTCTTGGCACTAATCAAAAAGACAGATGTAGAAGGTGTTACTTCTAGTACCCTATAGCACCATGTTCCAAGAGTGAGAGTGATCCTTCTAGTTCTTGATTCATATATACCATGTCGATCATACATGAATGGCTGACCAAAGAGTACATCACAAACATCTAGATTGACCACATCACATAAGACCTTGTCTTGGAAAGGTTTTATTGCATATGAGAGAAGACATTAGTGGGTGACACAAATGTTTCTTCTTGAACTCAACCATCCAATATTGTATGGCTTTGGGTGAGCTTCATGGACAGATTTAGGCTTTTCACAATGTTAGCAGAGATTAATTTTTTTTGACTTTCACTATCAAGAATGAAATGTAGAGGCTTACCTTTCACACATAACTTAGAGTGAAACAACCTTTCCTTGTCATCTAGCATCTCATCATATGTCTATGATGAAGCAACAATGGCTTCAGGATTAACATCTACATTTTCTTCTTCAACCTCTTTGACTACAGGGTCTGTATGAGGTAGAGCTGTAGATGTTGAGGATTGTGACTTAGAAAGCAGTGATTTGATAGCTCGACATTCTTGTTTGGAGTGGGTTCCAGATTTGTGACAATCACACCACTTTCCAGTCTTTGCTTCCTTTTGCTTCCAATTTTGGCCTCATTTTTGACCTTCTTTGTCACTTTTCTATTTTGAAGGTTGATTATTTATATTCATTCTTCCATGCTTCTACTCAATCTTCACTGCGAAATTATATGCCTCACCAATGGTTTCCAAATTAAAGAGTTCCATTTCTTCCCATATGTACCATTGTAGTCTTCCACGATATTTGAGAACCTTATGTTTCTCACTTTCTTGGATGCCCAATCTCACAGATAGAGAATGAAAAATGTTTGTGTAATATTGAACAGATTATTTCTTACCTTGGCAAAGTTGTTTCCACTCTATATACAAATTGTCATATGCTCTAATGGGGTAGTATTCTTCCTTTACAGCATCTATGAAATCATCCCATGTAGGTTCCATCTCAAGGCCAATATCATCTACACTGAATCTCTTTTTATACCCTTCCCACCAATTTTTGATAGGTAATGATGCTTTCAGAAGAGCAAAAGTAATCTTCTCTTTATCGGTGAATTTATTTATAGAAAAATAAGATGACAATTGATCAAACCAATTTTCTATTGCATCAACATTGATTTTGCCTTCAAATGTAGGGATATCAAAATTCACTTGAACCTTGAAGGGTGTTGGGGCATTGAATGGATGTGCAAGTGCAGATGAGGAGCCAAAATTTCTCATTGAGATTTGTTGGAGAATTTGAGCGAGTTGTTGGAGCATCTGTGCTTGTTGCTGTTGGAGGGCTTCATTCACCATTTCCTTGAAAGGATCAGATGCCTCGGTGTTGTCTGCCATTTGAAGTCATTTGGAGTGAATAGGTGGATATTCTACTGGTTCTATTTTTCACCCAAGCTTTCTGTAATCTGACCTCGTCCTCAGGATCATACACTCTAAAGATAAACCGCTCTGATACCACTGATCCAAAACATGAAAGCTTTGGTTGAAAGGTAATTCAAGAAACAAGAACAAAACAATTCAAATAATGCCATCTCTGATAAGAGATGTTTTATTGATCAAATTTGTAGACCCAAACATATGCTTATTGATCAAATTTTAGTGACGTGTCACATCTATTAATACAATCTTTAGCTTCCACTAAAGCACAAAGTGTCAATTTAAATGTGTTTAAAACTAATTAGATGATTTTTATTTTTATTTTAAAAATATAATTAAATGGCTCTAAAATAAATTATATAAAAAATGAAAAGGCTTCATCAATGATAGATACTTAATATATAATCTAATAGATGGATGTAGGATGGTATATGTAAATTTAAATATGGATATACATATTTCCATATTATGTGGTATATTCTCTATGATTTTTTGAGTCTTTAGATATCTAGCACCTATATTCAAAATTGAGATGGCCTCTACATATTGGGTAATTAAAATAATTCAGTGGAATCTATAGATTGCATTAACATATGTGACATGCCACTAATGTTTTCATGTGTATTTCTCCTAATTTATTCAATTCAATCCCTAGAAATACCCTATTGTTTCCCCTCACCATCATCATGCAACTCACCTAGAAATATTTTGTCACTTTTATATTTCATATGGCCTTGCCCATCCCTACCAATTTTCCATTACTCAAGCTTATCATGAAACATATTGTGTCCTCCTTACACAACTCATTGTTATTACATATGAAGGAACAAACCTCATTTTACAACACCACCTCCACAAGAAATATTAGATTATTATTTTTTAATGTTTCATACACAAATTTGAGATGAGTTCAATGGTCATTGGCCTTACATTTGATACAATTGCTGACTCATAGTCTTTCTATCCATAAAAATATCATATTATTATTTTTTAATGTTTCATACACAAAAGGTGAGATGAGGTTAGTAGTCATGGGTCTCAAGTTTGATATCATTTTTAACTCACACTATTTCACTTTGTAAAACCCCACTTTACTAAAAAAAGTACATCCTTTCTGATGTAATTTTCACCTTTAGGGAAATTGCTAATAAGTAATATTGGTAGAAGAGAAGGAAGATGCAAACATTAAGGACTTGTATTTCTAATATTATTCACATAAATGTAATATAGGAAAATGGGTCTACATCAAAATTTAATACAATTTATGGGTTGTAATTAAATATAATCAATCTAAAATAATAATAATAATATTATTATTATTATTTGAACAATGTAAAAATTAATGAGAGAAGCGTTTAAATAATTATTCATTTTTTTTTAAATTATCAAGGGTTTTAGGGAAACTTTGTGAGAAATCATAAAATACACAATGCCTTGAACACCTCACCAAAATTATACACTTGATTTTTTAGTACCCAAGACCATATTCTACATGTTTCCAGTAAACAATCAATAAGAAAATTCTAGTTTGATAATTATGTTCATCATTTATGGGGATCTAAAAACCCCACTCACCTTTTTGATTTTTGTGTGTGGATCCTTGAGAAATTGATCTATTTATCCAACTAACCTTGTTAGGATTAAGAGCACAATTGATTACCTTTGTATAAGAAACTAAACACGGAATTTAACCAGAAGTAATGTGTAACTAGAATTCAGAAACAACACAGAATATGAGAGACAATACAACCTTGTATTAATACTCTTCCAGAAGGAAATACAATGAATAAATCACACTCTTCCCACACCTCTTGGGCGTACAATAATTCTCCCTCAAGAGTTCTCTCTCTCACAACCAATTACAACCACAACTCAAAGACAAAGTTGTTCCCTCCACCAGTCAGTAACAATACTGCCAGTCCACCAAGTACTCAAAGTACTCCAAGTAGATCTCCTTTGATCATGCACACCTGTAAATCAACTGATCTTACTTACCATGTAGATCTCCCCTGATCTTGCTACCTGCAGATCAACTGATCTTACAATTGGAAGGATCTCTTCCTTATCTTTGACTTTGCAAGTCCTTAGTCCTTAATTACAATACAGCCCATGGGTCTCTTAAATAGATCCCATACAAACAATAATTAGACTTCCTAATTAAAATAATTGAAAACATAGACTCAAGACTTAAATTAGTCTTTTACATGCAAACTAACTGTCTGTCTAAAATTAGACCAGTTCTAGAAATGCATGCAAATGCACACACACACAGGTTGCTAATGTCAGTTCCTATCTGACCGATGCCGACTGACCCATAATCGATGTCAGTTACTGCGTACACTAAAGATGACCGATGTCGGTTGGCCTACCAATGTCAGTTACATTGTAACTCAGTAACCTCCTCTATTTGCATTAGTGAAGCTTTTAGCTCCACAACTTAACAATCTCCCACTTGGAGATAAATAGCTGCACTTGTACCTGTACCTATACATCATCTAATTTTGTTTCCTAGCTTGTATCCCTCTTCAAGTTCAATCTTGAAGACCAACCACCACATATCCTATGGTGCTTCTCCTATCATCTAAGTAACCTACCATATCTGAATCTACATACCCATGTAGAGAAGTGCTTGACCTTGGATAACATGAATCCCTGCTGCTGGTCCCTCTCAAATACCAAAGAATCCACTGAACTGCTTTCCAGTGCTTCTTCAATGAATTGGCCACAAACTTGCTGACAACTCCCACTGCTTGGGTAATATTAGGTCTAGTACACATGTACTCAACCTCATCATGTGATTTGGGACACTGTTCTGTGAACTATCCATCCATAGGTGTGCTAACTGATTTTGGATCCTACATATTGAACCTCTCCACTACCTTATTCACATAATCATCTGGAGACAAAATCAACTTGTGACTTTTCCTGTCTCTAGAAATACTCATGCCAAAGAATTTCTTTGTTGCTTCCAAATCCTTCATGGCAAACCTCTGAACTAACTTTACCTTTAGCTCAACAATCTCCTGCATGTGTGACCCTGTAACAAGCATATACACTACATACAATAACATGATAATGTAGCTAATATTATCCAACCTGGTAAAATAAATACAATGGTCACATTGACATTGACTAAAGTCATGCTTTGTCATACACCTATCAAACCTTAAACACCATTGTCCTACAGCTTGCTCAAGACCATATAACCTGGCCTTCTATCTCACCTATCCATTCTCTCCTTTCTTTAACCTGGGAATCCATTCATCTTTCAGTGCTTTCATCCTGGTTGGAAACTCTACCAAATCTCCCATTTGGTTCTTTTCCAAGGAATCAATTTCCTCATTCATGCCATACTCCCACTATTTCCTAGATTCTACCTGCATTGCCTCTTCAAAACTTCCTAGTTCTTGACCATCAGTGAGCAACGAGTAGTGTAAAGAAGGGGAATATTGAATTTGAGGCTTACTTACCCTTTCAGTCCTCCACATGGGCATTTGAGACTCCTTGACAGCTTGCTATCTTCCCAAAATTCATTCTGACAGTGACCGATCTCGGTCACCTTTGGCCGACCTCCTGCACCCGATCAATGTTGATTCCTCCTGATTACCGACATCGGGATCCTCTTGAGAAATTGATCTATTTCTCTAACTAACCTAACTTTTAGAGGATGAGGAAAAAACATTGTTTTGGTCCCTATCCTCATGTTCAGTATAAATTTTAAGTACCATCAAATTATCACACCCCTCAATGGTTCAAAATATTAAAAAAACATGCCAAGTATAATGTAATTAAATCAGGAAGTATAGTTTGATGTAGTGTCTAATCTAATATAAATTTTAGCACTATAGTGAATGTTTGAATTATTTTAGAATGAAATATTATTTATGTAAGATGTTCATATTTCTTTATATTCTTGAATGTCTTATATAATTGCTTTAGTTGATTGTTTGTACTAATTCAATGTATGCCCTAAATGTGTTAATGCACATATGTATTTATAAAAAAATTGAATTTGAATTAGGACCCCATTGGTGCACAAGCCAACACATAATAGGTTAAAAACACTGACAAATAAAGACCCACAATACTCAAAGAACCCAAAGAAGGGTTAAAAGGGCCCAACTTTAGAAATGTACAATGGGTGTTTGTAGAAAATACATTAAAAAATCATATAAACATGACACCAAAAAACCATAAATAATGGGAAAATGTGCCAATAACAAGGTATGTACACATAGTTGTGGGATAATTTCATGTACATTTCCCATAACGTGATCACATAATGTCAGTAATATAGTCACATTATTGACATAACATGATCATGTTATTTAAATTATAGTTCAGTAATTATTGATCCATAACGTGATCAAGCTAATATATAATGTGATCATGTTATTTAAAACAAATAATGTGATCATGTTATTATAAAATCAATAATGTGATCATGTTAATAAAGTGATTTTGTTATTGTAAAATAAATAACATGATCATGTTAATAATGCGATCACATTCCCTGTGTCAATTATAAAAATAAAAAAGTGAACTCGAATGAAAAAATTTCTCATTTTACGTTCAAATTCTTTATTCTCCTCACTCTCCTCCACTCCATGATCCCATTTTGCCAAAATTCATCCCATGTGTCGTGCTTGAAATTTACATCTCAGACACACACAAAAACCACAATTTTTTTTAAACATTGCTAACATTGACAACATTGAGGTAAGAATAAACATAAAAAACCAAACTAATTGATCCAAAGATACAATTAAATAGGCAAAATTACTCTTAAATTTACAAAGACTCTACATGGTTAAACATGCTACTAGATGATGCTGAAATAAATATCTAGACAAATTTTTACATTATAATAAATAACTGGCTTCATTCTAAATACTAGCACCATTACAACTAAAGTCTTGTTTTAGACAAAGGGTAAATAAAATGGATAATAGGAGTACCAATCCAAGCAACACCTTGTTACATTTCTACTAGACTAAAAAATAATGATGAGTAGGGTTCAAGAAAGAGCTATTAAAAATATCAAAAGGAGTTGTAAAACAAATATGAAGGGTTAATAATTAATAATAAACTCAAAATAAAAGGATACCACTTATACATTTTACAAAGACCAAACACAACAACTAACACACCACACTTTTCAAATTGATTTCACAGACCAAAACCAGAAACAACAAAATATTTTTGAATAAATTTAATTCCAAATGAGTTATAAAAAAATATAAAATGATCATGTTTTAGTTATTTAAAGTTATCTCCATTAATATAAGCATAAAATAAAACACTATCAACCTCCAAAAATGATATACTCTCTCTCTCTCTCATGCTTCTTTTGACCTGGTGACTCCTAAGAGACTTTGACAACTAAAGGAAACTAACAAGTGAATAATTTTGACAATTATATCCAGAAATAGATTTGCTAAAATACCTCCAAATGAGGAAAAAGGTTACATGTTGATAAATTATATTATAACAAAAGTAAAGGTTCTAAATTTTCATTTATGTCAATTAACTAGTACAATCATTTGTCTGAGTCAGAAACCAAGTGGCTTAAGTTGAATTTTTTTAAAGTTTAAATAGCTTAATTTAATTAATTTATTTCCAATATTGAAGGAATCAATTTATGATTAAGTGATCTAGATCAACTCTTGTTTGACAATTTTGAGTCATTATCATCACCTTCACTTTTTTTTATATGTGGACAATGAATTTAGATATATTAAATTTTATGATCTTTTTAGTCTTATCCGTCAAAGTTACACTCTTTTGGCTATGAAAGTTTATTTTACAAATAATATTTTGTTACATACCTAGGACTAAATCCATTTATCTTGAATATTAATTTTTACAATAAATTAAATAAATATTCAAAACACTATTTGATAATGAGTCTTTACCAAGATTGTTTCTAATTATAAAGGATTATAATCACAAGGTTCAATTGCCCACGTGTGTACATATTAGTGAATACTCTTATTGTACCACCATAATAATACTCCTCGACTACTACCAAATATACAAACCATGTTGTGAGAAAGTAGATAAAGTGTTTTAAAAAAGAAAAAATTAATAGTAAAAAAGAGTGATATTTGTGCCAAAAACATACTTCAACTTCCAAAGGAAATCATTCAATTCGACAACAACTCTTATGTAAACTTTTATAAAATAGGATCATACTTTTATTTAGGCAAGAAGGTCTCAAAGGGTTACCTAAAAGTTTTCTCAACCTTACTAAATTCATTGCCAACCCATAACATTGCTCATACATAATTAGTGTAAACTTCCACTAAAACATGAAAATAATTGACTATTTCCCCACTACCCACTTGTTACTATGAAGCTTAACAACTAAAAATAGTCAACCCAAAAGAGTGCAAGGATTGCTAATATAATAATCAACAAATCCAATGCTGAAGGGATATAAATGAATGATTCACCCACTAGTTTACAATACAAACATCTAATATTGTTTGCTTGAGATAGTCTATATTACAATTGTAAAAGCATCCATTAATAAGAAGGTGACTACTACGCTCAACTATAGTTTACCTATTTCATGTGTGATTAATTATCTTATATCATAGTTTAATTTATCTTATCTTATTATATTTTTAATGAACTGGTTTGAATGGCTACAACCAAGCCACCTAATAAATATTAAACTAACAACAACTCCAACTACAAGATTAAGAAATTTACATTAAGTCAATTATTTTAAAGCAACTTTTAAGAGTGCAGCCCAAATTAATACTAGTAACAAATTTCACTGTAAACCTTTTCAAGAACACATGAATATTAGAAAGAATACATACATACATACATACATACATACATACATACATACATACATACATACATACATACATACATACATACATACATACATACATACATACATACATACATACATACATATATATATATATATATATATATATATATATATATATATATATATATATATATAAACTCATTATCAAAATAAAACTAAAAGGGATATTTAGAATTAGAAAATGAAATATAAATATATCTCTTTTATCCTATACAAATCAAAAATACATATTTTTTACACAATCTCTGGATAGGCTAATACCATATAACAACTTCCTTACAAACATTTATAAAGTAATATAACCTTAACTATCTTTGTGAAACTGATCTGGGACTCTTTTTCCTGCATTATAAAATTGAATAACCAAAGTCAGCTAAAAGCTGAGCAAGTAAATAGTCCTCATAGAGATTTTTCTTTCTTTTTCAAGAGTCATAAACAAGATAACAATGAGACCAATATTCCTCTTAAACATGGTAATATAAATATAGACATATAATTATTTCATAGAATTAGCTTTAATAGGGTAATAAATAAAATCCACATAGTAATAAAATAAAACTAACTTCATCGTAATATTAATTATAACATACTTTGTCATCATTAGCTCAACTTAATCAGAGAAGTTATTATCAAGATATTCTTGTTTAGTCATTAGCATTGATGTTGGCATATGGGAGATGTAAGTAAATAAATGTTTCAAATACACCTCACTTCAATCATTGTCTCTACAAATTTTTCTTTCTTGTGTTCATGTCTTCATCAAAAAAGTCTCACTCAAAGCTTTGAAAACATGGATATATATATATATATATATATATATATATATATGTATGTATGTATGTATGTATGTATGTATGTATGTATGTATGTATGTATGTATGTATGGAAGTAAAAAACTATATATACTCAATAATAACAGAATAAATCCAAATATAAAATTAGCTCACAATAGGCCTCGCCTTCTTATTCATAACTAAATATTATATCTATACATCCCCTTCTAAACTAATTCTCAACTTAGCTTTCTGAATATAAAAGTTATGAGTTTAAATTCCCAAAATAAAATTGTCATTCATATACCCTGATATAATATTTATATTTTTAAAAAAAAATTAATAATTATAATACAAAATACTAATCTAGAATAGCAAAATATAAAACAAGGACCTAAAATCTCATACATGAATATATATAATATATAAATAATAAAATAAAATGTAATTTATAAAATATAAATATAGAGTATATTATGAATTTTGGGATTAAATAAAATACAAATTAAATGAAACATTTGAAATTTTGATTCTTTAAACATATTATGAATCATAAAATAATAAAGTAAAAAAAAATATATTTTAACAATTTAAAACAAATCATGGATTCTAAATAATTTTTTTTTGTTTAATAAATGGCAAACCCTAGGCCAGTGGCCAAGGTGCCACAGAGGAAGGTGTGAGGGGGAGGCTGGTTGGGCTAACCCCTCCTCCCTCCCTACCATGGGAGGGGAGCAGGGGTCAGTTCACTGAGATTTATTCACACTTGGAAAAAGTCTTCTCTTACGACAATGCAACAAGGATAAAGTTGTATATATTGATTCAACATAGGGGTATTACACCATGAAGCTTGACACATCAACTAATTGATGATGCTTCCACATAGAAGAGGTAAGTGCTAAAAATCTACACCTATTAACCCTAAATTTTAGTAATTTTTTGTTATTTTCATTGTTTAATTAGAAATTTATTTATTTTGAACAACCCATCCTGCTAATCCTCCTATTCCTCAGCCTAACACTCCTCCTAACCCTCTTGTTCATCAGCCTAACCCTTATCCTAACCCTCCACCTAACCCTCTTATAACTCCATAAAATCCTCTAGGAAGTCAAGAGAGTTTAGTTAACCACATTGTGGAAAATAAAATTGAAAATAAGAAATTAATTAGGATAATGAGGGATCCCACTTCCACCAACACCCACCAGACCTATCTAGCCAATTCCATAGAGTTATTATTATCTCAAATTGACTCTATAATGAGTCAAATTTGACAGAAGGGCTTCATATTAAGATAATTTTTGGGCTTATTATGCTAAAAAATTATCATTGTGTGAGTTCAAGAATAAATACATATCAAAAGTCTCTATTTATGCCTTATTAATTGACCCAACCACCAATACACCATTTCTAGTAACTGCTAAACATTTTCTAATCCATTACTTCCAACATAATTTAATCATGACCAATTTTTAGGATTGATGATGGATGGTGTTTGATTATCCACTATGTAACAACCATGAGGTCCATTTGTATTTTTTGAGGAAACTCTACTATGATTTTATTCTTAATGAGATTCTAAACTATTTTGATTATAGTGAGTTTTAGGATTGAGGGAAAGGATCTGATAGGATTGACCAATGCACATCATGTGACTTATTAACATACAAGAATTCACATCCAAAATCCAATTTAACCTAAGTTCCCATCTGTAGTTCAGGAGGTCATGGATATCAACACTCTAAATGCACTTAGTTTGCTCATTGATACACTTGTTTAACATATGAGTAAGATTTTAGAGACTGATGCTATATATATACCACCTAGTGTACATACTCAACCCCACCCTTATAGATCTTGTGGAGTGATATGAATTACACCTTTTGATGATGATGGTTTTGGTGGCTTAGAGGGCTTGGATAATATACTTATGAGTGATGAGTTTTTAGCATGCAAATTTGGTTTGTAGACATCAACCACCACATAGATTTAGGTATATTTTATATAAATGTCATGTTAAATTTAAGCTATATTTGATAATTTAGTTTAAGATAAAAATTAATTTACATTAAATTAAATAATATATGTGGCTAAGTGCATGGAGTTGGGGGACAAATCCATTGACATTTTCCATAATGCATTTGTGTTATTTAAATTATGGCTCAAAAATTATTGAGCCATAATGAGATCACATTAATACATAATACGATCATATTAATATATAACATGATCACATTAATACATAATACAATTGAATTAATACATAACACAATCACATTATTATAAAATTAATAATGTGATCACATTCTTATTATTTTGTACATTATATCTGTGAACATGTACATGGAGAAAATCTTGGTTAATAGATAACACAATCGCATTATTATAAAATCAATAAGTGATCATATTCCTATTACTTTGCACATAAAGGCATGTGGACATGCACATGAATACAATATTGGATAGAAGCTTGTATTTACTACTCTAAATGTTAAGTATAATTACATTTATATTGTTAATGTCAATGAGGGAGTGACTATGGACGACGAGGGAGTGATTAGGGATGATGAAGGATGGTGAGGGTTAATAAGGGAGTGATTAGTGACAATGAGAGATGAGGAAGGAGTGATTAGAGATGATGAGGTATGATGAAGCAATGATGAGGGATGGTGAAGGTCAATGAGGGAGTGATTAGGGATGATGAGGGAATGATTAGGGAATGGTGAGGGTTAATAATGGAGTGATTAGTAATGAGGAGGGAGTGATTAGGGATGATGAAGTGGTGATTAGGGATGATGAAAGAGTAATTAGGGATGGTGAGATATAATGAGGGAGTAATTAAATATGATGAGGGATGGTGAGGGTCAATGAGGGAGTGATAAATGATTTGGAGGGAGTGATTAGGGTGATAAGAGATAGTGAGGTTTATGGAGGAGTGATTATGGATGATAAGGGAGTGATTAGAGATGACTAGGGACAGTGAAGATAAATGAGGGAGGAATTAAGTACAATGAGAAATGATGAGAGTGATTAGGGGTAATGAGACATGAGTAGGAAGTGATCAAGGATGAGGGAGGGATGATGAACAAGTGAAATTAACATAAAGTGGTTATTTGATGTATCCAAGTCATCAATGTGACCTATGCTACCCCAATCACACCACTTTGCATCAATTTCAAAGTGAGTGGTTTTCAAATTTTAATTTTGACAAACCTAGGACTCTTAAAAATGCCAAGAATCAATCTAAAAGGCACAAAAACCTAAAAAATGACTATATGTTTATCAAAAATGGACATAAATTATTATGCCCTAAAATATCTAGGTTCAACACTTAGACCTTAAAAATGCCTAAGTAATAACTAGATAATATTTCAAAAAACTATTTTTTACATCGTAAGACATGTAGCTATGAGACCAATTATATCAAATGTAGAGTGACCCTGATTTATTTTATTTACTATTAATCATGGGATATATATTTTACTTAATCAAATTATTTTTTCTTTAACCACTTAATGATACATTCAAGATATAAAATAAAATTGAAATCAATAACATGCACCATATGAGAGAGAGAGAGAGAGAGAGAGAGAGAGAGAGAGAGAGAGAGAGAGAGAGAGAGAGAGAGAGAGAGAGAGAGAGAGAGAGAGGAGAGAGAGAGAGAGAGAGAGAGAGAGAGAGAGAGAGAGAGAAGATTTTACATGGAAACCCAAAGTGGGAAAAACTATGGAAAATAATCTCAAGTATATAAATGAGCACCAATTCAAGTTACAAAGTTTGCAAGCACCAACTTGCAGGAGCACTAACCCCTTTAATAAGCACTAATACAACAATGATTTGTGAACATCCACCCATAGGAGCACCAACCCCTCTTATGTGTAAAACACCAACTATCTCTCAATGTTGCTTTCTCAACAAATGATAGCACTCTACTATATCTCTTCTCTTTTCTCTACTTTCCTATGCTCTTCTTAGCTAGATAAAATCATTCACTTTCATAATATCTAAATGGCTTCCTAAAACTCTTTTTATAACTTTCCAAATGACCTTTGGCATTCACCCTTACATGACCCTTTGAATTCTTTCTTTGTCTTTACCTTGTGACTCTTCAAATTCCTCAAGGTAATCCTTCATGGAGAAATGTGTTTCTTTTCTTCTTTTGTCTTTAGTGATGACTCTTTGGATTCCTTAAGGTGACCCTTCATGGAGAAATGTGTCCTTTTCCTTTTTTATCTTTTGTGATGACTCTTCGACTTCCTCATGGGCCCTCTTTTGTCTTTATGCAACCAAAAATATATTCATTAATATTTAATTAATATTAACACACTTTAGCCAAGATATAAACATTAAAAACACCTTTAGACATTAAATGCTAATTTGACATCAATGACAATATTTCTAACATTTGCTAAAATAAATTTAAAGTATGAGAAAATCAATGTAATAATATAAATTTATGATTGAGTTATAGCTTGATAATTGTTGAGCCATAATTTAAATAATGTGATCATGTTATGTGAATAACATGATCACATTATTTAATAACGCAATCGCATTATGGAAAATGTCCACAAAATTTTCTCCCAATTCCATGCACTTACCCATATATATTATTCAATTTATATTTTAAATTAATTGTTATCTAAAATTAAATTTTTTAAATATAACTTAAATTTAACATGACATTTATATAAAATATACCGGCATTTATGTAGTGGTTGATGTTTGCACACCAAATTTGCACTTACCCATATATATTATTCAATTTTTATGTAAATTAATTGTTATATAAAATTAAATTTTCAAATATAACTTAAATTTAACATGAGATTTATATAAAATATACTTACATCTGTGTAGTGGTTGATGTCTACACACAAAATTTGCATGCTAAAAGCTCATCACTCATAAGTATATCATCCAAGCCTTCTAAACCACTCAGCACCATCATCAGAAGAAGGTGTAGTGCATATAACTCCATAAGATCTACAAGGGTGGGGTCAGGTATGCACACTAGGTGGTGTATCTATAGCATCGGTCTCTTGGAGCCTACTCATACGCTGAATGAGTGTATTAGTGAGAAAACTAAGTGCATGTAGAGTGTCAATCTCCATGAGCTCCTGAACTATAAATGGGATCTTAGGTTAAAGTGGATTTTAGATGCAGATCCTTACATGCAATCATTTTATACATTAATGCAATCACGTTATTTGAATTTGAATTCAAATACCACACCTTTTGTCTTGATAATGGCTTAGATTCTTGAGCCAAAGGTTTGCACCTGTTAATCTATAACCAAGTCTAAGAATTAAGATAAAAAATAATAAAATTCAACTTTGATCACCAAATACACTACAAATTTCAATGGTAAAATTCAAAAACTTAATACCATCATGACGAGCATGCTCTCCTCTTTTTAAAAATATGTTTTTTTATAATTTTTGGACTAATTTAAAGTTTCAAACTATGTTGATTTCTAACTATACTTTTTTTAGGTGACCACATGCCTCAAACATACATGCCTATACATGTTCATGTAATTTTTATTTCATTGATCCAAGTTTAAAACAAGCTATATGGTCAAAAACTAGGCCTAATTCTACACACATACAAAAAACAAAAATTGAATTCCATTTTTTGAGGTAGTTAGGTGCACTACAACGGACGACTATCCACTTTTTGTTAGTTTTCAAGATCTATTTACTTGAAAAATTCACAAAAAAAAATATTCACTAAAAAAATAAAATAAAAATATAGGTTAAAAACTATAAGATCTTATCTAAATTTTCATCAAAGTGTTTAAATAAAAATAAATGATGCTAAAAAAAATGGTGCACTGCACGACCATCTATCTACTCTATTTTCTTAAAAAAAAGGAGTTCCTCTTCAAATTCTAGATGTTTGACTTATTTATACTTAACCATTTTAAAAAAAAATTAATGTTTCGGAAACTAAACTCAAAATTCTATATTTCATGCTCTCACACCATCTTCAAATTTGGAGTGTAGATATCTCAAATTATCTATAAAAGTTTAGATTTTTGAAAATTTAAGAAAATCATATCCACGAGTAGTCCACTTTTTGTCCCCCAACTTTGTGCACTTACCCATATATAATTTTTTATGTTCTAGGAGTATACGGTGCCTTTATCATCATAGTCCACATTTACAGGGTTTGATTTAACAGAGCCATTGTTTACATATATGGATCCAACTATTGGTCCATCCACTACTGCATCTGTCTATGTTAGGATGACACCTTTTACTTATCTAGAGATAAAATTATGAGTTAATATTATGTTTTATGTAAATTTAGTATATACATATTTTACTTGTAAGTTTATGTTAAATTTATTTATAAGGGATCTAAATATTCAAGAACAGTGCTATTATATACACTTTTGGTTTAATAAAGGAGAAAAATTTGCCATATATATCTTTAATACTTTATAGAAAAGTAAGTGAGACCTTGTTTACTTTCAGTTGATGGCTCAAGTAGACACTCCTCCATCACAGTGAGATGATATAGAAATAGGCATTGCTTCTATAATGTCATTCTCATAGGCGCTGACAAAGGTGTATATTAACTTGTGATTTTAAATTGTAAAAATAGATTTGTTTTAATAATTTTACTACATACTTGTGGAAAACATAACTTATGTGGATGTATTGTGTATGCAAGGTTATCCCATGACATCTAATAGTTCTATTCAAATGATTAGTGGGTAAACTTTTCATGTTTCTTCCTTATTTTGGATGCCTATTTGTATAACTAAGCCTACCACTGACTCATTTGAGTGTTAAAAATAGATTGATCAAGACCATAATCTTGCAAAAAGTGCATATTTAAATGATTTTTATTCTAATTTAAAATTGATTTATTAACAAGTGGTTGAATGCCTTTTATGTTAATTTTGTAATAATACTTGTATTTGAATGGGTTTAACTACAAGAAAGCTAGGAGATTAGGACCCACAGTTGGACTTTGGAGTAATCTAAGGCATTCAAGGTATCTCCATCTACTAGTAAGGCATACCATGGAGAGTTTTCTTCAAGGAAGACAAAGGGAGGTTATTTGATGATTAGGATGTCTTACATGAGATGTGATTTTTTGTATGCCTATATGGCAATATACATTTTTTTGGCATTATATATGTGTATATGACATTCACTTGACATTATATACTATGTTGGTATATGTTGTAATATTTTGTATACCTGTCATGCCAATCTTTGTATTATTGACATTATACATGTGCTTATATGATTTTTTGGACTTTTCATCTTAATTATATTAATATATCTATTTTATATTTATTTTTAAGTTATAATGTTATCATATAGTGTTGTTTTGATCTTCCAAACTATTATCTTTTATATCTCATATTTAATGTTGTACACAAATCAGGATTAAAAAATTATTCTTTTCAATGCTATAAATCTCTGATCTCCCATATTTTTTAAAATTAAAGTTTTTATTTAATTATGTGTAGTGGAAATAAGTGATGACACTCTTATCTATTTTGCATTTGTCATCACCCATTTACAAATTTTCAATCGATCATTAGCACAATTTTATTTCACTTAAGGTCCATACCCAATCATGTTCATACTTGTATAATGTAGAGACATAAAATCATTTATAAATCCCTAAAAATTTCTCCCTTTAATACCTATACCTGAAAATCTAATCTTTTACCTTCATTTGACTCTAATTTCTTTTTAGCTAGCTTTTCTTGAAACTAGGCCAACTACTTGTATAGCCTCTATGATTATCATTCCTTTATATTTTACCTCGCCTCTTGAGTAATCTCTATCAATACCTATTCTACACTCAACTCCTTAACTATCATCCAAACTACCCCTTTTATCATTCACTCTTCACACTCTCTCACTATACATTCCCTAGGCTTGGCTATGCCTAGATGCCTTCCTCTTATTTAATACTTTCAAGATAACTTCATAGGGCTCTTATATCCACCTATCCAACCTTTATTTAACCTACTCAATATAATTTCAAAGGCCTCCATACTCCTTCACACTTTCTTACACTTTTACCCTTCAAGGGATATTTGGATTAATAAGCCTAATGCACATTTTCGAGATTGGTTTTTGACCCTTCAACACCTCACTCCTAACATATTTCAACCCCCCATTAAGGTCTTTATAACCAATTTAACACCCATTAATAGTTATATTTCTTTCTAGGTTTGTCTTTTAAGTGTGTTAGGCCTCCTATAACTGATCTTTGATAATATATTCTATCAAAAACCTATTCTAGCCTCCAATTCACCTTGAATACTTAAAATATACTTTCATGCAAAAGTGGGTGAGAAAAGGGATAGAAAGAGTTACATGGGGGCATTTGTTTTAGGAAATTAGGGGGAAGTAGTATGATTTAGTAGAGTAGGTAGGAGGTTCAAGAAAGAGGGATAGATGGAACACGAAAATGAAAAATTGTGTTGTCCATGAGGATAAGGATATGACAGTGGATCATATTGTAAATATTTATGAAGATCAATAAAATATGTGTTATCTAGTGGCAGAACCCCCTTATAATTGTGTTTTTAATGTAATTGAATAAACTTTGATGTTTGATAGTGTCATTGAAGATTATAGATAACATCCCATGCTAAGTTGTAGGTGTGTGGTGGATTGAGTGGTTATAGGCAGATAAAGGGGTAGTTTCATCCTCAAGTAAAGTTGGTTTGAGGAATAGCAATCATGGAGATACAATTTATTACAATCCTATGGAAATAATATTATCGAGTTGTTAGAGTTTATGAGGGTCCTTGGTAAGTGTTGAATCTTATATGGATGTGTTCTATACCTTTGGAATGCTTAGGATAAGATTTGAAGGTATACTTTTTTATATAAACCTTGATAATATACATACAGTCTTATTTAGGCAAACATAGTAAATGTTTGAAGATTTATGACTTGTAGATTGTGCTATTTGATTAGGTGTGTTAGAGGATTCAATTGAGAAGGTGGATTATTATATATTCCTTAGAGAGGGGACAAGAACTTGGAACCATGCAATAGGTCTACGAGCCTAGATAATATTAACAAGTTTTAAAGAGACAAGGAGGATGAAGTTATGAAAATTGTACAAGGAAATGATGGTGTTTTTATGAGATAAGTGAATGATCTAGTAGGTGAAGGGTGTTAGAAAAGAGAGAGGAAGATTATATGCATGAGAGAATCTTTATAAGGTTTCTACAAGAGCACACACCAAAGGAATAATAAAATTCAAAAGTTTCATAGATAGTTGGAACTAGAAAATTGAATTTGATACCCATAGATTCCATGCATTGTTTGAAAAGAAACAATTAATTTCCATTCAACCATACAAGGATTCATAATAAGTGCAAGTAGAAAATATTAGTTCAAAGTAAAGTGGAAATATGAAAATACCTCATCCTAATAAAAAAATAACATTGACAACATGTCTTGGGGGTAGATAACATCTAGGACTAGGTTCTTGCCCTCCCATCATGCTCAATTGATAAACCCACCACCCATTCTGGCCTCAAGAATGCCATGCCCAATATAATAAAAAATTAGTTTTTTAGCTTAAGTTGAAACATGCATAAAATGAAACCTATAAGTCATTTCCAAGAACCATTAGATCCCCCCTACCTCTTTAATCCCTATAATCACACCCTAGATCACTCAAGTGAAACCTTTAAGTGTAATCCATGGCACAAGTTGTAATGATGGGTCCTAAAATTCAACTTTGCAACATTAAATAGACAACTTATTGAGCTTTAATTGCCATTTTTGCCTTTGAGACCTCTAGTTGAGAATATATCAGTTTCATCATGTCTAGATAGGCAAATTATAAGTGCTCACACTACCATGACATTTAAATCCACCTAAAATTACATTTTCACTAACGTTTAGGAGCACAAAGACACTGATAACAAATACTGTCAAAGTTTAAGTTGTGGTTTCATAACTCTGCTTCAAATGATTCTTGACTAAAAATTAGCACTACCAACATGTCGGGGGGGGGGGGGGGTTGGATAACATCTAGGGCCATGTTATTAGCCTCTCATCATACATGATCGACAAACTTACCACCCATTTTGGCCTCAAGAATGCCCTTCTCAACATAAGAAAAATTTAGTTTTTTTGATTAAGTTTAAACACACAAAAAAAATGTGTAAGTCATTTCCATGAACCATCATATCCCTCCTTTCCTCTTGAATACCTCTAATTGAACCCAATAACACTTATTTGTAACCTTTGAGAGCAATATATGGCACAAGTTGTAGTGATGGGTCCTAAAATGTAACTTTTTAGCATTGAATAGAAAATTTTTTTAGTTCCAACTACCATTTCTATCTTTGGGACCTTAAGTTGAGAATATATCACTTTGATCACATCTAGATAGGAAAATTATATGTGATCCCACTTCCACGACATTCAAATCCACTCAGAAGTGCATTTTCATTACCATTCAAGAGCGCAAAAACACCAAGTACTTAAAAAGTTAACTTCTCTTAGCTTGAAGAATATGGAATTATTTATTGATAGTGCCAACCACGTGAAGATGGAATCTTATTTGGCACCACTAACCTACAAAAAAAATTTAGTGAGTAATTAAAAAATAAATTCATATGTACTACCTAGAAAATAACAAAACATTTGGTACAATTGATTACATCTACATTTTAAAAGTCAACATACATGTGTATTTCAATCCAATGAACCACTAAGATTTAATCTAACCTTGATAGTAAACCTTGATAGTATAAAAAATAGCTTCATGGTCTCACTCCTAAACTTTCCATATTTTCCTATTTAATGTCCTCCCATTATATTTTTACAATTGAATATTATGTTAGAAAAATCAAATTTGAATAGTGTAGTATTTTATTATGCATTTCAAACTCTTCAAACAATAATTAATATAAATTAATTTATATGATATCATCAAAACCAAGTTCCAATGACTATCACTGACCAAGTGGGATAATCAATGTTTCTCCAAATATAATTAGGGAAGTCAATTTTTTTATTTATCTCTACATACCAACACAAGTAGTAATTTTTGCTGTCTTCATTATCTTCATCTACAATAAATGTAAAAACATACCTTGTATCAAAAAAAATAATTTTTAGTGACATTATGAAGATATATAATGAGAATAAATTTTACATAATGAAAAATATTCTACCTAGTTATAATAGAACAAATATATGATCAAATTCATTTAATAATGTCATATCTATAAGTTATAATGTTGTTGAAACTTGATATGTGTTCATTGGAATTAGAGGTTTAGAACTTCAATCATCCACCCACTTTTGTGACTCACATTCACTCTGAATAGATTCCATGCATGTAGAACAAAAACATGCCAAATATCTCATTTTAACCATCCAAGAACTTTCATTTGAGCTAAGAAATGAGTGGAGCTCACTTGAACCTATTAGATTCATACAACACTTATACTTTGAAAAGTGTTCTTCCTCCATTAACTTGAAATGTCTACAAATATTAGAATTTGGTTGAGCACTATGACACATGTTCTCATTACACCATTCAACCATGATTTTTTCATCTTTCAAATCAACACCCTCTTCAATTTTTAACTCCTCCCTTATAGTGGATCTTTTCACACATGCTCCAACACTATCATGTTCCCCTTTTCCATGACCATCCTCGATGAAACTCCAAACATGTTCTACACTAGTTTTAATGTGCATCTTTATCAGATAATAAAACATTTGTGCATTTTTCCATTGCAATGTGTAATTATGTAAACAAATATATTATTGATTGAAAGTAATGTTCCTCTGACTTAACTATATATAGAATTTATAAAAACAATCTTGCACACACTCTGAACAATGTGATCAGTCATCAATGATATAAAAATAGTACTCCCTTAATATTTTCCATTGTTGATCTATACTATTAGGTGCATGCATGAATTCTATATGCATAAATATGGAAACTTGTGATGAGTTGTAATACTAGGATTGAACTTCCATTTGTGGTTTGAATGTATAGTTTTTAGCAAAGTCAACTACTAAAATAATTAAAATAAGTGGGAATGTATACTTGCTTATCTTTAAATGTTCATCCAATCATCTATCCCTGTGTGTGTGCTTTGCATACTCATAAACACTTTTTTCCCTAAATTTGACTAAAAATGTGGAAACAACTATCTTTTTTGTAACAATCTCACACCTTTTAGATTATTTTCCATATTTTACTTGACAAGTCACTAGTTTATATTTTATTAAACCAAATTATTCCTATCCAATTGCACTTGTACTCTCCTCATGGATATTTTTTTAAAATTTTGACAATCCACCATAAATTCTATAATTTCCATCTAAACATGATTTATTATAAAATAATTGTCTTTCCAATCTTTTATGAAAAATAGTTGGAATAAATTACCTAAGCTAATTTTGGTGTAAATTCAATGCCACACTCTTTTAAAATATTGTTAGTATGAAAATTAAAATGAATATGGCAAAAAACATCATAGTACATTAAAAATTTAATATGTTTCCTGAAACAACAAGTGGTGCATGTGTGATTTATTTTTACATAAAAAGTTTTGGTTATCTCAAAATATCTTTGATAAATATAAATTTGTGATTTTTTCTAAAAAATTAGAATACAACTGTGTTTGATTCTTATCCAAGAAATGTTTTAGATGTAGTTTACGGTTATGAGTACCATCTCGTCTTTTCACTACATCTCTTACATTGGGTGAAAATCTTGTATTGTCTTTCCAAAATTAAGCAAGTAACTCTTTGAGAGCATCAACTATAGCCTTGTCCTTTCATGGAAGTCTACCTAAGAATGCCTAGAGATCATTTTTACTAGGTTCATTAATTCTTTCATGTCTTTGAATTGCTTTCATTAATATTTTTTGTTTATATTAAGTGCTTGGATTGTTTTTGAAAGCATTCATTTTTTTCTTATTTGGCCACTTATTGCATAAGTTGCAAGTATACGCTAGGCAACATTATAATCTTGGGTGAATTATTTTTGGCTTACAACATGATATGCATCATGTAGATTTTCAACAATTTCATTGCTTTCATCATCCATGTTAGATGTTCTTAGTCCTAATGTGTACATTATAGGTCTCATTTTAATCAATTTTATCAACAAAATAAATAATTGACATCTTTTACTATCATAATCCAAATCATGAAAGAAACTATCCCAAACTTATTTATCCAGTCTTCTTGAATGATTATCAAACATTTTTTGATGCATTGGTTCTAAAATATTTTCATTGACTTCAATTAAGTACTTGTCTTTTCTACACACAATTCTTGGAAGTGTTGTTAATGGTGGAATTTGTTGAGAGGGTTTTTCAAAATCATTATTACTTTCATTGTTTAGAGGTGGGATGAAATTTTATTTATTATTTATTTATTCATTATATATTTAAATGAATTTTTCTTGATTTTTAATTTAATCATTATTTGTTTTTATCAAATTTTCTTCATTCATGGGGGGGTAAAACATCATACATAGACTCATCATTAACAAAATAATAAACTTGGAACTTTGAATGTAAACTTCCAACATTATCTAATTCATTATTATTCAATTTATTATAGTCAATTTCATCATTATTTAATTTATTATGGTCAATTTCATTGTTGTTTAATTCATTATTGTCAAATGGCCCATTATCTATGGTATTTGGTTAATCACAATTAGGGTTTGTACCTTGTCTTAAATAAAGTTTTTACAATCATAACTTGTGTTTCTCTCTCAACTCTCCTAATTCCTCTATTGTTTTATTTTTTAAATTATTATTCCTTGAATGTAATCCATTACCCATCAAGGACAACTAATATTTTTTCAAAGGTAGGATCAAAATAAGTGCATAGGTCCCAAAAGTCCTATAGAAGTACATAGAGAATGTTTGTGGGGACATAATTCTTAATTTGTATTAAAGATAGACAATTGAAAAGTAAGATTTGTCTATATCAAGAATAACGTGATCATGTTATGCAATAATGTGACTGTGTTATTCTTAATATATATTAGGTATTAGGGATTGGGGAATTAGGATATAGGGATTAAAATTTATGTTTTAGAATTAAGGGATTAGGGCATAGGGTTTAGGTTTAAGGGTGTATATAAAGTCTAATCATTCTATGCCATGTGAACCTAATTCTTACTAAAAAGGATGTTAATTGGGGATAAATTGATTGATAAATAAGGAAGTTATTGTTTACAATGTAGGGTATAGTGTTTAGGGTTTATGGTTTAGGGATTAAGGTTTAATGTATATATGGTTTAAAGTGTACATAGGGTTCAATGCATTTTTAGGCTCAATAATCCCCCATATCATCACAAATTGAGCCAGTTAGTTAATTAGGACAATGAGTAATGTGATTTGTGCCAAATTAAGTAATGTATACTGGATTATTACTTTAAATGATGTTAATTAGTGCTAAAATAATTGGTTTAGGGATTAAAATATAGGGTATAGGGTTTATAGTTTAAGGATTTGGTTTAAGACCTATAAGTTTAGGGTTTAGGGTACACAGGTCTAATCTTAAATGTAATTGAGGATAGTTTGAATCACTTTGACTTATTTGTGAATATAGAATGTGTTTTTGGGTTGTCATTATACCCTGTATCATCATGAATATTGAGTGAATTAGTCAAATGGGACAATTAGTCATGTGATTTAGGCCAAACTAAGCCCTATGAACTTAATTCTTAGTCTAAATGATGTTAATTTGGGCTAAAATGATTGATTTAGGGTTTACATAGTTTATAATTATGGTTTAGAGTTTAGGTATTGGGAACTCTCTAAAGTATGGCTTAGGGTATAGGTTTTAAGGTGTATAAGGTACAATCAAGAACATAATTAGGGAAAATTTGAGCTCTTTAAACTTATATCTATGAGTGAATAATGTGATTTTGGGCTCAACTAACCTCCACATCACCATAGATTGAGCCAATTAGTCAATTTCGATAATGAGGGATGCAATTTTGACCTAGTTGATCCATGTGAACCTAATTATTACTATAAAGGATGTTAAGTGGGGATAAATTAATTGTTTCAGGGTTTAGGGTCTACAATTTAAAGGGTTTGGGGTGTAGGGATTTAGCCTAGGGTTTAAGGTAAATGGTATAAGGTTTAGGGTTTAAGGTATAGGATATAGGGTCTAATCACTAAGTTAATTGAACCTATTTGTGACAATTTCCTTAATGTTTACATTTATGATCAAATCAAGGTGAGTTAATCCATACATATTGCATACATTAATTTCATTGATTGAGCCATAAATTTGGTTTGGGGGCTCAATTTTACATAAATCACACCCCTGATTGGTTAAACACTAATTGGATAAATTCATGATAGAATCAAACTTATTTTTACCAATATCATATCTTGCTCTTGAAGGGGTTCAAATTGGCCTCAAATTCCTCCTCAATTAAATGAATAAGCTTTTCAGTTAATTATATATAACATGACATTAGGGTTAATTTGACTCCAAATCACATCCTCTATAATTTAAAATAGGTTTATGTGGCTCATTTTGACCCTAATTACCTCCACAATTGAACTAATTGACATTTTCATTCATTAGCTGATGACATTCAAGTTTATTGAGATTAAAACCACATTTTATACATGTAAAACTTGAATAAATAAATAATGTTTCTTTGTTTCAATTGAGCTAATGAAATTAGAGCCGATCAACCCATAAATCACATTTTATAATCATGCAATTAGGTTGAAGGGGCTCAAAATAGCCCCAATTTACTTCAAATGCACAACTAGATTGATACTCCAAAGGCTAAGTTTTGGCCATAGGTTTAAAAAATACATTTTATGACATCTCATGATAAAATTCATTATATCATAAAATGTATAATGAGTTACACCTTAAAACCAAGTAACTATAAGTAATTAGGTCAACATATTAAAACGTTCATAAATTTTTTGAAGTCTAATGTGATAATGTGACACCTTAATTTACTATCCAAGGTTAGAGACCTTTCCTTTATTACAAGAAAGAACACCACTATTAGGGATCTCAAGAACATATAAAAACATAGATAAAATTTGATCTCAAGAGAAAATTTGTGTTTTTGGGTGTTATGAAGATATAACATGATCGTGTTATTAACACAATCACACTATTTAAATTTGAAATCAAACACCGAGCATTTTGGCTTGGGAATGGCTTGGATTCCCAAGCCAAAGGCTTGGAACTATCAATCTACAGCTGAGTCCAAGAGTTTTGATAGAAAACAACATAATTCAACTCCGATCACCAAATACACTAAAAATCTCAATAATAAAATTTGAAAACTTAATGCCATTGTGATGAACACGCTCTCCTCTTTCCAAAAATATTATTTTTATAATTTTTACACCAATTTAAGGTTTCAAACTATATTGATTTCTAACTATACCTTTTTTAGGCCACTACATGTCATAAATATTCATGCCTATACATGTTCATGTAATTTTTTTTTTGTTGATCCAAGTGAATTTTTTTTATATGGCCACGAACTATGCCTAATTCTACACACATTAAAAAAAAAATTGATTTTCATTTTTTTGAGATAGTTAGGGGGTCACACAGCCAACTATCCATTTTTTGATCAGTTTTTAGGTTTTATTTACTTTCAAAATTCATGAAAAAAGTATTCATTGAAAAACTATAAAATAATATAGGTCACAAACTAGAAGATCTTATCTAAATGTTCACCAAAGGGTTTTAAACAATATTAAACACTTCTCAAAAAATGGTGGGCCGCATGACTATCTATCTAATTTATTTTCTTAAAAAAATAGGAGTTCCTCTTCAAATTTTAGATGTCTGACCTAGTTATACTTAACCATTTAAAAAAAATATATAGTGTTTTAGAAACTAGACTTGAAATTCTACATTCCATGTTCTTACACCATCTTCAAATTTAGACTGTAGATATCTCAAATTATCTACATAAGTTCAAATTTATGAAATTTTAGGAAAATCATGTCCATTGTTAGGCCCCTTTTTATCCCCCAAATTTGTGCACTTAACCATAACCTAATTTGGACCAATAATTGAAAAATGTATATGTGCCCTAGAATAATGTAATTTTATGATTAATAAATTATGTGAGACCAATTTTAGGCATTTACATAATTTTACACTTTGATGTGTTTGTAAACATATCAAATTATAACAAGTAGAGGTTGGATACAAGACTTTGTTCTCTTGAAGATTATGTGACAATTTAAATGCTCATGTGAAACATGTAAATGAAATTTGCATGTACATAAGCACCTAATCAATTAATAATATTTGTATATATATAAAATGAAATTGAAAATGATACATCTAATTTTGTTTGATGTGTGAGAGTGCCTCTATATGAGTTTCATGCATATCTAAATATGTGAAAATATTAAGTTTGTTGATGATATAAGAATGTCCCTTATATAATCCCATGTTTTTGAACCTGTGTTTTAATTCCTACATCTATTTATGAGTACATTTTTAGTGACAAAAAATCAAGGCTAAATCAATAATATTATAATTATATAAGAGAATAAGGTAAATACATATCATGAATGTATTCCATGGTTTAAACATGTGTCATGTTCTGAAGATGTCTAATAATTATCAATATGTAATTTCCCTTATCTAGAAGAGCAAAAATAATGAATGTCTAGAGTCCTAGAGTCTAGATAAGTTGGGTAGAATATATGACCACTTTTTGAGATGTGGGATAAACTTGTGAAACACATATATCTCAAAGTCTAGATAAGTTTGGTGGAATATATGACCACTTTTTGAGAAGTGGGATAAACTTGTGAAACACATATATCTGAAAAGAAAGAGATAAAATACATCATTTGTAAGATAAGAAATAAAATCATCATGTGTAACATAGAAATATAATGTCTTGGAAGAATTCATGTTATAAATGGATTGCACTTCATATACCTATAATATTTCTATGCACAATTATAATATGCCCCACATGGGCAACATGCAATTAGTGGATCATAAATTTAGAATTCCCAAATAAAATTAGTATGGTAGTAGATATACCAATGCCAAGTCCAATAAAAAATTATTGACCTAAATAGATGCATGAATTAGATCATGGAAAAATAGGCAAGTAACAATAAAAATATCTACATGTTTTCAATCATGGAAAATAAGAGGACTATGCATGATATAGATTGTGGTACCATAGAATTCTAGAAACATAAATTAGATAGAGAAATAAAGGATCACATCAAACATAAAGTAGATAAAGCTAGAAAGGTTGTAACATAGAGTAAATAAATTAAGCCATTAATTCATATAAAGTAAAAAGTGAAAATAATCAGACATACCAAACATAAACATGTGACACACAAAGTAAATAAAGACATTTAAGGAAAACACATCATATACAAAGTAAAAAATAAAATGATATAATCAAGCATAAAACAACCATGAATATAACAAGCGTATGAAGCATATATATTGTATACATCTAAATTTCCTCATTTTATTTATTGTCACTAATGTTACTATTAGTCAACACTAATTTCACTTGTTTTGTCTAATCTCATTTCTCTCTTCTAATTCTCTTCTAATATCACCTGTTATAGTCATTTAGCTAACATCACCCTTAATTATTCTTCATCCACTAACCTTATTTCTACCCCAAAAATCAATTAATCCACCTAATTACCTATTATCCACTAACTAATCCCATTTGACCATTATATTGTAATTTAAAATTCCAATCCCACCTACCCTAGCCTATTCCTAGGCTCTCTTACATCCCTAGTCCTTAATCACCTCATTTAATCATTTAATAATATTATTTGTCCTCTTAATGTATTATATAATTATCCAATTCTATAATCCTCTCTATCTTATTCCTCCTCTCTATAAACCTTCAATTTTAGATGTTTTCAAGGAATTTTTTAACTCCTTTTAATTCTCCCTCTCTCCTCTTTTTAAATCCATGACCCTTCCATTACCAAAATAATTAGTATACATATAATCTCTCTAAGCCTTCAAGATATCATCCATGAATCCATGCAATCCAAGTCTCTTAATTAAGTCAACATGATCCTAAAATTCTAATTCTATCCATAATAATCTAACAAGCAAATGAAGAATCATTGGAGAATTAGTTTGAATATCTTAGAGGGAAGCCACTAGAGAAGCAAGGTAATGGTAAGAGCTTTCTTATAATTCTAAGTTGATTCCATATTCTCTCCCTTTGATTTTTTTGTAAGTTTTGGATTAAGCTACTATATATATAGTACATTAAAATCCATAGCTCAAATTTAAAAGCATACATTGGTGACCACAACTAGAGCCTCCTTTATACTAACCCCTGTGTGTGTAAAATGTGTTAAATTATCTTTCAAGATTGGTTAAATTAAGATTAGGAACTGAACTCAAAAATTTTACATTTTAGGTGAAGAGCAATATTGCATTATAAACTGTAGTTTTGAAGAGGCAATTTTGCACATTTTAGTCACGGTTTTGACTAACCCTATGAACCTGACCACTAGTTGTTAACCTCCTGGGCAGTTTTATGAATTTTGGAAAAAATGCCTCTTAAAAGTGGTAATTTTGAACTTGAATATGTGTTTTTACCTCCACAAGAGGTGGTTTTGAATTAGGTGTAAAATTACTAATTGAACTTGTGTATTTAGCTCTGTAACAAGTTTTTTTCTATGTCTAGTTATTGTGTACTTGTAGGGAAGGAGAGACTCTACTCAGACACAATCATTATCCCTTTAATAACATTTTATCTACATCATGCAATATCACCTATCCAATTGGTGATTTTTAAATCTTAGAGGCAATTTTGACAATTGTAGAGGTAGTTTGGATAATAAAAATAGATAATAACTATTAACATTCTAGTTTTTCATTTTTAATTATAAATATTTAAAATTATGTATATTTTATGGTATTTTATTCTCATAATTTTTTTTATATCCTACATATACTACAAACTTTAATATTTTCAAAACTACCTCTTGATAAAGGTGATTCTAATTTCCTTAGGCAGTTTTGAGCTTACATAGGCAATTTTGAGTCTAGTTGAAAAAAAAGAAAAAAGGTGTTCTTCATTTTCATAATATTTTCTCAGTGATCTAACCTAGAAGTAAGTTTTATAAATAGATTTAAACTACTACACATCATTCTTCCTAGGTAATTTTAACTTTTTTACAAATTGGTATATAAAACCATTTTAATTTTCTCAAAAGTAAAATCACCTCTTGACACAGGCAACATTGATTTATAAAGTTTATTATCTATTAGTGGTTTTGACCTAGAATAGATTTCTAATAAATTTACCTACTTGTATATGATATAAACATATTTTAAACAAGGTAAAATCACTTTTGGCATTATAAACACTTTAATTTTATAGTTTGTTCTAAGATTTATCATTTTTTCTATCAATTACAAAACAACCTCTCAACATATGCAATTTTGATTTATAGAGGCAATTTTGATCTAACCACAAGTGGTTTTGCCTAACCCCATAGTTTATGTAAGCTAACTATCTACAAAACCACATATCTTTTAGTTGTGGTATTGACCTGTCAGCTATGGTTTTGCCTCTCTAGAATCAGTTTTGAAAATATGATTGTGTATAAGTGATTTTTATCTTCATTTTTATTTAAAAATTATCTATTTTGAGTGCATTTTTAGGACCCTTTTTGGTGAATTTTGAGTCATTTAAAGCGTTACATAAGTCCTAAACCTTTCAAGGGGCACTTCCCCTTGACCTTAAAGGGGTGTTTCCCTTTGACCCCAAAAGGGGCATTGCCCTTGACCCCAATGGGGGATGCTACTCCATACCCCCACATTATGGCCCCTCATAAAAAAAAAGTTATAGTGAAAAATCATGATTGTTTTCATTATTTTTATTAAGGCTTATTAGACTAACATTTTTTTTCTTACAGGGGTGAATCTAATGGTAATTTTAGCTTGTTAACATCTTGTCTTGTAGGTAATATTTTTTTCTTGTAGGCTACCCCTTAAGATTGTCAATTGAAACTAGTAATCACTTTATTTGTAGGGCACCTTACAAATATTTTGGAAAATATATTGTATATATTTTTTGTAAATCACACTTAATTAATCAATTAATAATTATTTTTGCTTGCTTGAGTGTTACCTAAGGGATATAATGGTGTATGCTCTCCTCTTTGCATCTAAATGGTGAGTCTTAAAGGATAAAAAACCACTAATAAACCCTTCCATTTTTTATTTTTAGGGGAAACATGACATGGAAGTGATTCCTACACAGTTGCCTTAGTCTTAAGGGGATTATGACTATGAATTTCACCACCATGCACAAACCCACACTCTGTGTTCCAGTGGATTATAAATATTTGAGATAGTTTTTGTTAGGATAAGTGGTTGGCCCAATATAGGTCTTTCATAAAGGGGAAGAGTTAATTATCTAAAACATGCATTATAAAACACCCTATATGGAGTCAAGCCCCATGTACCTTACATATATCGGGGATGCCACTAGAAACCTCATTTAAAATTAGCATAGGACCTTTGATTATAATAGGCAACTCAATGTAAGAGTCAATATTAGCTCCTAAGTGACCATAATATGCAAATAAGGTTGAGATGTTTTGACATATTTCATAATGGGTCACTATCCTACAACCTCACTCGCAAAGCTATTAGATAGTGCAGTCATTGAGCTACACTCCCAATTTAGTTTAATAGTGATAGGTTTGTGGTTTTCTTGATTTTGTGAGTGTTTTGATAGATCATGTTGTTTATGAGATGAGTCAACCTTTTACCCAAGCCTATACACACTATCTAGGTTTCTTTCACATATCATCATATTGTATATCCTTGTTTCATCATCATATCATCCTATACATCCTTATCAATATCCTATGTTGCATATTTTCTTTGTAAATTTGTGTACATCTTTTTAAGTGTATCTCATCCTGCATCTTATTTTATCTATCACCACCATTATCATCTTAGTCACATCCTAGTTTAGTCTTATCCATTTAGCATTAGTCACACCTCCATCTCTTAAATACCTTAATCTAGTTTTGGTATCCCTCCATCACATCTTATAATAGTCTAACCTCATAATATTCACTTAGCCTTAGCAGTAATCATCCCTAGTGTCATCTTCAAGACTAAATCTATCTTATCTATAACCAATTTTGGTCACATGCTTATCCTTTTTATCACCATATATTCACATCACCTTGTCTTGTCTTACTTATTCTTAGAGTTAGTCTAAATCATATTACCCATCATAAATCCCTCCTCATCTTAGTCAACATCTTGTCACTTATTTTGACCTAATCTAGCTTAATCATCTTATCCACCATCTTATCAACCTAGCCTAGTCATAGTCTAATTTATCTTTAACTTATCATCCCCTTGACTATATTAGTCATCCCATCAATTTTTTAGTCAAATGTTAGTCCTCATCTAGATTGACAACTAATTCTTTCCATATTAGGGTCCTCATCATTAGCTTGCTTATGTCTAATAGAGTTTGAGTCATAGTCATAATCCTATCAACCTATCAATCAAATCATCCCATCTTATTTGATTCGATCATCTTAGTTTTGAGATATTCTTAATCCAATCAATCCATAGTCAAAATCAATCTCTCAGGCCAGTTTATCCCCCTATAAAATCTTAGAGCTTGTCATAGCTTGCCTAGTTGAATTAGTCAAAATCATCAAAGTCTAGCTCACAACCTAAGTTGGTCTATTTCATATTTTCTTACCTCATCTCACATCACATCTTGTCAAAGTTGAGATTAGATTAAATCAAGCCTTTTTCCCAATTTTTTTCCACATATTCCATTTTCATCCCTTAATATTTACATTCAATCCCCTGTACCTACTGATTGGGGACAATAAACCACATCATCCAAAATTTATCCCATCTTGATCCATGGAATATAAAATAAATTTAGTCAATACCCTTATTGAGATATGTCTAATGGCCAATAATGATGTACTCCTTTCCTTCCTCCTTAAGATTTGCACTCCACGTCTTATAAACTTTGACTTCATCCACCTAACATTACTTTTAGTTTTCACCCTTTCATATCAATTAAGTCCTAGTATTTATAATACCTAGTCCCATCCAAATATTCCATCCACCAATTATAACTAGTCACCTACCCCTTCCTAAACTATTAAAGGGATTCCTATCCTAGCCAACTCATCATCTACTAGCTTGACCACCCAATCATGTCAAAAATGAGATGATCTAAAGTAAAATGCTTCTACATATAAGTCACAAAGTGAAGAGAGCCCCTATACTCCTCTTATATCCTTAAAAACCCTCTTATATAAAATTATTACTGTTGACATGATGGTTTATCCACCTATATGACATATTAATCCCACCAATCCTAATCCCTCTTGGTATAAAGCTAACCAATACTGTGTATATCATAAAACCTATGGGTCATACCATTAATCAATGTCATAATTTCCAAAACTATGTCTAAGACCTCATAGACCATGGGGTTATTGAAATCAAGAATGAATTAGATTAGTCTACATCAAAGGGTGAATAAGATAAGGAATGCCAATATTCCATTCTTGATCACAATCAAGCCTTTCTCTTTCCAAGCTAAGGTCAAGACACCACATCTATCCTCCATGGTCTCCCCATATTTGATAAATCCTCCATTGAAGATGAATCTATTCCCCATGAATCTAGTCCTTCCTTCTCTCATGAGTCCTTATTCTTTGGACCTAAATTTTTCTAATCCATTGTCTCCCCATCAGCACATAAAAAATCCCATGTTGAGAGGTTACTCATGGATAAAAAATCTTATATTAATAACATTTATTTATTGACAAAGTCAACATCAGATTTAATACAAGTGTTATCTACATTGAGATCATGTTCAACACAAATATTTCAATCAGATTCCTCATCAAAAACATCAACCCTCATAGATATTGCATCAGATGATGACTATGGTTGCCCTTTTGAAGATACTTCTAATTTGAATGACAATCAATCAAAAATCATATATTTTGATCTCATTCAGGATGATTAAGTCACAAAAAAATTATTACAAGTGTTATCTATCAAAAATAGTCCAAATAGATCTGATTCTACTTTAGATTCATGCTTTACAAATAGTCTTAGTGATCATTTTACTAATGTTGAGGAGATTTTCTTTGATGTCAAAATTGGGTCTCCTAAGAACCCCTATGAGGACCATGCTTCCCAATTACCACTCATTAACCTCATCATATCATCTCCACAATGTTCATCCATCATATATCCCTTTCTTCCTTTCAATGATCATTTAATCACCTCCCTCCATAGGGATGAACATGAACATACATCATTGGACCCATATTTGATAAATATAATATGTACCATAGGTACAAAGGTCCAAGATCATATTCAAAAGTTCACACATGATATTCAAATCACCATTAATCCAACAAGTCATAATCAAGAAAAATAAAATCATCAGCCTAGTCAAAAAGTGTCTTCCCCTAGTGAAACCATATTTGAGGCACTACGAGACCATCAAAGTGAAAATAATCATTGTCTATCAAGTTAAAAAATAATCTCCTTCGGTGAATAGCAATGTTTGTCACTAAGGGGAGTTGATATATAATCATGTGTAAAGACCAAATCCTTTTCCAAAGTAGTACCAAGATGTCTGATAATCCTTTAAATAATTGGATCAAATAAGAATCACATAGTCTAAAATTCTTGGATCTCTTAAAGTCTTTTGTCATATGGCACCAATCAAATTTTTAACATACAACATGTTTAACAGTGTGTGTGACTACTAGTCCTAATCCTTAAACACCAATCACACCTTCCTATCATAATCCTATCATCTAATTAATTAAATCCCTAAACCCATCCATTCCACACCTCAAAAACCCAGGAAGCGTTATCTCTTATAGGGGTGACAAAGACACCTAGTATAGATGTATAGGGGGGTCTCAATCAAGAATAAAAAAAGGTCACAAGGACATCAATACATCTAGTAGTGACAACATGATCCTAACCTCACATCTCTCTATAATAGGTGTTAGCCAAAAATAAAAAAAATCAATAAATTATTTTAATCCCACATCTTGAACCCATATCCATAAATCAAGATGCTAAAATTCAACAGTAAAAAAAAAATCATTCGTCTAATGGTGAAAACCAATCTTCTAGTGCCTTACACAAGTACCATGTTGAAAAATAGGTTTTGACATCATGTTAAAATAATTCTTTTTCCATAAGTAGCTCAACACTTGGGAGAAAAATCCATCCCTTGTTAATCCCATCCATGTCATCCTTGTCTCTCAATCTATTTCTATTATCCATCATCTACCATCTTGCATCCTATTATGCCTAGCCTTTATTGTAGTATTGACCTTCATAAGGACATGGAAGATGCCTTGAGAGCTATTCTAGAATCATCTTGGCATATCTTCCAAGGGACACTCAGGAAACTAGATATCTAGCTCCTTGATAATGTGGTCATTGGTGATCATTCATCCATTCTTCCTTGGTTCTCATCCTCTTTTTAGCATCACCCTCTTCCTTTTGTCATCCCATCGGTTATTCTAACATTTAATCCATCTTTATCCTAGATTCTAGGCTTGGTATTACCTTTTATACAAACCCCATTTGTAGAGTGTACATACATATCCCAAAAAAAAACCTAAAAATTTAAATATCCCCTATAAAGGAGAAAAAAATCCTAAAATTTATAAAATCCAAAAAATCGCAAAGCATCTCATTTATCTTATCATATGTTGTATTGTCCTATGTCCTAAATATCCTAGTAATCATATCTAATGTCTTATTCATCTTATTCATCTTATCTTGTCTTATGTCCTAGTGGTTTTATCATTTTGTCATATTATCTTGTCTTATGTCCTAGTGGTCTTCTCATTTTATCATCTTGTCTTGTCCTATGTCCTAATCTTCACACCTAGTCCTTATCTATAACCTTATCCTAATCTAAGTCACTAGTCTACTTCAAGTCCATACCTTATTCAGATTCTTAACCTTAATCTAAATTCACATCATCATAACTGACTTAGTCTAACTCATCACCTAGTAAATCATTTCATCGATTCTCATCAGGATAATTAGACAAGACATAATGATACTGTATGTATATACTTGTGTGTGTTAATTGTCTTCTCTTTATTATTTGACTTGTTTACATATATTATATCATTTATATATATATATATATATATATATTCATATGTTTGTTTGATTATTTATATTTATCTTATTTTAGTATTTTAATTATTATTTCATCATATTCATCTTTTGAGTAATGAATGAGGATCCTATGATGACATGAAAAAATTAAAATGATGCTTTTAGGTTCCCTTAATGATGCAGAGTTCATAATTTTTCCCTTTTATAATCATGTACTTTGGCATAATGTCCTCTTGTTCATACTTATATCATGGGCTATACTACCTATTGTTATATTTACATTGGATTACTTAGACTATGATGAGGTCTGTTACAATAATGATGGCTTGATAATAGACATACTCATAATTTAACCTATCCTCTATCACATGTATAATCATATAATCATATCAATCTTATCACCAAGTCAATCTTATAGTTGCACTCATCTAATACCTAATCATTCCTCTAAGTTTTTTTATCATCACATCTATAACCTATAGCCAATCATCTATCATCTCTATATTCATCAATATCTAACATATCAACTCAACTATTGATCCAATCATCATCACACATAACATCTATCTAATAATTAACATGCATAATAGTCATCATCATCATATAATCTCATTTGAACTACATTGGCTTGACGTATTTTCATACTATGTATGCAATACTTAGTCACATAATGTGCCTAGGGTCAGCTTGGCCACTCTCTCTTCTTTCTCCATCCTTCATCATCACATCTCTCTTTTTCGCTAATCATTCTCAATTTTTGCATCAGTCAAATTCTTTATCTATAATATCAATCATTAATAAATCTATATATTGATCAATCAACATCCCCACAATCATCTTCATAATTTTTTCATCAATCACCCACCCCCATCAGTTGGGCTCGACAAGTCACAACTTTAATCTTTACTTCCATTAGTCATCCATTATTACTGATTGATCAATTCATAATTTAAAGTTTACCATTTCCTCCCTTGATTAGGGTATGACCAGGACCATAACTTTATCATTTATCACTCCCCTACATGTGTCTTTTCTTGAGGCATCATCACTATTATTCATTGTGGCTCATTTATTCGATGTGATGCCATCCAATTCTCCACCTTCATCTTTTGGTCACTTGATCATATCATTCTCTTTCATCCCATTCATCATATTGATTGAATTTATATTTGAGTCACACTCATAATTAATCTTGTAAAATCATTTCTTGATTTTGACCCAATGCTTTCCCATTTATGCATCCTTGCTTTGGATATGTTTAAAATATTATGTCCTTTTGTTATGGTTGATTCCCCTTGGTATGTGTTGACAACTATGACATAGTCATTTCCACTCCATATTCATATGCCTTTGCTATGGGCATCATCACTTTGTAGCTCAATGATCAGGTTGAGTTAATTTTATTCATCATCTATCTCACACCTTGCATCCCATCCCCTTGTTTATTCATCAGATCCTACCCCTTGCTTCATCTTTTGAGTGGTCATCTATCTCATTCTTTTCTGCATATCCCCTTATGGGGGCATGATATCCACTAACATCATTTACCATCATTCATCCATGAAATGGTTTTTATTTAAAAGGCCATTACTCCCCACTTCATCACTCATAATGACCTTTAAAAGAGGGGAAAATTATATACATATACATTTGATCACTTCATTTATCATCACTAATATTACTATTAGTCGACACTAATTTTAATTATTTTGTCTAATCTATTTATGTCTTCTAATTTTATTCTAATATCACCCCTTATACTCATTTATCTAACAACCCCCTTCATTATTCTTCATCCACTAACCTTATTCCTACCCCAAAATTTAATTAATCCACCTAATTCCCTATTATCCACTAACTAATCCCACTTGACCATTATATTGAAATTTAAAATTCCAATCCCACCTATCCTAGCCTATTCCCAGGCTCTCCTACATTCCTAGTCCCTAATCACCTATCTAATCACCTCATTTAATCATTTAATAATCTTTCTTATCCTCTTAATGGATTATATAATTCTCCAATTCTAGAATCATCTCCATCTTAGCCCTCCTCTCTAGAAACCTCTAATTGTAGAGGCTTCTAAGGAATTTTTAATTCCTTTTAATTCTCCCTCTCTCCTCTATTTAATCCATGACCCTTCCATTACCAAAATTATTAATATACACATAAGATCTCTAAGCCTTCATGATATAATCCATGAATCTATGCAATCCAAGTCTCTTAATTAAGCCAACATCATACTACAATTTTGAGTCTATCCATAACAATCCAACAAGCAAATCAAGAATAATTGGAGAAATATATATTACTACTCTTATAATTCCACAAATATACATTCAAATAGTATATACATTATTATGTAGTGGGGAATTGTGTATCTTGGATGGAAGCCATTATAGAAGCAAGGTAATGGTAAGAGAAGGTAATGGTAATATATTTCTTATAATTCTAATTTGCCTCCATAATCTCTCCATTTGATTTTTTTTTAAATTTTGGGTGAAGCTACTATATGTAGTATATTTAAATCCATAGCTCAAATTTTTGGACCAAATCCTAGAAAGAGCACAAATCCATAAGTGGATTTCTTGTCATCAATAAAAGTTGTATGATATACATTCGTCTATCCTATCAAGAGGAACTTATCATTATTATTGTAATCTAAGTCATACTCAACTATACCTCTAATATAACTCAATTCCCACTTTGTTTCTTTCCAATGTGTCACCTTTGGTTCCTACATGAACTGATAAAAATAGTTGATAACATAGCTAATATATGGCCTAGTATATGTCAAGTAAATGAGACTCCAAATCAACTACTAATAGAGAGTTGCATTTCCTTCTAGTGATGGATCTGTATGAGACAACTAAAGTCTTTTCTCTAAGGTGTTATAATAGGCTTGTAGTCTATCATCCTAAATTTCTCAAGCAATGTCTTGGTATAATTCATCTATGAAACAAAAATGTAATTTTCCTTCTACCATACCTCCAAACCAAGATAATAGTGTAGCAACCCAAGATCTGTCATGTTGATCACTTGAAATCATTCTTAGTTGCATCAATCATCTTCATTATACTACCAGTGATGATTAGATCATCAACATAAACAATCAATATAATAACCTCCCCCATGTTATTTGAGATAGAAGTTATGATCATAAGGAATCCTATTGAATCCATGTTGTATGAGATGCTTATCAATCTTGATGTACTAGGCTCAATGAGCCTATTTTAGCCCATAGAGAGACTTGATAAGCCTACACACCTTCTATTCTTAATCAGGTACCACAAAGCCTTCAAGTTGAGTCATGTAGACTTCCTCTTGAAAGTCTCCATTAAGAAAGGCACTTTTTACATCCATTTGATGGACTTTCCATCCAAACTATGCAGCCGTAGCAAAAACCATTCTAATAGTCTTTATCTTAGCCATGGGAGCAAAAGTCTCCTCATAGTCAATGCCTTCTTTATAAGCACAAATTTTTGTAACAAGCTTTGCCTTGTACTTATCAATACTATCATCTACTTTATACTTGGTCTTAAATACCCATTTACATCTGCTAGGCTTCTTCCCTAATGGAAGATCAACAAGCTACCAAGTGTTATTCTTTATCAGTGACTAATATTCTACATCCATGGCATCTTTCCAAGGTTTTAACTATAGGGATTATGTTATTGTTGAGGGCTCATAAGTTTCTTGAACAATAATCATAAGGGCCATATAAACCTTTTCTTGATCCATGCTTCAATTCCTTGATCTTAAAATGGATGTATCTAGTGCTCCATTCAAATTAGCATCTCATATAATACTTATATACCATTTGGGCATATGTTGAACTGTAGGTAGTGTTGTTGGAGGTCCTATTAGACTATCTTCATTTTCACCTTCACCATCACTATTTGAAAATATTATAGGACTTTTACTTGTATCATTTTCCTATGTATAATGTGGATTTATTCCACTCTTTTCATCAAACATTACATCTCTATTTATTAGTACCTTCTTTTTTTATGAATCAAGGAACATGTAGGCCTTTGATTGTGTAATGTATCCCATAAAAATACATTCTTTTGTTTTCTTATCCAACTTCTTCCTTTTCTTCTTAGTAACATGCATGTAAGCCTTCCAACCAAAAACTTGAAGGTGAGTAACCTTTAGTTTATTCCCTATCCAAGTTCATTATGTGGTGTGATTCCATCAAAATATTTGGTGGGTGACTTGTTCAACAAGTAGACTTTAGTGTGACAAGATTCTGCCCAATATATATTAGGAAATTTTGCATCCTCAACCATGTTGTGAAACATTTCCATAATGACTCTATAATGTCATTCTAAAACTCCATTCTTTTCAGGTGAATATAGAGGTATCAATTTCCAACTAATTCCATTCACACTAAGATAAGTTGAGAATTCTTTACTAGTGTATTCCCCCATGACCTAAGTAGAGGGTCTTGATTTTCCTACTAGTTTCATTTTCAACCATGGCCTTGAATTCTTTAAAAACTTGAAAATCTTGATCTTTAGTCTTTAATAAATATTCCCACATTTTTAATGAGTAATCATCAACAAAAAGTTAAAGTATTTGTACCCTCTAAGAATGGGAGTAAAACGTCCACATAAATCGGTGTGCACCAAGTCCAACTTACTAGGTGATCGATATTCATTCTTTCTAAAGGGAACTCTTCTTTATTTTCTATCTAAGAAACTATTACATATATCAAAAAATTGCTTGAGTTTGGGAAGACCATGACCCATATCCTATTTTCTCAATTCAACCAAATAACCATAACTCAAGTGACCATATATTCTATGCCATAAATTGCCTAGTTCTATATCTTTGACAACAAGTGTTTGATTATCATTTTGAATAAAATCAAGCTAAAACATTTTACAAATGTTGGAAGCCTTGTCAATCACTTTGAAATGCTTAGACTTATCTTCAATGTGGAAAAATGTTTGACCATTTTGGTGATCAAATTCAACCATGAGGTTATGTTCAAGTAGCTAATTAATAACTAACAATTTTTTTGTAAGTCCTAAAATATAGAGAATATTTGAAATGTTGTAAATTTTGTTTCCAAGTTGAAGTTTGATGTCACCACTACTTTATACTATATATGAGGTATCATATCATGTGTTTGAGTAGCTAAACCATATTCCTCATTGGAAGAATCATATTCCTTAGCAACGTTTTCATGTTGTTTAAGCCTTGAATTTTTTTATTTCCACCTATTTTGTTGTTATGGTTAATTCCTTTCTGTTTATGGTGAATTATTGAAAGAGGGGTTATTGCTTGATGAGCCCTTTTGAAATGTGTTGTACCAACAATGGTTTAAGTCATGTCCTTATATTCCATAAATTTGACATGCTCTAGAAGAACATGATTTGTTCCCTTGTTAGTTTTGTTGATTATTCTACTTAGGAGATTATTTTTTACCTTTCATGGGTTTCTTCCCCTTTTGATTTGATGCAAGTGCGTGCTCCTCATCTGCTTCCTTTGAATTATGCAAATCTTCCTCTTGTTATAATAATTTACCAACACTTCAAAGTTTTGTTTTTGTCTTGTGACATTCAAAGTGGTCACAAAGATCCTTTATGTCGGGGGTAGTGCTCTAAGGACTATAAGGACCAAAGAATCATCTGTCACTAGTTCACCTAAAGATTGAATTGAAACCCACAAAATTGTAACCCTTGGAATGTTTCTACTTTTTAATCTGATTTGAGATTAATAGTGTATATTTGGCTCTAAAGATGCAAGATTTAATTTTTATTCTTTGCTTCATATACTATTTTAAGCTTATCTTGAGCATCTTTTGTAGTTGTAGCACTTTATATATGAGGTTATACCTCATTCAAAACTCTAAACATTATTATTAAATTGTCCTTTTTATTATCTTTGTCATATTTCTATTGTTGATCAACATTTATTGCATGTTTGACCCATGTGACTTCTATAATTGACCAAATATCTTCAAACTCTAAATTTGTTTGCACTTTTGTTTTTCTAGAAGTGTAGTTGTCACCACAAAGTAATTGTGTGTCAGGGAGGACAAAATGAGGTCTAGAAATAGAGATTGTGAAATGCAAATTTGTGCATGACAAGAAAGTACAAGTATGTTATAAGTGCAAAAAAAAAGTGAAAAAATAGAAGTTGCAAATTCACACACATAATGAAATGAAATTGCATAAAGTGCACAAAGGATGTCAGACATCATTGAAAATGTGTCCTAGAAAGCAATAGAAAATTTAGGAATCTGGACGTCAATTTCAACTAAAAATGCAAATGAGGAGTTTACAATTATATTTTACCATTGCAAGATGATTTTAAGGTGGTGAGAAAAGCAAACCCCCCCGCCGCCACCCCCCTCCCCCCCCACACCACCTTTTAGGTCTTTGCAATTACATAAAAAATAGCCTATCTTGTCAAAAGAGCCTCTTAGGCTATATAATTCACTATTTAAAAAAAATGGATTTTTGCCTTACAATATTCACTTTCCATTTTAAATTTCAATAATGAAGTTAACAAAATGATAATTTTTAAAATGTGAATGAATTTTTTTTTAACTTTCCCGTAAATGGGATAGCCTCCAATAAAATTAGCCTGATTAAAAAGTCCCTCATCTTTGTTAAAAATATGGATTTGAAATTATATAATAAATCAATTTGGCTATATTATATAATAAATTGATTTAAATATATTTTATAATAAAAAAATTCTCCTGATTGGAAGAAAAGAATGTCTTGGTTAATATCAAATCAATGTCATTAATGGATGCTATTATAGGGTTCCCATTGACCAAAGACTACTATAACTGAAGACCCATCTAGTAGGCATTGGGTGATGTAGAAAAAAATAAATTATTATTCAGATCTAGTACCATAGGTTGGGTGACTCAGACCAAATGTAGTTAGACATCATTTTAGGGTCATCATTTGATAGAAACAAGTGTTTGGGCAATGCAAAAAAAGGATAAACTGATATGCCAAGATAATATGATCCATGGAAGGGAAGCTCAATATGATGGTTAAATGGTGTCATCAATATGTAGGTTGATGGAAGTACCAAATAGAGTGATTCCAAGATCATGTCATCCCTTAAATGAGTCCCTTGTTAGATTTGAAATAAATAAATGAAGACAAGCAAGATTAATTCGACCCTAAAAGGCAACCTTCTAGGTCTTCTTGAAAGGTCGATCTACTTAGCAGGGGCGTAGATCTAATTTGAGGGTTCTATCTTTGCATCGTGACAATATCTCTTATTGAAATCCTATTCAAAGAATCTACCTATTCATAGATCTTAGATCCAACTTATGTGTGGTAAATACAAGATTACAAATTCAATTATTTTATAGAATCCTAAATATCAAATCCACTTATGTGAGATGTTTGAAAACAATTGAAATTTTAATAATCAAACCTTCAAAAAATGAACTTTCAATTGAAATTTTAAAAATCAAACCCTCATACATATTTTAATTTTTCCTTCCATAATTTAGTAGAGATTTAGTAGGGAATGGTAGAATTTGGAGCAGTGGGCTGATATCAAGGCTAGCACGATCTTCCTCTCAATCTCTACCTTATCTCCACCACTTTAAAACCTCCTTAGGATAACTTGGCTCTAATACTAAATGAAATATAGAAAGTAATTGCATTAACTATATCACTACATTAGGTGCTTATTTATAATTCAATAAGTGAGATTACATCTCCTAATCTATAGGTGATTAAGCCTCATAATGTAACTAATCACACATAAGAAATTAAACACTTAACTAACCTATGATACATTTCAACAAAAGGTATAACTATACCATGTGACATTTATTAAATATAGGCTAGGATAAACAAATTATTCTAACAACAACTAGCATAAGCATGCCATAGTAGCCTATAGATCTCATGTGTTCAAAAAAAATGTCATGTATAACATATCAAGTACCATATGTAAGATATAATAATAGATAAATGCATGTATAAGTATATATATGTAAGCTCAAACATGATAATTAGAGTGTATTGAGTGAATATTTTGTCATCAACTAACTGAAGGCAAAATGGGTATATTAACCACAGTGTAATGAGATAAATCTCTCCTCTTAGCAAGGGGAGGCTCCCTATAAACTACTATAAGCTAATATAAACTAAAATACACTCAGGGGTGAGATCATACCATCCTTCTCTCTTTTTTTAGAGATGATGATCACAAAGTAAAGGATAATTCTTGTGTAATTACTGAAGGCATTTCTCTTCTTTCAAAAATGATGTTAAAAAAACAACAGGAAAACTTCCCGGGTAGTAACTGGATCCACAAGAAATGCACGAAAGCACAAAGTCTTTCATTGCTTCTCCTACTGATTTAGGACAAATAATACAGAAGAATGAAGTGCAGCCCAAAGTCTCCACCTAAAATTACAATAGAGTAAAAGATTACAAAGGACAAAAATAGCTTAAAGTCTTTCCAATATCCTTTGCAGTAAGATACAAAACAAATAAAATAAAGACAATTATGGTAGCACAAAGTCTTCCAAAATTGGCTTCAGGACACCTTCCAGATTATTTTCACTTGCTCTACTTATTTGATCAAATAGACAAGACTGTATTTAGAAAAAAGACATAAGAACAATTTCCTTCATAACACAAGTTATTTCAACACAAAGTCTGAAAGGTCACTTGCTTTCTCATTCAACTGATAAAATATGATTACAATCTGAGCACAAAGTCTCAAAAATGCCTTTCAATTTGGGTAGAGTTTTGCTTTTATGACTTAGAGATCTCCTTCATACAAATTGAGAGATTACAATATATAGCATCCAAAGAAAGACTTTGGCACTTATTTTCATGAAATGGCCCATGCTACATTGAATGCATTGGATAGGGGAAGTTTAGTGTAGGGGCCATGTTGGAGTAGGTTACCAGCCTTGAAAATGGCATTTTAAATCATCTCATATGTTTCCTCCAAAGCATGGGCTGCCTAGTCCTCTTCAAGATACTTACATGGCTATCCATTCACCTTTACTCAATGAAGAAAAATAGGCTGCATCATTGAATGCTTATGCTCTCTGATATCCACCTGGTGGACTGATCCACCTACTAAAATAACTCTCCTTTAGATATTTCTAGATTATTTATAACTTTTCCTCTTTCCTTTCTACATTTTGTCTCTTCCTGGTGATCTGAGCTCTCAGGGCTATCTTCTCGCTTTTTGCTGGCTCCTTCGGCTCCTTGGTTGGTCACTAAGTTTGTTCCTAGGTTTGCACTATTTAAAAATCAATGGTTATTTCATTACCCTAAATTTGACGTCCATGGGGACATCATTGGTCACTTGAACCATTTTGAACCTTAAACCTTTGAACCTTTTAGAGTTCACTAGTTTAATGGTTCAAAGTTCAATGATTTGGCAGTTCGACAGCTCAACGTTTTGCAAAGAGCCACATTCACTTAGTCTTTTTTAGGAGTTCAATGTATCATCAAATCAATTATGTGAACCTTTTGGTTGAACCTTCTTCTAGAATCTTCCATTTGAACCATTTGCTCGAACCTTCCACTCGAACTTTGAATTTTGAACCCTTTAAACTCTTTGAAGCAGAGTTCAATGGTTCAACAGTTCATTCCATATTATTGAACCCCATCGTTAAACCTTTCTTATAATTTTTAGGAAATGCCTTAAGTGTTTTGAACTTTTTCTTGTAAAATCCCACCTTTTGAACCCATGATTTCCTTAGCTGAAAAGGCTTGTGTAATTGAAAAAATTGACTACTAAGAACATTTTTGCAAAAAAAAGAGAGCATTTTAGTCTGCAGGACCAAAATGGTCGACATGTTGTCCACAAAAACAAGTGATGGATTTTGGGAATAATAATTGGCTCAAGTTGGGGAACTTCCATTGATTGTATTAACAATCGAAGGGAGTAGAATCCAGACTCTAAGTGCCTTCATCTATGCCATTGGGCTATGGAGTCATGCCACCCAAAAAGAGAAAGATGTCAAAAAATGAAATGAACAACACAAAATAAACAAAGACTATACATATGTACAAATGAACTTATTTGATACTTCAAAGATTGAAGTGCTTCAGATGCTACCCACTGTGAGGCAATGAAAATGGTGTTTCATCTTGATATTTTAGTAAGAAAATATTTTCACCATTGAATCAATAAATGGGAAATAGACCTCTCCACAAGGAATCCAATTTTCCATGCATTCCTTTTGGTTTTCTCCTCTTGTCCCACAACAGGACTTGATCTTCAATTTGAAAATCATGAATCCTTACTTTTTGGTCAAAGAGTTTCTTTACCAGACTTTGATGTGCAGCAATACGGTCCACTACCATAGTTCATTGCTCTTCTAGTTCAATTAAGCACATGATCATCTTGTCAATAGAACTTTCGAAAGTTGGATCTTTGACTGCATTTGCCAAATTCAGTGCTAATAGTTCTAGGGTGATTGGTATCTTCACATTTGAACGATATAAAAATTGAAATGGTGACATATCTATTTCCCTCTTGGTTGTAATCTTGTCTACCCATAAAGCATCAAACAATGCTTTATGCTAGGTTCTCTGATTGTCATTTACTAGCTTCTTGATAATGGTCACCAAGTTCTTGTTGCTTGATTTTACTTGACCATTTCCTTATGGATAATAATTAGAAGAGTGGGAGAGGATAATCCCATAATAGTAGCAGAACCGGGTAACCTCATGAGAAGAGAAACAAGCAACATTGTCTATTATAATCTTGGTTGGGACTCTAAACTAGGAAATAATATTTTCTTTGAGAAAGTTACATACCACTTTTGAAGTAGCATGCTTGACTGGAATGGCTTCCACCCACTTAGTAAAATAGTTTATGGCTATGAGAACATAGTCATGTCTAACACTTGAAGATGGGTTCATAGTGCCAATAAAATCAATACCCCATTGTTGAAATGGCTCTTTGATCACCAACGGTTTGAGAGGTAATGTGGCCAACTTGGGTTTCTTAATGAACTATTGACATAGTTCACACGTATGTACCCAAGTGTATGCATCTTGAAATAGAGTAGGCCAATAGTACCTGGCTCATAGAATTTTATGAGCAAATATAGGTGCTAAAAAATGTCTACCACAAGCCATATTGTGGAAAGGCTCCAGAAGTTTACTATGTTGTACTTTATCCATGCAACAAAGAAATACCCCATCAAGGCTCCTCTTGTACGAAACATTTTCCCACAGGACATAGTTAACATCTTTTAATTTAATAGTTCTCTTTTCTTTATGAGACAGGTGGCCAAAACACTCACCATATGTAAGGAAATAAGCGATATTGGAATACCACTCATCTGTAGTAGTGACAAAGAGAACTATAGGCATGTCTTCAACCTCTATTTTTTCATGACCTATTTCCTTTGGTATATTATTAGTAATTAATTAGCAGAGACCTCTTCCCCACACAAGCTTAGTAGGTTTGATAATAGGATCAAACTCTTGAATTTCAACAATCCAATTGCCCCTTATGGTACCAACTTCTCGTTGAGTTAAAATGGACTTTACTATTGTATTAGGCACTAGAGCAATAGTGTGTGAGTTCAGGATGTAGAAATGGAAATGTTTTACTACCTTAACCACAACATAAGCATTCTTATCCATGTTTGAATATTTCAGTTCATGAGATTTGAGAGGACAACTCATGAAAGATATGGGAGACTCCACACCTTCTTTGTTTTGTTGAACCAAAATGGCTGAAGGTGTGTGTTCAGAAGCATAGTTGTATACCATGAAGTCTTTGGTATAATCCAGATAAACCAATACCAGGGCATGGGCAATAGCTTTCTTGATATCCTCAAATGCTGACTTGCCTTCTTTAGTCCAACAGAAAATAGCTTTACCCTTTATCATTTCAACAATGTGGTGAGTCTTCTCTATGAATTCAGGAATAAACCTTCATAGAAAATTCACCTTTCCAAAGAAAGAATGAACTATAGTCTTACTAGCAGAAAGAGTAAGCTCTTACATGGATTTGAATCTTTCTAAGTTGATTTTTATGCCTTCTTAGGATATGGCGTGATTGAAAAGTTTACCTTATGTAACCCCAAAAATTGATTTCTTAAGATTAAGGGAAACGCCATTCTGTTGACCTCATTCTAGCACTTGTTATAAATGATGCACATGATTAGGACGATGTTTGGAAAAGATGGTCAAGTCATCAAGATATACCACAATGAACTTCCCCATTTCATTTTTGAAGGAAAGATCCATTACTCTCTAGAAGGTGTCACCAGCATTGATCAGACCAAAAGGCATTTTATGATATGCAAATGTGCCCCTAGGTGTAGTGAAAGTGGTTTTATGTTGGTCTACTTCACCAACTTCCACTTGATTATACCCCAAAAAACCATCTAATATTGATAACATCTTTGATCCAATCACTGTTTGTAGTACTTGATCTATGATGGGCAGGGGGTAGTTATCCTTTAGAGAGGATTGATTTAGGTTTTTGAAATCAACACAGAGGTGAATTTCTCCATTCTTTTTTCTCACAGGGACTATGTTCACAATCCAAGTGGAATGATAGATTGTAAAAATTATTCTGATATTTAACATTTTCTAGATCTCAGAAAGAATAGTACCTAATATCCTGGGGTTGTACTACCTTTTTTTCTGCTTATGAGGCAATGACCCAACCTTGAGAGGAATTTCGTGATGAATTCCTTTATGCTTGAGAGACTTCATATCATCATAAGAATATGCCAAAACATCAATGTAATGGTGAAGCAGAGTAATTAATTTGATCTTTTTATTAGAAGTGCAACACTTCCCAATGTTGACCATTTTGGGATTTCCTTTTGTACTCAATTTTATTTGATCAAAATCCTTGGAGGAATTTGAATCCATTTATTGTTTCTTGACAAACTTGTCATGCTTATCAAATAGCTTCTCAAGAGAAACCAACCCTTTTGGAATTTTATTCCCTTTGAGCTAAAGGAACTCTTCGCCAATTTTTGAATTTATTTCAGGAGCTGATCCCCATGGTGGAGATTCACTACCTTCAAAATAAAGATCCTCAAATCTATCCATCTATTCCAAAAAAGAAATGATTTAGTTGTCACCATTAAATATCTACCAATGGTTGGCACTATCAGGTACACTTGGTTGAAAGACTAGTTTGATAGTGTACTTGTTACCTTTGAAATCTTGGTGAGGAACCATGAGGGTCACAAAGATGGCCAAGGAATCTGCTCGATCATTAAACTCTCTAGGCACCACAGAAATACTAAAAGCCTCAAAACTTTCAATACAGTCCCATACAAGATTGCGATAATGTTGCAATCCTTCATTCTTAGTTTGATATATATTGCTCACCTGAGAAACCACCAATTTAGCATCTCCTCGAGTATGAAGAATTTTAATGCCTTTAGTATGGACAGCTTTCAATCTGAGCAACAAAGATTCATACTCGACGGTGTTGTTGGTATTGCTAACTGTAACTTATATGAATAAGGAAAAATATCTCCTTAAGTAGATATCAAAACAATTCTAGCTCTAGAACTGGTAGAAGAATAACTACCATCAAATTCTAAAATCTAGACATCATTAGAATCTGATCTCTTTAAAGATTTCTCCTAGTCAAGGAGGGAGGACTCTTTTTCACCTAAATTGTGCTCTACCAATTCTTTTGATGTCCTATCTAAATTTTTTGGATTGTCACTCAGTAAACTTTCATCTAATGGAATAGAAACATATTCAATGGATAGAAAGTAGTTACCCATTCTTGAGGATTCAAACATAATTTGAGCTTTAGGGTCTGATGTTTGAGTGACAATGTGTTTTGACTCCTTCTCAAGAAGTAGCCTTTACATGATGCCCTTGACAGGTATCCTCACATTAGATAGGTCCATGTTCAATTCTCCATCAACATCCTTGTAAAAATTACGTCCTAGCAGAATGCCATAGGAAGATGGAACATCAGCCACCAAGATTGTCATTTTAATCCTTTTTTCTGAGAAGGCTGCAAATGCAAATTGGGCATCTTTGATTTGACCCAATAGTGGCACTTGTTTGTTTTCCATGGAGAAACATCTCCCAAAATTTTTAGTCAGAGTGAGACCGAGAGAGTCTGCTACCTTGGCAGGCATAACATTGTCAGATGCACCAAAGTTTATTATGTAGTTGCTCAGCTTATGACCATTTATTGAAACATAGAAAGGTTCTATTTTTCCAAGAGAAATAGGAGTAATGACAAGATTGTTTCAGGTGGATGTGTTCTTTTGGGGATCATGAGTTACCTTTGAAACATCTTGCCCTATAGAGATAATTTTATTCTTGATATATTTAACCAACCTATCCAACTGCTCAGGGTTGGATGTAAGTATTCAAACTTAGACATTTGGATCTTGGTCTTCCTAGTATGGTCAATTATATCAAATTACTTAAAAGAACTAAGAACAGAGGAATGAATTCCATCATTCTAGGTTTTATTAGGTGTGGTACTAGTCTGAGAAATAGAAGTAGAAGGTACATGATTGATTGAGGTAATTACTTTTTTATTGATCATTGGGTCCTTTGATTGGAAGGATAGATAAGTCCCTTGTTTAGCAATCGATATTATTGGTCAATAGTCTTCCCCTACTTTTCCCTTATTGGCTTGTTGAGTTGATTGGTTCTGGGACATGGTAAATACAACACATGATCCATCAAACACTTCTCCCTTACTTCTAGATTCATTTTGATAATTCAAGAAACTAATGTTGGAGTCACCAACTAATTCTTCTTCTCCTTTTGTGAAGAGATTAACATCATCTTTTTGGTCAAACGCAGGTTGGAAAGAGGAATCATGTTCAGCTTCAAGATAACCAACTGCTGAGTTAACAAGTGCTACTTCAATGGCAAGCTTCCCCTATGGGGGAGGAAGACGATTTGGTTTCCTTTAATTTTTGGCTGCATTGCCTTGATATGATTGGTTGGGAAATGTCCTCCTTGGTATATCTCGATAAGGAGGAGTAGACATCTCTTATGCCATTTACTTTTTTAGAGCTAGCGATTCATTTGTTAGCTTTTTCACCATAGGATCAGTGGTGCCTATAGAAGAATTTTTAGAAGGTGAAGAAGATTTATTTATGTTAGGATCTCTTATTATATTACCTGTAAGGATAAGATCATCTTCAACCTTAGTAGCCAAAATTTGATCTGTAGCAAGATCTATATGGCTAGCCTGCCTCAACAAAAAAGTCACTTCAGGAAGGTGAGAATTTATGAAGAAGCATTAAAGATTTTTAGGTGTTGGCTAAGCAATTGTAGGAATCTTGTTCCTTAGCTTGTCAAATTTAGCAAAGAAGTCTCACATAAGCTCATGAGGCTCCTTCTTCATTTGCATAAGTTGAGCTAATAGGGCATGTGCATCTTCTGTGAGTTTGAATCTAGCTTTGAACTTGGACTTGAGAGTGTTCCAGTCAGTTACAGTCTAAGCTTGTAGATGATAAAACTAGTCTGTGACAGTGACTTGTAATGTTTCTAAAAATAGTCTGACTCTATATCTTCATATTCAACACCTATCACACCACAAGCTATGCATAAGGCTAAAATATGTTCATCAAGATGAACTCTCCCATCACCATAAAACTTGGGAAAATTGTTCCTTGAATTATGAGGTAGTTCATGTAAAGGTGGGGTTAGATTGAGAGGGCCAAAGGTGTTACCCCATGGGCCTTGGGCTGCCATGATATGACAATGGAAAGGAGGGATAACGAATATTTGTGGAATATGTATGGATAAAGATATACTAGTAGAGGAAAGACAAGCTTTGCCTGGTGATGGAGACTTGATGTTTGTAGGAGGAAAACTTTTGGTTCACTGGAGGTGAGATGGTGGAGGAAATAGATCAAAATTATTCTACTTCATCAACTTGAATACAGGGTCAACAATACCTTGAGCTCTCTAGCTTTGTGTGTATGGTGGATTTGCCAGAGTATAGAATGGAAATGAAAAAGAAACTGGAAATGATTCAATTTGAATCTTGAGGCTTCAAATTGTGCATTCTTCCCTAGTGGAGTCACCAAAATTGTTGGGTGAATATTTTGTCATCAACTAATTGAAGGCAAAATGGGTATATCAACAATAGTGTAATGAGATAAATCTCTCCTCTTAGCAAGGGGAGGCTCCCTATAAACTACTATAAGCTAATATAAACTGAAAATACACTCAGATGTGAGATCATACCATCCTTCTCTCTTTTTTCAGAGATGATGTTCACAAATTAAAGGAGAATTCTTGTGTAATTATTGAAGGTATTTGTCTTCTTTCAGAAATAATGTTCAAAAAATAACAGGAAAACTTCTCAAGTAGTAACTAGATCCACAAGAAATGCATGAAAGCACAAAGTCTTTCATTGCTTCTCCTACTAATTTAGGATAAATAACATAGTAGAATGAAGTGTAGCCCAAAGTCTCCACCTAAAACTACAATAGAGTAAAATATTACAAAGGATAAAATTAGCTCAAAGTCTTTCCAATATCCTTTACAGTAAGAAACAAAACAAATAAACTAAAGACAATTATGGTAGCACAAAGTCTTCCACAATCGGCTTTAGGACACCTTCTAGATTATTTTCACTTGCTCTACTTATTTGATCAAATGGACAAGACTGTATTTAGGAAAAAGACATAAGAACAATTTCCTTCATAACATAAGTTATTTCAACACAAATTTTGAAAGGTCACTTGCTTTCTCATTCAACTAATAAAATATGATTACAACCTGAGAATAAAGTCTCAAAAATGCCTTTCAATTTAGGCAGAGTTTTGCTTCTATGACTGAGATATTTCCTTCATACAAACTGAGAGATTACAATATATAGCATCTAAAGAAAGACTTTGGTGCTTATTTTCATGAAATGGCCCATGCTTCATTGAATGCATTGGACAGGAGAAGTTCAGTGTAAGGGCCATATTGGATTAGGTTACTAGCCTTGACTTTGGCATTTTAAATCATCTCAAATGTCTCCTCCAAAGCATGGGCCACCTGGTCCTCTTTAAGATACTTACACAGATGTCCATTCACATTTACTCAATGAAGAAAAATAGGCCACATCATTGAATGCTTGTGCTCTTTGATATCCACCTGGTGGACTACTCCACCGACTAGAATAACTCTCCTATAGATATTTCTAGATTCTTTGTAACTTTCCCTCTTTCCTTGCTACATTTTGTCTCTTCCTGGTGATCAGAGCTCTCAGGGCTATCTTCTCACTTTCTGTTGGCTCCTTTAGATCCTTCTTTGGCTAGTCCCTGAGTTTGTTCCCAAGTCTATGCCATTTGAAAATAAATGGTTATTTCATTACCCTAAATTTGACATCTACACGGATGTCACTGGTTGCTTGAACCATTTTGAACTTTGAACCTTTGAACCTTTTAGATTTCACCAATTCAATGGTTTGGTAGTTCGGTAGTTTAATTTTTTGCAAAAAACCACATTCACTTAGTCTTCTTTAGGAGTTCAATGTATCATTGAACCAATTGTGTGAACCTTTTGGTTGAACCTTCTTCTAGAATATTCTGTTTGAACCATTCGCTCAAACCTTCCACTCGAACTTTGAATTTTGAACTCTTTGAATGCTTTGAACCTTTGAACTCTTTGAAGTAGAGTTTAATGGTTCAATGATTCATTCCATATTATTGAACCCCACTGTTGAACCTTCCTTATAATTTTTATGAAATGCCTTAAGTTTTTTGAACTTTTCCTTGCGAAAGCCCACCTTTTGAACCTGTGATTTCCTTAGCTGAAAAGGCTTGTGTAATTGAAAAACTTGACTGCTCAGAACATTTTTGAGAAAGAAAGAGAGCATTTTGGCTTGCCGGTTCAAAATGGCCGACATGTTGTCCACAAAAACAAGTGATAGATTTTGGAAACAATAGAGTGATCATCAAAACATATAACCTATGTGTATCAAGATCAAAGAAGTGGATGCCCCCAATATCTGCATGATATGAGTAAAAGAAAGGTCTAACATCCAAAATAAGAATAGATTATGTATATGTGTATGCATGTATCACACTTAAGTAGAAGTGTGATATGCATGTGTGTATATAGGATAAACTAAGTATGCCATCCATTGACATAGAACTAGCACATAGATTCTAAGGAGCTAATAGAAAATGTAGGTGCTGAAATTATTTTTGAATTTTTGAATGTTTTTAATTTTTTGTTGTTATTTTTGGCATGTTTGAAAAGGAAATATTATACTATTATTATATACAATGTATGGCCATATATATCTCCCCATTGTGAAGTTAGTGTCATAATATTGTGACACTATCAAAGAACATGTATAAGTTTAATATCTACCATAGTAGTATTGGTGATGCTCTACGTATGAAAAATATGACTAAGTGGTCATGAAGTATTAGTAAGATTAATAAAAAGAAGGGTTCATGGAACCCATTTTTGAGTGTTATGTTGTTTATTTAGATTATCAATAATAGTAACATGTGTAGGTGTTCTAGATATATGAACATGGTGTGTAGTAGATGGGGATTCCATGAAATCCATTGTATGTCTCTGATGTTATGGTTTCTCGAGTATTGGTCACCTAGTAAAGGGAATTACTTGTTTCTTACCTTTTTGTGGTGAATTATCCTTAGTAGGCTTGGTAATTAACTGTCTGGATATAATATTTTCTTGTTCAAGAAGATGTTGATATAGAATTTCATAAAATGTTTACCTAATTGGAATGAATGTTTTAACAAACCCATGCATTATAGAAGGTAATGCTTGAAGTGTATGGATCCAAGGTATTCAAAATAACATATCAAATATTACCATGGCATGTATGATTAAAAATGTAGTAACTACATGTGTAGGACCAACCTATAAATGTAGGTCAATCTCACCAAAAACCTTCTTAGAGGTCCCATCAAATGCTCAAATTGATCTAGTATAAGTGATGTAAATCATTATGAGTATAACTCAAGTGTGTAAGTAATGTCAAGGTGAAAAAATTTTCACTTTCACCATTATCAATCATAATACTGTGTATAGGGTGTTTATCAACTTATGCTCAAATGAATAAAGAATGAAGATTAGAGTCATCATATTTAATCTCATTATCATCAAAAGTAATAGTGGTTATCTAAACCATAGGAGGTATATGTAATGTTGAAGTACCAATAATCCCATCTAGTGGGTGTCCAAAATGTGTTGGAGGAGGATGTGTATTATATTCCATTTACACTTTTGGTTCCTTCTTAGAATGGTATTGTAAAGGATTGTTAAATATTTTTTGTTTATGGTGATCACTAGGTTTTGAGCTTGATTCCTTTGGAGGATCCTCAAATGTAAGCTTTTAGTCATTTATAAAATCTTGTATCTTGTGTTTAAGGTAAAACATCTACTTGTAGAATTCTTTGGTCCTTAATGATAAACATAATAAGTGTTTCCATCATATCATTTGGGTAGAGGTTGACTCATATCAACCTAGATAAGATGAGGGAGAGATATAAGATTTAACTCTAGTAACTATGGGTGTAATAAGGTTGGGGACTCGAGTAAATGTGTAAATTTCCTCCTTGTTGTATTAGATAAGACAAGTTGATTATATTGTTGTGAAATTGTGTTAATTGTGGTGGTTGTTTCCATTTTAGGCTCAGGAGGTTTTACCTTATAACTTGGTTTGATTGCAAACTTGGTACTAGATGTAGATGCAACTAGTGTGTTTACTACATACTTAATCGTATTCAATAACATAAGCTTCATTTCAAATTTTTGTACAACATGGCATAATTCATTGAAAGTTTTAAACTTCTTTAAAATAATGGACTTATGTAACAAAGCAAGCAAATTTTGCTTGAATATTTCTTACATCTCCTTATCTTCCATAAGATTGGTCATTTTGGATAGCATTGTATTATATATCAAGACATTAATTGATAGGTTCATTGATTCCTTATTTTATTTTGGTGATTTGAGCATATGAAACCTTTTTAGAAATATTAATGAAAAAATGTGCTAAAAATTGAGTTGTAAGAGGTTTGAATGTTTTCATATATTGTAGAGGTAAATCATAAGACCAATTCAAATGATAGTCCTTGAGGTTTCTTGGAAATAATTAGGTCAAAATTTTATCATTGATGACATATTAAAAGCATGCCACATAAAAGGTTTATATATGTTGTTTAAGATCACCCTTGCCATCATAAACTATGAACTTAAGTGCAACAAATCTAGTTAGTAAGGGGAACAAATATATCTCAAGGCAAGAGGGTTATGCAGCACATCTTTTGAATCTATAACATGAGGGATTATTAAAAACAATTGTTCAATGTTTGTAACCATGTCCTCTAAGGTATTTATTACTTGAAGGAGAATTTTAACTTCAGACCTAGTGAGATTTAGATTAATAATTTGAGTAGTCATGAAAGGGGATGGAAACATGTTTTGAGTAGTAATAGTCATTGAAACCAATATTTGTATTGAAAAAATGGTCAATTCCATGATAGATTTATCAATAGTTGTTTTAGGAAATAAAGGTTTGAACACAAAACCTATTCCCCCACTAGATGTATTAGGTTGTAATGTGTTCAAGAGGAGGGATGTTTCCACTATAGTTTTTGAACTTTTGAGTATAGGTTTTAGGATCTCATCAAGATATTTAGGGTTTTGTTGAATACACTCATGAAATTAGGCTCTTGGGCTTCTCTTTTAGTATTTTAGACTTATATATGTGTTTTACCTATGACTATTATGGAAATAGGGAATCTTTATTCAATTTAATACTTTTGATAGAGTGATTTTGATAAGTTTCCTTGGTCTATTTGGTCTTTTTCTAGGTGATGAATGAATGAGGGTTGATCTTATATTTATATCAATTCTTTTGGATTAATAACTTGCATTAAATCACTTATGCTAGTCATTATGATAAGTTTGATTTAAAAATTAAATGAATTTAGGGTGTTGGACACTTGTGTCAGGTCAAGACACTAACATCGATGTTAGTGTAGGTCTTGAATGTTAGTGTCTAGAGAGAAGGAAAGCAGATATATTATTAGAACTTGTAAATATAGAAGATAAGCACATTTTAAGCATTTTGGGCAAGATAGAAGACCTAGGTCATCAACATAATATTGGTCAAACTAAGAGATATAGGTCAAGGGGCACAAAATAGAATATATTCAAGATTTGTATAAGTAGGAAAGATCCAAAAATAAGAGAAATAATCAAGGTCTGAGTTTGCCAAGTGTATAAGAATAAGGTCTTATATAATCCATAAATATCATCTACAATGAGACATTTAGAAATAAATGTTTATTATAATATATAAGATCACATGAGAGCTCACTATAATAAAAAAAATCAAGAAGTTTGTAACCCCAAGAGCATGCATGGGATGTGCCCCCAACATGCCCCAAGAGCATGCATGGGATGTGCCCCCAACATACTAAAATAGTAAAAAATCATAAAAATATAGATATTGCATATAAATCATACATCTATCTTGATAATATCATTAGTAGTATGTTTATAATAAATAGTTACAGACTGACCTCTATCAATAAGAAGATAATCAACATGAATTTATATAGTGTGTATCGTAACATAGTCATAATATGTCGATTGTATCAAATCAGTTCCTACCAAGATAAAGATAAATGAATTTAAAAATACACATTTAAATCAATGATATTAGAGAATCACATTAAAAAATAGGAGGCTAGGTAAAAAAGGAAAAAAGATGATCCCTAATAACTTATAACTTCCATTAGATTTTTTTATGCTTAGAAGAATGTTTTCAAAATACATGTGATATCATCATATAAAACTTAGATATATTTTTTGGGATGCAAAAAAAAATAAAAATCAAGGGATAAAAATAATTAAAAGATAAAGGAAAATATAATACCTGAGAACAATGGAAGAATGGATTCATACAATAAATGGTCTAAACCATGGGAAGACAAGAGGTAAAATCATGAGGTAAAAGAAACATGAAACCCTAAAGTAAGGAACTAATACCAATAAAGCTAGAGGAATGAAACCAATGAAGCCTATTCAAAATTAAAGAGGATAAATCAATAAATGTATGTAGGAAAATCAATGCTAAAAGATTAAAAAAACAAACTATATAATAAAATAAAAAATCATGCACACACTCTCTCCCACACACTTTATAAGATATTTTCACATGGAAAAACTTTATTTAAAACAACCCAACCTACCAACCTTCTTTTTTATAGAAGTAAATCAACTATTTACAATACAATATAACATATTTTAAAATTTTATTTTATCCTAACACAAGTGAATTTTATTTAGGAATATAAATAAGAGACTATTAAAATGGTGTTAAAATACAATGGGTAGAGACCATGGGCTTATAAACCATCCAAACCATACTATGGGTATAAAAATGTTCATTTATAAACAATGGCCTAAAACTACCCATACATACCTGAAACAACACAAAGACCCAAAATAGTGGCAAAGTGTATGGTATATAATGGGTGTAAATTATGCAAATTCTACAATACATTTCTAACCAGAAAATGAGAGCAACGATAGAAAAGAGGGTCTATATGCCAAAATAATACAAAGAAAAGACATAAGCGAGTTAAAGAGTGTAAGAATATGAAAGTATAGGAAAATGACATGAATTGAGTTAGCAAAGGAGGACCCAAGTGGGTAAAATAAAATAAAATAAGGCTAAATAAGTGTTCGAAAAACTTTATGTTGCTTGGGTTTTTATTTATTTTATGACTTGACCAATGGGCACTAACATAAATTTATCAATAATTTGATAAATCACCATTGAGATGGTGATTTTAGTATACATTTGAGAGGGTCATATCCCTCATATGATTATGTTATTTTGGGTTTTTTGTGTATCTTTAACTAAAAATCACAAAAAAGAAATAAAATTGGGAAATGGTGAAAGATAAAAATGGGAGAAGAAAGAAGAAGGATGGAGTTGAAGGTGAGAAACTCATAACACAATAAACTCATAAAACCTTTGAAATAACTCAAATTCAAATGAAGAGAATTGAAATTATTCATCTCACATTATAGTCCCCCAAAAGTGGTATTTGAGTACTAAGAGTTCTACTTAAGACTACCTATCCATAGCTTAGCCCTAGACCTATCCTCGAGCATATTTTCACACTTATCTAGCCTTCGTATAGGCCACATGCATCCCTAGTCATCTCCAAACTAGTCTTAGACCCTCATTTGCCAATATTGGCCCTTTATGCCTAGTGTCCTACCAACTATACACTAGCACCATAATAAGGACACTAGTGCCACATGGCGATAGTGTCCCAAAATGGTGTTAATGACCTTTTTTATAGGTTTTTTCAAACAAGTATATTTTCAAATCTAAAGCCTCCTAAAGTTGGCCTAGATATATTTTATCATCTGTACAAGCAACAAAATAATATAAATACATGAATTTTATCCCTCTAACCACTAGATGGAAATAAGATGTAAAATACACATTCAAATATGAAACAAGTTGAGCATAATTAAGGTTATCAATACCTATTCTTCCCTATTTTTACATACTATGATCTACATCAGTCCTAAGCTCATATTTTCTATATTTCTAGTCTCAAACACATTCAATCCACTCAAAAACACTATAATAATAACATCACTTTCAATTGTACCAACACTTAGGTAGGGATAACTACATCGAGCTTGATCACTCTTCAGAGTATTGTTATGTAGGAAACTCTCTTCTCTATGGGGTGTTAAGGATGTCTAAACTACCCTACTAATGAACACATTTTACATCTCATGCCCTAGTTACATAGAGGATTAGGGGTTTCAAAATAAATTAGTTATTATAAGAATAATACAAGGTTATATAACTCATGCACATAGGAATATACCCTAAATATCTAGAAATGTGCACCTAGAAGTTTGGGATAGTATTATATAGAGGAAACTACCACCAATATCAGGGCACTACCAACACTTTGCCAATAATGGTGTTATTATATAATTGTGTAGCTATTCTCCAAGAGGGGTTATAACATAGGGATCTATTTTATGACACTTAGACTAGATTCCATCTTAGTTTCCAATGCTTAGATCATTTGTATCAGTTATTTTCTTGCTAAGTATTTATTTACATTATTTATTACTATTTTAAGAAAAATCAAGCTAGTCAATTCTATAACAATTCAATCATTGTATTTATTTTATATTATTTACCTAATTTAGTCTACTCATCTCTTTAACAAACATAGGATATACTTGTGTTTCTTAAGAGGTTAAAACATTTGGTGAACCAAACTTACTTCAAACATTGCTTAAAGCCTAACCCTAGATGCTCCTAAGGTTTGAATCCTTATTTTTCTTGTTTTCACTAGTTGTTTTAAGTTTTTTACATTTCATATATTCTATTTTAGCATTTACATTTAAATTTGTTTACTATATGCCATATACATTTTTTATCTCTCTTCCATTAAGAAAAAGTGCTAGGCTAGGTGGTAATCCTATAGAGCATATTTAGATTCCTGTTATTTGAGCTTGTACCATGGATAAGGGACTTATTGTAACTCTTGTTGTTGATCTTTCACATCTTGATTATGTGGATTTCAATGATAATGCATCCAAAGATGAAAAATATAATCAAGAACAAGATGATACACAAATTAGAAACTTGGATACTCTCCCTCCACTTAATAATGACAACCTAATTATCAATAAAGATGAGATCCTACATAGATTCAGAGATAGACTTAGAGAACATCTCCTTAATCATGCATAATTTTTACAAGCCATAATGGAAAATAAGAATAAATAAAAAAAATGGTCAATATTCAACTCCTCCAGCTAATAACATTTTTACACGTATAGTGAGGCTAACTCAGCTAGCACAACAAACAATTATAATTCAACAATATTTAATGATAGCTACACCTCTTATGGCTAGTTCCTCCACTCTAGATGTACAATCCCTTATGCATGAGGTTCATACTCTATAGGGTAACATGTTACATCTTGAGAAGGGAGACACTAGGCCATCACATGCCTTGGATTTTAATGGTCTCTTACATACACCTTTTACATACCACATAGTGACAACTCCATTGCCATTTATGAGCTTTTCACACAATGTGTTTTGACTACGTGTCTAATGATTGAATTCTCAAAAAAAAATTCCACACAGTTTAAAATATTATGCCTTATATTGGTTTTATGATTTACTAAATCAATTTATCACAACATTTAATCCTTTGGTAGACATGTTTTAGCACATTTCCCCATAAATATTAGTGATAATATCTCATATGCCCTAAATACATATTTGAAACAAAATTTAAATGGACCTATTTTAAATTACATATTATGATACAAGACTATTTATCTAAATGGACCAGCTCAATCACATATAAATAACTTTAATACATCTTCAAATAAATCCGTCTACCAACATTACATGAAGATATCTTGTTCAAGAAGTTTCCAGCATTCATAGATTTGTGCCACACAACAAAAGAAAGAGAGATCAAGATTCTATCAATGGGCAAACTAAAATATACCAATGGATTAGAATCAATTGGCAAGAGTTTAATTAAGCCTCCATACAAGGTAAGGGCCATCGAGAACAAGAGTGATCAAAAGGGCATAGTCAATGTAGCTTCAAATCTATCTCCTTGCTTGGTTTTATTAGCTCTTCAATGTTGAATCTTCACCAACCTTCCAGAATTGCTAGCATGAATTTTACAGTAGTTCTAAGAATTCAATGTCATATCTCTCCCTCATATCAAATAGGTTGATATGACACATCATCTTCTAAAGAGATATGATTCTAATGCATTCTATGAGTATCATAGGGCAGCAAGCCATATAATAAATAGATGCATAAGCCTAAAATATAAGGTACAATATTTGATTGAAGATGGCGTTATTGATGTGCACAAACATATAGAGGCACTAAAATTACAACAAATGGAAGCTAAAGCATTTAAGATATTCTCAAATCCATTTCCAAAGCACACAATGAATAAGGCAAGGATTACTTTAGTTATTTACTACACATATTAGGCACATCCACCACCAACTTCATATCAAATTATTATAGAGGAAACACACCCATTGAAAAATATTATTGGTATGTACCACACTATAGTTATAGTTATACCACTCGTCACCTTTTTAGACCAGTAGATTGTTGATGATTATAAAAATTTACATGCACTCTTTTTATGATATTACATAGATCATAATCCTATCTTGAGTCTTATGATTTATAATAGGCCAAGAATTAGCATGTGTAATATGACACTTTTATAGTATTTGGGGTATTTAAGGTAGGATATATTCCCCATACACATAGTTATCATTAGTTTTAGTGGCCATGTTCAAATATCCATTAGGGAGATTATGCTTCCATTATAAGTGGGCCTAACACATGTGGCCACTTGATTCTTAGTAATACTTAGTGTAGGTATGTTTGATATGTTATTGGGTAGGCCATAGATACAATAGTTATGATCCATCCCATCCACAGTGAATAGATGTTTAAAATATATACATGTAAATCAGGAGGTCAAGGTTAAGGGTCTTCCATATGAGTATCCTCTACCCATTTCATAGGTAATTACTTCACAATTGCCTATATAGTTACTAGTTAAAATTACAACATAGTTACTAGATATAACATAGTTATAAGTTATCACTCAATTTATAGTTCCTATTGATACATCATAGAGTAATGTAGAGCCACCATCACAGGCGAGGTCTACTCCTACAATATTGACATGTATGCATAGTCTCCCATGAAGAGCATTATTAGAGAGACCCATGCATCATATATAAGTCACAAATTCTAGAGGGCCTTCCTCCACTCACATTTTGCTGAGATTAGTATTATTGGGTTCTTAGGATTCTTAGCATAGGACACTTAAATCACCTATAGCTTGTTCTACTAGATGGGTTTTTAAGACCCTTAAAATTCATGAGAGACCACAAGAAGTTCCACATATTCCTAGTACCACTACATAGGTAAATATAGATACATATTACTCAATATAATAGATTATGAGACCATAGTTAGCCTTTCACATAGCATGCATGATCACAGTTCCCTTATTTGACATAGGGCATAGTGATAGTAAGAATCCCATGAGACTCATCAGTTAGTATGGTTCCTCCTTACTTGTGCATACTTCTCTCTTGATCCTTGTACATAGTTATTTTTCATGTTGATTGTACATAAATTAAATCCATAAAATAAAAAAATAATATGATGTATCAAAGACACAAAAACATTCAAATACTTACTCAAAAAATACAAAATTTAAAAATTGTATGCATTGTTATGTTTAAATTTCTTATATTTTATAGACACTGCATATGATAGCTATCTCACTATAGTTAGTTTTATCATACTACATGCTTCAATTGTTCTTATCAAGTGCTTACATATTGTTACAGGACTTAGGTTCACTACATTGATCCAATCTTTCTATTATCTACCCACTTAGGGAATACACACTAATTCATGGTTATTCACTTGACACATTCACCCACTTGGGGGCATCTTATACACAATTTTGATTACCAAGTTTAATCCTTTTATCCTCTACATCCTAGCTTTAACATTGTTATAACTTGATATTAATCATTAGTTCTCATACTCATATTTTTTTATAGCTACTACTACTTTAGACTCAACATATATACATCCTCACTCTTACACAAATTTGTATTCTGTATTCATGCAAACTTTTATTTCTAGCTTTCCTAGTTTAGACTTGATTGTATTTATTTGCTTCTTATATTCAAGGGAATTTGAATATGCCATTTCTCTTTGGATCTATGCCACCTCTATTCATAGTATGTATGTTTTAGATATTTTTCCATGTCCTTATGTGTGATTTTTTGATTGTGTATGCAAACATTTGAATATGTCCTTTTATGTGGATCTAAGACAACTTCTTTGTTGCTTACATATGTAGACTTTTGAACATTTCCTTGTATGTCTTGTTTTCTCAAATTTAGTGACATGTGTCCATGTCCCTTGTATTGTGTCCCCTAGGCCTACTTTATGTTCCTCATGTGTTTTGTACGTATGCTTTCTTGTACACGTCATAGCCATGACCCTTCTCTTTTCTTGTTTCACACACTAGTTTTTGATGACATGAGAGACCTCATGCATCTACCCTCCATACTTGGGTGTCATGATGGAAAACATGCCCCATCCCCCTAGGTAGCTTCTCAATTTTACTTAGATTTGTTGTTATGTACATTGTTACATCTATCTTGACACCCTTGTGAATGTTAGACATGACATACATATTACATCACATAATTATGCCCATATTATCTTATATTATAATGTTATGTATGGACACTATATTGGATTATCATGTAGTTATCATTTGCTCAAGTTAATACACATTTTACAAAGCTTTTTCTTTTAAGGACATTTATTGCATAAGTTCAATAACTTTCCTCAAAAGAGGGGGAATTCATAGGGGTTTCTCATAGAGATTGAATTCCTATATTGCACTTAGAGTAAATTTCTCAACACACATGATCAATTAATTAAAATCTTGCATAGGTAAGCACAGTGAGAAAATAGAAACCCAAAAAGTAGTATAGTTGCATAAAATTTAGAATATGACACTAACACCCAAATGGGGACACTAGTGCCACACAACACTATTGTCTAAGATATAGTGATACTATCTAGTATCTTTAGTCTTAAAATAACCTAGATTAGCCAGAATAGTAAAATAGATACAATACAAGTTTGCACATATTTAGTTGAAGGTTTATCATTTATACTCAATTTTTGCTCAGATTCTTACTAGTTCAGCATAGATTCATATCATTTTGCTTATATTTAGGGCATCATGTGGAGCATGGCCATTCCCATATTTAGTTTAGATACTTAGATATAGTTTATTATAACTCAGTCTAAAATCCATGTACTTAGATATTAGATTTTGGGGCATATGTGTAACATATTTTTTTCATATACTCAGCTACACACTAAATGAAAAATTCCATGTCATTCTCTACACTGTATACACCCAACATCATAATATAGGTTACACACCAATTTCATGCCTTGCTCTATATGTAGTGGTTAGCATTCTTGAGTGGCCTAGAGTTGTCTAATACACCCAAGTGGCCATAGAGCTAACATAAATAGTTAAATGTACTCACTTAAACATTTATATTACTTTGTGTAGTTTAATTTTAGATGCATATACTAAACATGGGTGGGAAATGATGGAGTCATGGCCTACTTGAGTTCTTGATCTACCCACATGAGAGGTTTGGACACATTATCAATCCAAACCAAGCTATTCATAGGTCATGATCCATCAAGTAGGGATGGGAAATGATGGAGTTAAAATTGGATTTAGTTATTGAGCCACACACATAGGAGGATTGAGCAAGCTATCAACTCAGTTCAAGCTATTCACTAATTTATCACTATAAATATGCACACACATAGGTTATCACTAGGTTTAAGCATTGGTTTGCATACCCAATGAGGTGTATTCATTCCTTTTTTCCTTATTATCTCTTTACTCAATTGTACTCACTTTTAATTGTTTACTCAGTTTAGTATTTTGATTTGAATATCTCTTAAGTAAATAATGATTTATGCATGTTTCATTTTTAGGACACACATTAGAGCATATTTCATGGTCTTCACTTCCTAGGTAAGTCTAAGTATTCTTCTTTTTTCCTTAATCCTAGTCATTTTACTTTGATTCATTTTTAGAATAAAGGGGGGCAAAGTTAATCACCCAAAAGTGATATTTGAGTGCTAAGAGTGATACTTGAGACTACTTATCCCTAACTTAGCCCTAGATCTATTTTAGAACCTATTATCACACTTATCAAGCCTTTGCAGGAAGCCATAGGCATCCCTAGTCAATTCTAAAGTAATATCAAACCCTTATTTCCCAATCTTGGCCCTTCATACCTAGTGTTATGCTAGTTATACACTAACACCATAATGACACTAGTGCCACATGGTGCTAGTGTCCCCAAAATGGCACTAATATCCTTTACCATAGCTTTTCTAAAACATATATATTTTTAAAAATAAACCCTCCTAAGGTCGGCCTAGACATATTTTATCACCTACACAAACAATGAAACAATATAAATACATGAATTTTATCCCTCTAACCACTAGGTGGAAATTAGATGCAAAATACACATTCAAACATGAAAAAAGTTAAGCACAATTAAGGTTATCAATCCTTATTATGTCCTACTTATACATATTACCATCTATAGTAGCCCTAAGCTTAAATTTTCTAGATTTATAGGCTTAAACACATTCAAGGCACTCAAGTATACTATTATACTAGAATCACTCACACTTGCACCCACACTTAAGTGGGGAGAACTACATGAGGCTTGATCCATCCTTAGAGTATTGGTATTTAGGCAAATCTCTTCATAATGGGGTGTTGAGGATGTCTAACCTACCCTACTAAAAAACACATTTTTTAGATCATGCCTTATTTACATGGAGGATTAAGGTTTGCACAATAAATCAATTATTATAGATACAATATAGGGTTCTAGAACTCATGCGCATAGGAATAGACCTAAAAGATCTAGACATAGGTACACCTAGAAGTTTAAGACAATCTTGTATAGAGGACACCATCATAATTTACCAATAATGACTCTATTGTCTAATTATGACACTTATATCTAAGAGGGGTTCTAACATAAGGATCCAATTTACGATACTCAAACTAACTTTTATGTCAGTCTCAAACACTCAAATCATTCATATTAGATGTTTTCTAGTTAAATCTTTATTTACATTATTTATTACTATTTTTAGAAAAGTCAAATTTATTCAATTCCATAACAAATTAGTGGCTATATTTATTGCATATTATTTCCCTAATTTAGCCTAATCATCTCTTTAAAAAACATAGGATTTACATCGTTAAGTCATAAAAGGTTAAAATACACATGAAAATGGAATTAGGAGCTACATATGTATGGGAACAAAATGGATAGACTTGAAGCCCAAAGTCTCTTCAAAACCTAGATTGCGTACACTTCGTACAAATCCCATATAAAATGTTTTCAACACAAAGTATGGAAAGACCATGAGTTACACACAACCAATAAAAATGTAAAATTTTAATGGTTTCTCTATTTAAAAACTACAATGTAAATTTTACAAATAAAGAGCATCAAAACCCATAAAATCAAAGAATGATTTAGTCTATTTATGTATACTCTATTAATAAATATGAAAAAATATATCTGGCACACAAAGTTGAATGCAACACTTCTCCAAGATTTAAAAGAAATAAAAACTATTTTATAAGGGCCATCTTTCTTATTTATAATAAATTAGAGTATAGAAATGACCTTTCGTATTCTTATAACTATTCTTTCCAAAATTCATATTCTATTTTTACATTCACCTTTCAATTTTTAATAAAGTGACATATATATATATATATATATATATATATATATATATATATATATATATATATATATATATATATAATATTAACTTATAAAAATCACTAAGTGGGCCTACCAAGCTTTATCCATCCATAGTAAATTTTGTAAAATAGTATGAACACGTATTTATATTCCCTCCATCTATGAACACTAACATTTAAACATTGAGTAAGTTGTTAATTAATATATATTAATGTTGTGCATAAACTTTGAATTTAAACACATAAATACCATGATTATTATGTTAATGGGAAGTGCCTCATTGTGTTTTAAAATAACACTAAAAAAAACTCTTAATTCTTAGCAATTAATTTAAATTTCATCTAAATTATTTCATATATTCAATATAATTTTTGAAAACATATTATATATTCATAAATGTGTAGAATGATTTGAATGAACTTTTAAAAATCTAAAAATCTCCAAAATGTTATTTTTTTTTAAAGACAAGAAATTTATAAATTCACTTTTCCATTAACAACTTATTTAATCAATAATTTTTTAAAATATATATTATTTTATCAATTCTAAATTTTAATATAATAATTAATAAATAAATATTAAAATATTATATAAATGATATTTTGGTATATTATTTTCTTTACATCATAAATAATTACAAAAATATTACAATTTTTTTAAAAAATATATTTTATTTTATTACACATGATAAAAATGATGGCTTTCTGAGAATAATGATATTAATATAAAATAGATTGAAAATAATCATCAATGGACCTTTTGACATTCTCAATGTTAGTAGGGTTCGTGAATTACTTGATTAGCACAAAATGGTTCCATTGGTATTGCTATTGAAGCCACACTGACCACCTTGTTATTGGGACAAAATGGTTCCATTGGTATTTTGATTAGCATGAACATTAATCGATTCAGTCCAGTTCATATTTATAGTTTTACATTAAATATGTGTATTTTTATGTTGTTGGAAGTAAATTTTACTAGTTGGCTCTAACCGACCATTATTATATGACTTTCTTAACATTCTTTTTAATAGAAGTGTTATAATTTATGTTTTTGCTCAAAATTGTCTATAAGATAAACTTATCTTTTATTTCTTGATTTCAATTCTTCAAAGTTTTTTCTCTTTAATCCCTTAAATGATTTAAGGGATAATTCCCCTTACATAATTTATTAGAAAATAATATTTTTTGAAACTTCCAAAATAAGAGTAAGAAAAGTTAAAATAAGGGTATTAAAATCTAAACTTGGAGTATTTAAAATGGTTTTCTTAAATTGAGTTAGCAAACTCAAAGTGCACAAAAATTTCATACATACATGCATTTATCATATTTTTTTGTAACTTATAAATTTTTTGTATAGATGTAAACATAATTGAATGTCACTCTACTACATTGCTTAAATGGTAGGGCAGATGAACAATGTGATTTTAACTTTTAATGGGAGTCTTGGGATAAATGCACAAAGTTAGGGGACAATTTTGTGGACATTTATCATAGAAATTGAACAAAAAATTAGGATAATGAGGGACCCCACTTCAACCAACACCCATTGCACCTATTCAACCAATACCATTAAGTATTAGGTCAACTTGACTTGATAACGAGTTAAATTGATGGATGGGCATCATATAGGGATAATTTTAGTGCTTATTATGTTGAACATTGGTCAACATATGAGGTTAACAACAAAAAATATCAAAAAACCTAATTTATGCCTTATTCATCAACCCAACAACCAATGCTCCATTTTCACTATATACAAAATGCTTCCCAATCCACTGATGCTAGCATAATTTGATTTAAAATAATTTTTGGGACTGATGGTGGATGGTGTTTGATTACCCACCATGTAACAACCATAATGTCCCATTGTATTTTTTGAGGAAACTCTATTATGAGTTTGTTCTCAATTATATTCCCAACTATTTTGACTACTCAAAATTTTAAGGCTAACGGAAAGGCTCTATCTAGGATAGACTAGGTGCACATCATGTGCCTAATAAACCTACAAGGATCCCTACCCAGAATCTAATTCAACCTAAAATTCCCTTTATGATGAATGAGGTCATGGAGATTGACACTTTGCATGCACTTAATGCACTTATTGAAACACTCATTTAATAAATGAGTAGGCTTTCTTAGAATGATGTTAGAGATACTCCACCTAGTGTGCATACCCAACCTCACTGTTATAGATCTTATGGTGCTATATACATTGTACCTTCAGATGATGATGGTGGTGCATCTAAGGGCTTAAATGATATACTTTTGAGTGATGAGTTTTTGACACATATATTTGGTGTGCACATATCAATCACTACATATATGTAGGTATATTTTATATTTGATATGTTAAATTTTAGTTATATTTGTATTTAATATCTAAAAATTAATTTACACAAAAATTACATAATTTTTATGTTGCAAGAGGAGACAGTGCTATCATATTCATGTTCTACTACTATATTTTTAAACCAACTGATGATTACATATGCACATATAATTTTTGGGCCATTTACTACTACATATGTTAATATCACTAGGCCAATATTCACATATACAGAGGTAATTTTGAGTTAATATTATATTGTGTACATTATTTTATTTATCTAGATATATGCTCTTGAATAACAATCATACGTGTTCAATTAAAATTTGAATTATAGTGATGTGATTGTAAATTATATTGTGAGATGTGTTGAAAGATATAGAGATAAAATACCTAGCCTAAGAACCCCTAATTGAATATATACCTTATAGGGTGAATAATGGATCTTTGAATGCTTTTAATAATGACCAATGTTCTAGAGAGTCTCATTTAATGTCTAATGATGTTTTCCTTTCATTTTATTTCGAAATATATTCTTACTCCCATTTCTTCTAATTTCATATTGTTGATTTTCCTTTACCTTCTCATACTTCTTTTAATGCTTTACAAGTTTCTTGATTATCATCTCTTCTTCATAGTGTTTCTTAAGTACTCAATAATTTCATTGTTACCTATAGTACCACTACTTATTTTCCAAATACTTAATTTAGTTCCCTTGTGTGAATCATGCGTGTTATTAAATAAATAAATTTAAACTTATCAAGGATCTCAAAATTCAAGTACACTACTATTAATTAGTATGCTCTTAGTTTATTTTATTCCTAGGTCCCTTTGACCATTCCCACCCTCATTTTGTTCTTCTCATTTTCATATTTTTATTCTCTTTGTGTGTCTAATTCCTTGCCAATAGGGTCCTAACTAGAGATAGAGAATTTTAGAAACACACAAGTGCATAGTGCATATATATAGGATAATGAATAAATCAAAAAAGTGAGTAGAGTGTCAGAGGTTAAGAGGTAACATTTTAAGTATAAGACTTGAATTGAAGTGGATAAGAAAAATTATCTTAGTTCTATTGGGGATCAACCAACAAAGTTGATTACTATATGAAAGCAATCAAATGCAGAATTAAATCAGAAAGATAAGTAACTAGAATCAAAAATAGAAAAGAACAAGAGATACAAGAAACCACCCTGAAAACTTGTATTAAACTCTTTACAGAAGGAATTACAATTGAAGAAATTTCTTTTCTTCCACACCTCTCTCAGATGTACAGATCTCTTCTTAGATCTCTTTCCCTCAAGAGTTCTCTCTCTTAATTACAATCAACTCCAACAACCTGGATTGATATACATATACAATTCTTGTACTATTTTCTATATTCTCTAAATAAGCTATGAGTATCTATCCTATATATAATATTAGGAAACATGAGCATGCATTTACAACCATTAGATGCACCTCCTAATCAAGGGCTCAAATCAGTTCTACTTAAAATAGAAATGTAGACTTAAGAATATCACTTAATCCTATCATGCAAGCATTATGTTCTGTCCACAAAAATAGATTCTGGATGCACAAGTGATCAACGTCATTCCCTGTCTGCTTGCCTGTGACTGACATCGACCGATATACTACTGACATTGATAGCCTCTGGTCTGTTCCTAACTATCGATGGCAACTATGGACTCTAGCAACTTCTGCATTCACTCATTGGTGAAGCTTTTAGCTCCATACCTTAATAATCTCCCACTTGGAGATAAACATCTACACTAGTACCTGTACAACAACATCTTCTAGCTCTTCCATCTTCAAACTCAATCATGAAGACCAATAAAAGTTGAATGAAGATTCAACTTCTCCTTTGTTACCGGCTTGGTTAACCTATCATCAGGGTTCTTATCTGTATGGATCTTCTCCAGCTTCAACTCACCATCCTCCAATACCTGTCTAATGAAGTCTTACCTAAGCTGTATATGCTTGGTTCTTGAATGAAAGGCTAAATTCTTAGCCAAATGAATTGCACTCTGACTATCACTATATAATCTACAACTCTCTTACTCCTTTCCTAGCTCTTCCATGAACTGTGTCATCCATATCATCTCTTTGCTAGCCTCTATGACTGCAATATATTCTGCTTCTGTAGTTGACAAGGCAACAACCTTCTACAACTTTGAAATCCAGCTAACCACCATTCCACCAACAGTGAAAACATATCCTGTGGTGCTTCTTCTGCCATCCAAATCACCTACCATATCTGAATCTACATAACCATGTAGAGAAGTGTTTGACCCTGCATAGCACAAATGCCTACTGCTGGTCCCTCTCAGATATCTAAGGATCCACTGAACTGCTTTCCAGTGTTCCTTCCCTGGATTGGCCATATACTTACTTATAACTCCCACTGCTTGGGCAATATCAGGCTTAGTACAAACCATTGTAGACATTAAGCTCCCAACTATGGAAGCATATGGAACTTTCCTCATGTATTCTACCTCATCATGTGAATTAAGACACTGTTCTTTACTCAACTTGAAGTGTCCAGCCATAGGTGTGCTTACCGGTTTTGCATCCTACATATTGAACCGTTTCAACACCTTGTTCACATAATCCTCTTGAGACAAAATCAACCTATGATTTTTCCTATCTCTCTTAATGTTCATGCCAAGGATTTTCTTTGCTGCTCCCAAATCCTTCATGGCAAATGTGTGAGCTAATTTCACCTTAAGCTCAGAGATATCCTACATGTGTGATCCTGCAACCAGTATATCATCTACATACAACAATAGAATAATATATCTTCCATTATCCAATCTCTTAAAATACACACAATGGTCAGCTTGACATCTACTATAGCCATGCTTAGTCATAAACCTGTCAAATCTTAGATACCATTGTCTTAGAGCTTGCTTGAGGCCATACAAGCTTTTCTTCAATCTGCACACAAGTTTCTCCTTACCTTTGACCTCAAATCCTTTCGACTAATCCATATATATTTCCTCATCCAAATCTCCATGAAGAAACATTGTCTTAACATCAAGCTGCTCAAGATGAAAATCCTCAATATCAACTAAAGACAGTACAGTCCATATAGAAGTCATTTTAACAACAGGAGAGAAAATCTCACCAAAATCAATACCTAGTTTTTGTGCAAATCCTTTCACTACCAACCTGGCCTTATATCTCATATGTCCATTCTCACCTTCTTTCAATTTGTAGATCCATCTATTCTTCAGTGTCTTCTTTCCTGTTGGCAACTCAACCAAATCCCATGTTTGGTTCTCTTTCAAGGAATCAATTTCCTCATTCATGCCTAGCTCCCACTGATTCTTGGATTCCACCTGTATTGCTTCATCAAAACTCTCTGGTTCTCCACCATCAGTAAGCAATAAATAGAATAATGAAGGGGAATATCGAATTGGAGGTTTACTTACCATTTTTGACCTCCTGATGGGCATTTGAGACTCATTCACAACACGTTGTCTGCCCAAATTCTCTGACAGTGACCGACCTCGGTCACTTTTAGGCCTATAACTGACTGACGTTGATTCTTCCTAATCGACGTCGGTCACTATCTGACCAACATCAGTTCTTGTACGACCAACGTCAGTTCCTGACTGACCAACGTCGGTCTCTGTGTTTTCCTGTCTGTGATTATTCTTTCCCATGAGATTATTTTGGACCTTTACCTCATCCAATTCTCCATTGCTCTGCTCAGATTGATTTAGCTTCTTGAGCTGATCACTATACATCACTTTTTTATTGAAAACAACATCATGGCTCCTAATTATTTTGTTAGTTCCTAGATTCCAAAACCTGAATCTAAAATCATCAGAGCCATAGCCAATAAATGTGCACCTCATAGACTTAGCATCCATCTTCTTTCTATTTTCCTTATCAACATGCACAAAGGCTTCACAACCAAAAACTTTGAGAAATGAGAGATCTACCTTTTTACCTGTCCATGCCTCATTTGGAATTCCACCATCCAGAGCTATAGAGGGTCCTCTATTAATCAGGTACACTGTAGTATCCACAGCTTCTGCCCAAAACTCTAAAGGCAAACCAGCATGCAATCTCATACACCGTGTACGCTCTATTATTGTTTTGTTCATCCTTTCAGCAACTCCATTTTGCTGAGGTGTCCTTGGAACCATCCTTTGCCTACGTATTCCATGCATATAATAATACCAGTTGAACTTGTAGCTGCAGAACTCACCCCCATTGTCAAATCTCAGGCACTTTAATTTATTGCCTATTTCATTCTCAACCATAGCTTTCCAAATCTTAAACGTGTCAAAAACATCAGATTTATTCTTTATACAATAGATCCATACCTTTCTTGTAGCATCATCTGTAAAGAAAACATAATACTGTGATCCTCCAATAGAAGCAACCTGAGATGGTCTCCACACGTCTGTGTGAACAAGCTCCAACTTATGCTTCTTCTTTTTTAACTCAGTCTTGAGAAAACTCACTCTCTTCTGTTTCCCAAAAATATAGTGCTCACAAAAATCTAGATCTATGCTTTTCAAATCTAAAAGCTTACCTTTTGACTTAAGAATTATCATTCCCTTCTCACTCATGTGGCCAAGCCTTTGATGCCACAACTTTGCATCTACATCTGAAGTAGATAATATAGAAAGAGAATTATTAGTAATACAATTACATAAATAGAGAGTACCTACTCTCTTACCTCTGGCTAATACAAGTGCACCCTTGATAACCTTCCAAGATTCAGCTGTGAGAGTTACTGTACAACCCTCATCCCCTAACTTTCTTGCAAAAATTAGATTCCTCTTTAGGCTGGGAACATGCATGACATCTCTCAACACCCATGTGTTGTCATTCTGCATTTTCAACTGCACTTTTCCTTTGCCTCATCATCCCCTAAATAAACTATTCCAAAATCTCCATGGACATAGTCACTGAAATATTCTCTATTAGGGGTTGCATGGAAAGATGCACCAGAATCTAAAACCCAAGATTCTATATTATTATGCAAAGAGAATATAAGATCATCTTGTGAAACAATACCTGTAACTTTTACTTCTTCTTTTCCTTCATGCTGATTGTCCTCTTTAGGTTTTGACTAGCAATCTTTGCTTATGTGCCCTATCTTTCCACAGTTCCAGCAGGCTATCCTCCTGCCATTTTTGGATTTAGATCTACCTCTCATCTTTAACTTAGACCTTGATCTCCCTTTCTTGCTCTTCTCCTTTTGCCTTCCCCTGCTCTCAAAACTTAAAGCATTCCTTGATGTTTCCTCTGTGCTTTTCCTACGAATTTCTTCATTCAAGATTACACTAACAACATCATCTACTTTTAAAATATTTGAAGTAGATGCAGTATTACTAACTACCATTACCAAGCTATGCCAGCTCTTAGGTAAAGAACATAAGATTAATAGAGCTTTAATTTCATCATCAAAAATTATTTTGACTGAATTTAATTGATTTACAATTCCATGGAAATCATTTAGATGATTAGATACAGATCCACTTTCCTACATTTGCAAATTAAATAACTTCTTCATAAGATATACCTTATTTGAAGCTGAGGGTTTTTCATATAAATTTGCTAAAGTAGTCATTAACTCTATCGTAGACTTTACCTGTGATAAATTAGATATCACAGTAGATGCTAGACTCAATCTTATAGATCCAAGAGCCTTTCTATCAATAACTTCCCATTCTTCATCTTTCATGTCTGTGGGCTTCTTTGAAACTCCACCTAACAGTAAGTATAGATCTTTCTGATATAGATAATATTCTATCTACATTCTCCATAATTGATAGTTCTTGCCATTAAACTTCTCCATTCTAAGTTTACTTTCTTCTGTCATTGTTTTCTCCCACTCAAACAGAAATCCCTGTGAGTAACCTGTAATCAATACACACTAACTAGATTTGAAACACCTATTAGTCAACCTGAGCTCTGATACCACTTATTGTGGCTATCAAGCTCTTGAACCTAAAACCAAGCTCTGATACCACTTGTTGGGGATCAACCAACAAAGTTGATTACTATATGAAAGCAATTAAATGTGAAATTAAACCAGAAAGATAAGTAACTAGAATCAGAAATAGCAAAGAACAAGAGATACAAGAAACCACCTTGAAAACTTGTATTAAACTCTTTACAGAAGGAATTACAATTGAAGAAACTTCTTTTCTTCCACACCTCTCTTAGATATACAGATCTCTTTCCCTCAAGTGTTCTCTCTCTTAATTGCAATCAACTCCAACAACCTGGATTGATATACATATACAATTCTTGTACTATTTTCTATATTCTCTAAATAAGCTATGAAGATCTATCCTATATATAATATTAGGAAACATGAGCATGCATTTACAACCATTAGATGCACCTCTTAATCAAGGGCTCAAATCAGTTCTACTTAAAATAGAAATGCGGACTTAAGACTATCACTTAATCCTATCATGCAAGCATTCTGTTCTATCCACAAAAATAGATTTTGGATGCAGAGGTGACCAACGTCGGTCCCTGTCTGCCTGCCTGTGACTGACATTGGCCAATATACTACCCACATCGGCAACCTCTAGTCTGTTCCTAACCGTCGATGGCAATTGTGGACTCCAGTAACTTCTGCATTCGCTCATCGATGAAGCTTTTAGCTCCATACCTTAACAAGTTCTTCACATTACATCATTTCCATTTGTTTATGCAAGTGAAAATTCATATAAGGATTAGGTATTACATCACAATGAATTATTTTTTAGTTAAATTGCTTACTGGTTCCCATTTTTTATAGAGAAAAAAGACTAATTATGGGTTTAATAAAGGAGATAAATTTACCATATATCTTTAATATTTTATAAAAAACTAAGTGAGGTTATTTTTTCAGTTGATGAGCACAGTGGAGACTCCCTCATCACTATGAGTTGAGATAGATGTAGACATTGTTTTTGTAATGTCATCTATGCAAGCACTCACTAAGGTATATGATAACTTATAATTTTGAATTTTAAATATAGATTTGTTTTAATAATTTTACTAGAAAGTTGAAAAAATATAACTTATGTGAATATATTATGTATGTAGGGTTTTATGATGATATATGATAGTCCCATTCATATCATATTAGCAGATATTCTCATGTTTTATCCCCATTTCACACATCTATTCATAAACCTTGACCTGTCACTGACCGTGTTGAGTGTTAGACACAGATTGAGCATGACCATGAGATTGCAATAAGTGAAAGTTTAAATTATTTTTGTATTCTAGTTTAAAATTAATTTACGAACTTTTCTACATGTATAATATGTAAATTTTATAATAATATTTGTATTTGAATAGGTTTAGCTACAATCAAGTTATGAGCATATAAGGACCCATAGTTAAACCTTATAGGATTCTAATTCATTTGAGGGATCTCCATATACAAATAGGGCATCTCAAGGAGAGTCTTCTTCGAGGAAGGCAAAGATAGGGATACTATTTGGTGAGTAGGATGTATTAGATGACATTTTTAATTATATCCATATATGGAAATGTATGCATATATGACATTCACCTGACATTCTATTATGTTATTACATGATGTAATTTTTTGTATGCCTATATGGAAATGTATGCTTTATTAGCATTGTATGCCTAGATGGCATTCACCTAACATTTTATTATGTTCTTATTTTGTATGCCTTTATGGATTTTATGGATAATACACACACACATTCACATTTTTTGGTGATCATCTTTCTACATATAATTTGGCTCACATTATTATTTCAAAACTAAATTTGATGGTTTTATGGCCATATTTAGATTGATCATCTTTAATATTTCCTTTGTGTAATTTAATAAAACTAACTTACAATCTTTCAATATGTGTTGCAATTAAAACTATATGTTATAAAAGAGTCTAATGTTTGAGATAGAGTCATATATTATTGTAAAGTACCTCTCATGATTAGGCTACACCATTTATCACTATTCTATTGTGGATACCCTTGTTACACTAGTTTAATAGCATTTGGGACTTGATATTCACATTTTATATTTATTGAATTTATAGACATAACACATTTCCATTATAAGTACAACTGAAATAAACAATAGAATACTCATCTCTTGCATACCTTCTTCAGATGCCCTTATACATTTTATTTATGCAAGTTTGATGAAGTGGTTATGTCCTACCTCATCCTTTGGGATGTTCTCTCTTTTGATATGATTTGCATTCTTATTTGATGCTTCCACCTTTATTGAAAGGTTGTCCTCTTCTTGGAGTCAACTTGCATTGACCCGTGCAATCATGAATTGATGTTATGTTATCTCCTCCATAGAAATTTTACCCTTATTTTAAAGACTCTTTTTTATCCCTTTGAAAAAGTGAAAGATTGTAATTCTCATGTCTCCTAAGGACTTGGAATATTTTGGTGGTTATATCTCTTTCTTTTCTTCATAAACTTTGCTCTTTCTCTCTCCACTACACTCAACTTAGCCATTTATTATCTTCTCATCATATATATTCTCAAAACACACACACACACACACAATTTCACCCTAGAGAATTTTGATGGAATCTTTGAGACCATTTCGTGGCACAAGTTACAATAACAAGTCCTAAAATGCACACTTTTTTAGTCAAGACATAAGTTCTTGAACTCTAACTAGAATTTATGCCTCTAGGATCTCTAGGTGAAAATCCATCACTTTGATAAAATATATATAGGAAAATTACATGTGATACCATGACCTCAACATCCAAATCCACTTGAAAGCATGTTTTTCTATTGTTTAGGAGCATGTAAACACCGACAACAAATGTTGTCAAAGTTGAAGTGATGGTTAGAGAACTCCATTTTGATGCTCCATGGATGTATAATAGCACTAAAAATATATGAAAAGTGGTAAATTATGTCTAGGACTAATTTTTTGGATTATAATCATATTTGATCGAGAGACCAACCACCCATTTCAGTCTCAAGAATGCCAATCCTAATACAAGAAAAAATCAATTTTTAGCCTAACTTTAGACGTGCACAAAATAAAATCACAAGTCATTTGGATGAATCAAAATAAAATTAACATACATGTTAAATCCCTCTAATTTCATTTTATATAATGTTTATGGAACCTTCAATGCCAATCTATGGCACAAGTTTAAGTAATGGGTCCTAAAATGTAACTTTTTTACAGTGAAGAGACAAGTTCTTGAGCTCTAACTTGCATTTATGCCTTTCAAGACCTCGACATGTAAATAAAACATTTAAAACACATATAAATTGTCAACACATTTTACCATGACCTCAATGTACAAATCCACTTGAAATCATGTTTTCACTATTATTTAGGAGTGTAGAAACACTGATAACAAATGTTGTCAAAGTTGCAGCAGTAGTTGGAGAGCTCTACTTCTTGTGCTTTGTGGTTGGAAAATCTTGCTAAAAAAACATATATGTTGGTGGATAATTTATATGAAAATATTATTGGCCTTTCTTCATGCCCATTATATAGGCCCACTACCCATTCAAGCCTCAATAACACCCTTCCTAATACAATAAAAATGCAATTTTTAGCCTAACTTCAAACATGTGTAAAATGAAAACCATACATCTTTCTAAAATTTATGCCTCTGAGACCTCCAGGTGAAAATATATCACTTAAAAAATGTATATATAGTATAACTACACATTATTCCTTGGTCATAATGGCCAAATCAATCTGTATTCATATTTTCACAACTGGTTAGGAATTTGGAAACACTGATAATAAATGTTGTCAAAATTAAAGTGAGAGTTGTATAACTCTACCTCTAATGCTTTGTGGAAGGAAATTGGCACTACCAACATCTTTGGGGTGGTGGATAACATATAGGTCTAGGTTATTGGCCTCGTATCATGCTTGACTAAAAAAACCACTTCTTGTTTTGTGCTTAACAATGCCTTGAATTTTTAATAACTAAGTATTTTTTATTAAACTTCTCTTAGCTTACATAATATGAAATTATTTACTAATTTTTCCAACCACGTGAAGGTGGAAGCTTATTTGGCACCACTAACCTACCAAAAATAATTAGAAAGTAATTAAAAATGAAATTTATATGTACTACCTACAAAATAAAAAATATTTACATCTACATTTGACAATTCAATATACCTTCAAATTTTAATACAATAACCATTAGGATCTACTCTAATCTTGATATTAACAAGAATAACTTCATGGTCTGATTCACAAACTTTTAATAAATTCTTGTTTAATAGCCTCCCATGATATTAGAGCACTTAAATATTATTTTTAAGAACCAAATTTGAATATTCTAGTATATTCCTATGTGTTTCTAAGTCTTTAAACAACCATACATCTAAATTGTATATAGGATATTATCAAAGCCAAGTTCCAATGAATACCGCAGACCTAGTGGGATAGTGAATGTTTTCTCCATCTATGACTATGGAAGTCATTTTTTTATTTTACTCTACACACCAACATAAGCATTAATATGTTCCCTCTTCATTTTATTTCTCTAGAATAACTAAAAAAACATGCCCTATATAAAATAAAAATAAAATAATGACACTATCAAGATAGATAATGAGAATAAATAATACATAATTATTAATATTCTACCTAGTTATACTCGATAAGACACATGGTCAAATTCATGTGATGATGTCATATCTATAAGTTATAATGTTAGTGTAACCTAATATGTGTCAATTTTAATTAGAGGTTTGGAACTCTAGTCATCCACTCACTCTTGTGGGATAATCATTTCAATAAAAGTTTATGCATGTATAAAAAATATGTCAAGTGTCTTATATGAATAGTCCAAAAACATACATTTGATATACAAAATGATTGGAGCTTACTTGATCCCATTATAGTCCTCTAATCCTCAAAATTTTCCAAGTGTTATTCCTCCATCAACCAAAAAATATCTATGAATAGTATAATTTTCATGAAGACCATGAAACCTGTTCTCATTGCACCATTCAATAATGGGTTTTCAATTAATAAAAACAAAACCATATTCAAATATCAATTCCTCTCTTGAAACAAATCCTTTTAAACATGCTCCATCACCATCATGTTTCCCTTTTCCATGGGTAGCCTCAATGAAAGTCTAAATATGTTCTATGTTACTAGTAATGTGCATCTTGCTCAACCAGTAAAAAAATTGTGCACTCTTAAATTGAGATTTTATTTATCTAACCAAATGTAATGTTTATTTAAACTAATATTCCTCTCAATCAACTATCCATAAAACATTTCAAAAAAATCACATACTTTGTACAATATGATCAGTCATCATGGGCACATAAATGGTTCTCCCTATTATACCCAACATATCCCCTATTCCTTTTTTAGAATAGGGACCCACTATATTTATGGGAAGGTTAAGGCCTATCTTTAAAATATTCTTCCATGAAATATTTATGTGTTTCACCTAACTTTTTTATTTGGCAAATGTATATGAACATGTCCTATTTATTCAGACTAACCTAGTAATACCCTTCAAAAGTTTTATATATACATAGGTTTTAATTAGATACACAATTTATGAATTCCTAGGATTTATATAATTTTGCCTTCAAAACTTTTTTCATAAGCCCATATTCAATAGTCTTCATCACTTTACACCTATATGAACCTCAGCATGAAGTTAATCTTTGGAGTTTTTATTCACAAGTCTTGTTTGAAACTTTTGTTTGGAGCTTTTATTTGCAGGTTGGAACCTTCAAAATTTATTCACCACAAATTAAAGTCTTTGAAATTTTCTCTTCAAGAACCAAGTTTTCATAAATGTTGCATTTTGACACTTACTCTTTAGAGAAATTATTCAAAATTAGTATTTTGTGATTCTATTCTTCAAAATTGGTCTTTGATGAAATTGTTTGGTGAAAATCTTCAGCAAGAGTACTTGGTATTAAAAAAAATTATTTATAGGAATTATTCAACAAAAGTATTTAGAGAAAGTGTTCAACACTTTGATCTTTGGAGAAATTGATCAGATCAATTGTTCATATAAATTGGTCTTCGATGAAATTATTTAAATATTTTGTTTTGAGCTCATTTTGGTCTTTGGTAAAAGTGTTTGGGACTTTTGTTTAGAAAATTCATTCACTTTGTAACCACTATTTTAATGCAAAATTTGACTCTCACCTACCAAGGGCCTCCATGGCATAGGTAGACCAAAGCAAAAGAAGTGCTATAAAATGACATTTTGCAAAAGGCAATGATGTGACACTCACTCTAAACATCAATAATGCCTATGTGGCATACCTATTAAATGAAGTGGAAAAGTTCAAAATGAAAAAAATAAAGAAAATATATATACATTGGGCATTAATGGCACATAAACTAAAATTGAATTCGAAAGATATACCAATGAATTGGAAACAAATGATGTGCTCATTAATCATAGACTTTGAGCTCATTTGTTTCCTTTCCAACAATCCTAAGATGCCCATGATTCAATTTTTGTGTATCTAAAAGAGTTGAGATTTTAAATTAAATAATCATAACATTATGAGGAATCCTATCCCCATCTAGATTCTTTATTAAGGATTCAACAAAGTATAAAGACACTATATTCAATCCAATAGTGTTCAACAATGACTACCTCAATTACTTAGTTTTGTGGGAAGTGTTTCACCAGGTGGACATGCACACTCATGAGTAAAATTTGAAACCAACTCAAATAAAATTTGATGTAGACCTCCTCTCCCTCAAATGACAAGGACCACATTTAGCAAAAATAAAGCCTGAGGTTATGCCATGTAAAGACCTATTATGAGACTCATTCTTCACTAGTAAAATGACTGGAGGTGTGTTCTTATACTAATTAGAGTATAAAACCATTGTAGCATGCATCTTAGGGGATGAATTCCAAATGTATTTATATCTCCCTATTACATATGTTACATATGACTCACACATAATATTTTCATGAAAGAAGGAGAACTCAATTGATAAAACATTGAGCAAGTGGTTGATTCCTGAAAAGACTACCAATATAAAGGAGAAGCAGTCGGTGCCTATAGCTAAGTTTGGATGTGAATCCATATTGGGATCACCCTCCTGAAATTTTTATAAGACTACCCCAACATAGAATTCCTTCACCTTGAATGGTTTCCATTGTTAGACATACTAATGAAATCAAAGTTAACATTTGATTTGGGTGAGGTAATTAGTGTAAAGATATGATAAAAAATATTGGATAATGATGAGAATCCTCAAGCCAACCATTTATATATGATGTCCTACCTTTTAGATGTTATGATGGGCATAGTTTATATACATAAGGGGTCACTCTAGAGCCCAACTCTAGACTTTATTAAAAATTGTATATGTGATTAATATTCCTTTATGCACATATATGCTTATATCATGAACATCACTTGCATTATGGAGGATGTATACCCCTAGGTATGGATGTCCATTCATGAATCCTCATTACCTAGGGTATTTAAGAGCATTATAGACATATTAGTGGATAGGTGAGATTATTGGCTATATCTTGACTACACTTTGGTTATGGTCACATGCCACAAGGTAGCACCCCTAATCTCCCCAATTATGTATCAAATAAACTAGTAGTCCAGGAGATAGCTTACCAACTATAGTAATAGATAGATGAAGAATAAAAAGAGTGACTTCTATAACTCTCACCTCATGATTGTTAGAATGTGTTATGTTAATCATAAATACATTTATAAGGCTGAAAGATATAGAGAATACTACTTACTAGCCATGCTACCACATAGGGACTATGATCCTCATGATAGAGTGTAAAAACACATTAAAGGACTTGGTATTCTATACCAACATGAGCATTATGACCATGATTTATTATTTCTCAATGCCAAGGATGATGCCCAGGTCAAGGAAAGGGCATAAACAATGGGATTGAGTGAGGAACTTTTGAAAATCATTCAAGGGGAGCCCTTCATTTCAATTATAGATGCACACATTAGAATCCCACCTACAGGAGGATGGAATTCCTCTAATTTTTTGGTCAACAAGCCTTCTTAGCCATCAATAGAGAAAGGGGAACCTTTAAAGACATTACTCGTGGCATTAAAAGCTATAAATAAATATCCTAGGGTGGCTGATACTTCACTTGGGGGAGCTCAGGATGATATAATTTTCCTTAATTCTTTGGAATCAGAAAGATATGCCTAGCCTATTATGACATTAGTCCAAGAGAGTGATATTTTGGTTACCTAAACCACACACACACAAGAGGCCCTCCCCACTATTGAGAAATTTATCATTTGTTATAAGAGGAATCTAAGGGCTCACATCCTTCCCAAGGTTCATTTTAAGATCCCATATCAAAAACCCCCTTAGGTTTGTTTAGGTGAACTTGATTCATATACTTTATAAATGTGATGATTCTAAAAAAAATCACCTTTCATAAAATCACCTGTCTACACACTTGGTTCAATATTTATATTATCACCCAAGAGCATGCTACCACCTAGTAGAATGTTTTCACTCAATAGCATGCTTTCAAGTGATAGCATCCTACCACCTAGTTGTACCATACTACCAAGCAACATTTGTTTCCATCCAAATGTAGGTTGTTAGCGAGTGGCACCAAATGTATTCTAATTGCAATGTACATGGTGCAATTGAGAGGTAGAATGTGTTTCTAGGATCCATGATGTGGCTAGGTAGTGGGAAACATTAATACATGACTGATTGCCATTGATCACATGAACCAACTACATTTATTTCATTAGTAACTTATAAATACCCCATATGACCCTCATTTTCACACTTTATTCATAGGTTTTTCTCACCATGCTCTCTCTTCTTTAATTTTGATGAACAAAAAATCTGAATCCAAATGATTTAAAAACTATAGAGTCCATAGACATAGGTTTAATCTACAACAACATTTTAAAGAATTTATTGTGTTTAGACTTCCTCAGGTTGGTGAAATAACCTAAAAAGTATGTTGATTGGATAAATATGTGCCTTTTTTGAGGCCTCATGAACATGCCTCAATACGACACCAATAATAACCTATTTCAATCTCTGATGGTTTGTTATGACGATACCAAGACCTGATTCTATGTGCTTGTTAACACAAAATTGATATCCTTTGACACCTCTCCTTTGGATATCCATAATTTAATAGGCCTTTCACATTGTAATGCAAACCTTGTAAACAACAAAACCCTATTATTTGATGAAGAAAAAAGGTATTTAGAGTCTGTCTACAACTTCATCGACCCAACTGGTAAGTGCTAAATTTGTTATTAATATTTAGATTTTTTTTAATAATTCTTGAATTGTTATTCTTGTTACTAACTTAATCTGATGTCCTAATTACATGTTTTATACTTTCATTGTAGATAGTTGGTTCATAAGATGAATCTAAGTGGATAAAATATCCAATCCATTTCTAAAATCCATTATGCATTTCTTCCAAGCCAAAATTATTTTATAGGGAAGACTAGGGAGCATTCCCTATTGGGGTATTTACTATATTCTTCATTCTCTATCAAGGTTAAAATATGACTGATTCACATACATATGAAGTAGGATTAGGTTTGAGTTGAATAATGTTTTTTTGAATGAGACTTATACCATTTCTTCCTCCAACTTTATTCTAGACTTGTATTATGAGGCCTTATATGATATACAAAAATAATAATTCCAACTGTTCTCCATACATAAATGACTGCTAATTCTTTGTCCATCAAGGAATAGGAGGTAAGTTTAGCTTTCAAATTAATCATCTCTATTACTTTATAGTTCTTTAAATTATAACATTTCTTATCTTGTTATAGATAACAATGCATGCATACAACACAAGAAGATAAGAAACATCAAAAGGTCATCATTCTCCTGAGGGCTCTAATGATACTCAGTCTATGGAGTTTTCATTTAATTCATTTTGAATTTATAAATTCCCAAGGCCTCCTTCAATATCATCTTCACTTGTAAGTTCTTCTCCCAAATTTCCATGATTATTTATTTGTTATATTTTTTAATGAAAAAATTATTTTTCATATTAGTTTATTAATTTATTTGTTTTTTTCACTAGACTCTCGAGCCATTGCCATTAAGGAATCTTCCCAACAATGCATTTAATGTTTGCTACCTTACATCTTTTTTTTTGACTTGAAGTTTTTTCTATTGGATAATTTTCTAATTACATAATTTCCTCTTTTTTAGTTGAAACCACCACTGTCACTCCAACTAGGAAAAATAGAGTGGAAGAGGAAATCTCCCAAACTACACGTAATAACTATTTCATTTTGAATTTACATTAATTTATGCTTTTGAATTTACCATTTTTCAATAAATTTTTATTTTGAAAGTCACCCTACATCTATGAGGAGAAGTATGCCACCACCCTTGCCACCCATCTAGCCTCAGAGAAGAGGGAAGAATATCTCCCTCCCCGCATAGAGTAGAGGAACCCTAAAAATTTCAGGGTCTGAATTCACAAATTTCTCTATTGGTGGTGTTTCTAGTGCACAAGGACTTACATGCTTGCAGCATATTAATCTTGATGAATATTATATTGGGATTGAAAGTGGGGCCCTAGCTGGAGGTGAATTTAATCCACATGATTTTATTCAAGATTCTAATGTGCCTGCTATATAAGTGCCTTCTACTTCTTCCTCATCTACCCCACCCACCACCGATAATTTAAACTTGTCTAATGATTCTATAACTTATTTTTCATTAGATAATTTAGTTAAAAAAATATAATTTATAATCTGAAAGAGGGTGTTACTGATGAGTTTAATATGTTAAAATAATTAGAGATGAGGGGAAAAGCATTGATCAAAGAAATCAATGCCTATTTTCACAATCACCCCCAAGAGTTAATTTGTTTGTGCTTGTTTAAAATGAACCCTCAAAGATTGATGCTTTATTCAATCAAGCTTAATTTGAGTTAATTTATGTTAATAATGTTTAAAATGATAATGTTTTAGTAATTATGATAAATAGGTTAGAAAATATAAATGGAGAAGCCAATGCCTATTTCAATAAATGGGCTAGAGATATGAACCTTGTTGCCATTGCCCAAATAGAGAAGGAAAATCTTTGGTAAGTTTTCATCATTTCTAACATGTATTATTTTTATTTTTATGTACTTGAGTCTTATATTTTATTTTTCAATTGTAGAAAAAATATGAAAATTTGAATAAAGAAGCATAGCTGCTTAATATACTTCTGAAAAATGCCCACAAAAATATAACCTCAGCTATTGCATTCAAATAAAATATTGTTCTATTAAATAAATAGAACAACACTTTGAATAAAATTATTAAAAAGTATGAGATGGATCCAAACATTTTATTGAAGTAAAAAATAGATGTAGATCTGAGTCTTCTTTAAATTGGTGATGGAGTGAATGAGGAGAGAGAAAATCTTGAAAATATCAATTCTATTATAGAGGATTTTCTTAAATAAGGAATTATCAATGAGGGTGCACAGGCAAGTCAAGAGAGTGAAGTTTTCATGGAGGAAGATGTTAGTTTGTTTTACAAAAAATATAATGTTCAAAATGATTATTTTTAATTCAAGACAGTTTATTATGTTTGAAAACACTTATTTTATTTGACATTATACATGTCAATGTCAAATGATATTTGCTGCACTTTATATTTGAAACACTCTTGGTTTATAATTTTATGATTTCAAATGTGTTGTGGTCAAACTTAGTAATCCTTAAATATTTAATGGAGTTATAGTATTGTAGTATTTGAAATACTCCTGGTTAAATGTATTGTTTAAATATTATTCAGTCTAAAAATTTCTGTAGGCAATGTTCAAAATGATTGATAACTATTAAACATTTATGTTTAAATGTATTATGGTCAGGATTTTAAATGTATTGTAGCATTTAATTAATAATTTGGTATTCAATTAATTAATACTTTATATTTTAAATATATTATTTAAATAATTATTAATTTATAGGGGAAAAGATATAATATCTGTTACACTATGTTTGAAACATGCTTGGTTTGTAATTTTATGATTTTAAATGTGTTGTGATCAAGCTTAGCCTTAAATACTCAATGGTTCTAGTAGTTGTAGTATTTGAAATACATTGGTTAAATGTATTTTTTAAATCATATTATTAGGTATAAGTTTATTCCAATGGTCGCATCATGCCACCAGGTGACAATTGCTATGGTCTACCCTAATTTGTAGCATGTAGCAGGGCAGAACTTATTATCGCTTGGGTGCATCATGCAGTTGGGTAATAAGAGGTTTTGCTCAATTACATGTTACAACTGGGTGGCACTGGAAATAATGATAGGTTTCATGTGTCTTTAGGAATATTCAAGGTCATTTTTAAAAAACAATCATCTCATAAAATGTGAATTGTGTACACAGAATTGTAATAAGACAAATAATAAAGTACTTAATTTTAGTCTATATTAAAGAAGTATTGCTGCATTTTTTACTGTCAAAGTTTCATAAATTTTAATGTGAAAGTGAAGACATCAGTTATAATTAACTCTCAATTAATCCATATACTTTAAGAATCTTGCAATTAATTTACATGCATAAAATAGATTACACAATTTAAACATGAAAAAATATGAAATACTTTAGAAAGTAATAATTACTGAACATATCAAACTAAAACTTGGGTATATGAAACAATCCTCGATAAATTTTCTCATCACAAGTGTGATTTGCATCTACCATGTCATTTTATTATTAATATTCACATCCTCTATATTGGTCACTATCTTACTAATGCCTCTTCTTTCAACTAGAAAAATCCATGTTGCCAGTGTTTTTTCATAAGGAAACTTGTCCACAGAATAATGCAAAACATAGAGTCTCAAGAAAGTCTCTATATCTGTATCCAACCTATTTCTAAATTTGGGATTCAAAAAATATAATGCACTAAACACTCACTCATCTTCCACAAAACACAAAATAATTTTTTAAACAAGTTCATATAATATGAAATATTCACTAATACTTTCTTGTAAGATGCTACTAGGATAATTTTTTTCCATGGGCATATAATTACACCATTTTTAGTTGGGTCACTTAGATACTGAAATTGATCCATCATTGTAAATCTAAATTATGTTGATTGAGATGTCAATAATTAAAAAAAAAAAATACCATTAGTCTCAACTCCATTCACCTCTACATATTTACAAAAATTCTTAACAATTGAACCTATGTATTTATGAAATAACTTGCTGATCTATTATTGACTACTAACACTATTCCAAAAAATAGGATTCACAACTCCCATGACCTCCAACAACTCATCCATTTAAAATTCTTGTCTGATCTCAATAGATAAACTTTTCAAGATTAGTCTTAATTTAATTCACATTTTAGATAAAATAATATCATATAGAATATGTGTTATAGGTACATCTTCAGGTTTAGCTCCCACAACTTCAGGTCTTCTATAGCAAGTGTGCATTGGGATCTCATTGCCATTTACCATGACATAAAGATGATCATTGATATTGAATTTCAAATAATTCTTAAGATTATTAAAAAAATTCAAAATTTGCCAAGTTATAAAAATAGGTCAGTGAAAGCTTTCATTCGATGTGTATAATATATCTAAATATTGACATACATGTTTTCTCAAACATATGAAGTCAACAATATATATAGATATCTCCTGGGCATGTTTCATTAAATAGTTGATTTCCTTCAACATTGGTAGAATATCACGTAATGTCAGTAATGTTTTGAAATATGTTAAACTATATAATAAATCTTTTGCCTTGTCAACATCCCTGAGGTATTTATACATAAAACCTGCTAAAGATGGATATTCCTCAAAAATTCTGCATGTAGGTTCATACATAGAAATCCATATTGTATCAACATCTTTTAGTAGTTTTTTATTGTCAATCACCTCAATTGAAATTTTTTGAAACTCTAAAAATATTTTTGGGCTACTTGACATATAAACATGTAAGTCACGAATGAGCTCTTCCACTTTTGCAACATTACCAAATGTGTTAATAATTTCAAATGCAAGATTCATCCTATGAGCCATGCAATGAATAAAAATCATAATCGAGGCAACTATTCTTGGAAGAAAAACATAAAGACCACTGATATTCCCCTACATCATTGATGTACCATCAGTACCAATACACACTAGCTTCATAGCTATGGCATAATCATCTATCCTAGTTTTATCTCTTAAATTGGATACAACCAATTTGTGAAGGTTTTTTGCATTATAATTTTCTACCATTTTATGGATAGCTAATAGATGAGATTGCCTTGAATAGTTTTCAAAAGTATAAACACGCATGCAAACCCATGATGTGTTGTCAACTACAATGACCCCATCAATGGACAATGAGATAAATAATGATCTCTTAACACTTTATTTCAAAACTTCCTTCTCAACTATTGCTAGATGTATACACCCTAAATTGATCAAGAAATCACACATATTATGTTTTTTCATAGTCCTTTTTACAAGAAACTTTGACTAGAGAATATGAACCTTGTTCACATCAGCCATGTCTTTTATTTTACTTATCTTGGTCTTGTTTTATGTTTGAGTCACCTTTTTGCTCATTACTAGTCATCCATAGACTTTCAGATGGTTATTCCACCTCAACTAGGTTAGATTTCTTAGGCCAATCCTATCCCCCTAAGTCCCAAGCCTATAGGATAGGATCACTAAAATTAGACTATAGCATTGGACCCTAGGGTGTTTTATTTCCAACGCTCCTATCCAATTGGATTTTTAGTCCCAATGGTTAGGTTTCCTTGCTTAATGAGTCCCAATCCCTTCTTTAGCTTCATCCTTAAGTTTTTTTTGTCTTTCTAATATTGGCCAAATGTGAATAAAGTTTCCAAATTTAAAATGAAGAGTTTCCTATATAAAATACTTCACAAGTAATTTTATATCTGGCACTTACTACTTTGGCACAATACATAATTAAAAAATCAATCAATAGTATAGCTCAGCATTCTGCATCACACATAGATTTTCATATTTGATCAAGGAAGGGCCTAGGTGAAAGTTTATTCTTACATCTACTATGTGCGTTGATTATGTACATTCCCTAAAGGAGAACTACATTTGATCTAATACCCTAGTATATTAATATAGGTAGTGATTAAGATAATAGGGGTTCTAGATCATTCGATCATACTTCCCCCAACCCAAATTTTCCCCCTTTTTATTTTGATGTATTTGTTGTTTCATGTGTGTAGATAGACCCAAGGTTTTTAATATTAAAACATATCTACAAGGAGCTATATCAATATTTAACATCTTAAATTTCATAGGCAGGATCATAGGAGGACAATGAATAAAACCCAAAAAACTCAGGTCTCTACAAGTAGTTTGTATAACAACGGTAGAAAAGGAAAACAGTGTTGGACCCAAGGGTGTCTTGTTTTGGCAGTCCTATCCTTTCACAAAATGAATGCCAAATCTAGGTCCATGACATCTTCCCAATCCTGCACAATAATTCTCAAGGTTTGAAATAGTCGTCTCATCCTATTTTTATAGATAAGTTACCTCTCTTCCCTATGTAATTAATTTAATAAAATTGATATAACTATGTCATTTAATATATTTAATTGTCATTTTATAATTTATCCAGACCCTTTATTATTTAGGAACTAAACCATAGTTTCTCAAAAATAATAAAACATTTAGTTAACTCGACTTGCTTTGAACAAAATCTAAAAACCCTAAGTACACTTAAGAGTTTTTTCCTTCATATTTTGTGCAAAAATTCAACTTTAAAATTATGATTTTTGTATAAATTTTTGTACATTTTTTTTGTTCAAATTTATTTTTGAATTTAAATTATTTCCATAATTTCAAAATTTTAAAAATCCTAAAATCTCAAAACCCTAGGTACACTTAGGGTTTTTCCTTCATATTTTGTGCAAAAATTCAACTTTAAAATTCTGATTTTTGTATAAAGTTTTGTGCATTTATTTTATTCAAATTTATTTTAGAATTTAAATTATTTTTAAAAATTTCAAAAATTCTAAAACACCAACCCAAAATCCTCGATTTCCAAACTGGGTCCTTAAACCCCAAGCCTTAATTTTTTTAGATAAATTTTTTGGAATTTTTGCAAATTGTTTGGAGTGTCAAAAATATTTTCAAAATCTCTATATTCATAGTTATCTTGTGAAAAAATTCAATTTCAAATTTTTGATTTTTATATAAATTTTTATGCATTTATATTATTCAAAATTATTTTAAAATTTAAAATATTGTAATAATTGTCAAAAATTCTAAAACTCCAACCCAAAACCCTAGATTTCCAAACTAGGTCCTCAAACCCCAAGCCTTCGTTACAATTTTTAGATAAAATTTTTGGAATTTTTGCAAATTATTTTGGAGCATCAACGATATTTTCAAAATATCTATGTTGGTAGTTATTCTTGCATTTATTTTCTTAATAGTGATTTTACATATTCTCTTTGATGAAAGAAATAAAATGGCCAGTAAAGCACTTCTTCCCTCTCATCCAATAAATCAATTTCTAAATTTTTCTCATAATTATGACAATGAATGGAAAAATTTTCAAAATTGTACATTAGCTAAAAATGTGGAAAATGATTTCATTTACAATGAAGATAATTACTATTGTTGTAATGAGGAATATAATGATATATATGAAAGTGATAGTGAAGAAAAAGTAGATGCATCTTCTTCTTTGAAACCTATCTCTTTTCTTCCCTCTTCTAAAGGAAATAATTTTAATAAATGAGAAATGTACTTTTCACCTCATTCTCCTATGCACAATGCACCAAATGAACAAATTAATAATGAATTTCCATGTGAATCTTTCATTTATGATAACTTGCTCTCTCTCTCTCTCTCTCTCTCTCTCTCTCTCTCTCTCTCTCTCTCTCTCTCTCTCTCTCTCTCTCTCTCTCTGTGTGTGTGTGTGTGTGTGTGTGTGTGTGTGTGTGTGTGTGTGTGTGTTCAAATTACAACAATATAAACACAATATAATCAAAATTCTAATGCATAGTTGAAATAATTGATCTCATGCTCTTAACTCTACTTTGTCAAAATAATGTCTAAATGATAACTCTCTTTCTCTTACTTCTCATATTGAAAATGAAAATAATACATACACTCCATTCCAAGACAACATAAATGCACATAATGTTCCAATTTCACATGATAATTTATTGTATATTAAAAAAGCATTATATTATTTTCTTACCCCTCTCCCTAGTGATGATGGAAGTGATAATGAGTATGATATTGAACATGCCAATGAATATGAAAATGAGAGTGAATATATATATATATATATATATATATATATATATATATATATATATATATATATATATATATATATATATATATATATATATTATTGTGATAATACATGGAATAATGATGACTATTATGCATATAGTGAAGAAGAAAATGCATCTCATGCTTCTAACTCTTCTCTCACTCCTCTCAAACATAATGCAATACAAAATGTTGTTTCTATTTCTATGCATGATTCTATTTCAAATAATGCACATGTCAATAATAACATCACATCTTCTACTCAATTAGAATGCGATTCACTAAAATATAAAGATACCAATGAATCTCCCAAGCCACCCCCTAATATAGTAGCAACTATTTCTCACTCTTCACCCAAAGAGAATGGTATCCCAAACCCTCTACTAAGGTCAAAGTTACCATTAATCCAAAGGTTCAAGTGAGAACACCCCCTCTTTATGATATAATTTCTAAATGTAGCATTTACATGGCTTAAATTAATGATCAAATTCAATGATTAAATTAACCACTTCAAGATGCTAATATACCATTCCAGGAGATTATTTTTTTGATGCATGTAGTTGGTGATTGCACCACCAAGTACATATCATTACCTTGGAAAACAAGGCTTATAGGTCTTGGATGGATGCCAATTATTTACATGGTAACCCTCTTTTAAATACATTTTAAAAAGCTTCATTGCCTAAGTATTTCCAGATACCATCATTACCTCACTTTGATGAAATTGGAGATCCATTCATACACCTTCAAGATTTTAGAAGGCTTTGCCATCTCATGTGAGTCCTTTCATTCTACTCAAGTTGTTTAAGTAGACACTAGTGGACAATGCACATAATTGGTTCTTTCATCTACTCCTTGTTGGTTCCTTGCACACATATGATGACCTAGAGGAGAAATTTCTCAGATATTACATATCCAACATGGGCCCTCATGTTACATATGAGAAACTTGTCACATTGCATCAGAATACTTCAAATCTAGTTAGTGATTATATCTTATGATTCAAGGCTCACATGTTAATATTGATCTACAAACTAACAAATTTAGAGATTTAGCATATCTTTATTAAAGGGCTTTGTTAAGCCCTCTTAGATCATATATTATATCAAATAAAGTCCTCTTTTTGGCACTTATATTATATAGTTCTAGTCTTGGAGAAGAAATTAGGATTAATTAAGTCATATTCAATTGATCAGATTACTTTATATTTCATAGCATTACCTTCATTTACAACTCCTAACACTCAGCATCTACCATGTGCTAGAAAAGATAAGAGATCACAAACAAAAAAGAAACCAATTAAGAACACAGAGCCAATCTCTAGAGCACAACCTATATTATGCACTACAGAGAATAGCAACAAGGCACCACTATAATTTGATTCAAAGTGGGATAGCCCATATGCCATATTATCAACACTACTAGATAGGAGGTTAATCACATTGCCTTCTACTCATTGACAAGATCCACATCTCTTACATAAATAGCCACATTGGCCCTTTTGTAAATATCATCATATTCATGGACATAGAGATAATGATTATTATGGACTCAGGGATTACATTAATAGATATGTTGATAATGGCATCATAACATTCACACAAGAGGCACCAAGTTATCTTCCATCATGGATTCCTAGACCTCATTCGTCCATGACTGAGTTATCCCAAGACATTCCTTCATTAGAATCATCAGTTACTCATCATGAGAGTAATGAACCTTTTAAGATAGACCCTCATAAGAGATCTCATATTCTACCTATTTAGAAGGTTTGGAAACCAATACAACAAGAACAACCTACATATAACAGTATAATTTGAGGATTACATAGTGTAATTCCATATACATATCCAACACAATCATAGGTACTATAGTAGAGTTTTTAGGGTCCTATCTCACATAGCAACCTAATATGGTTAATATTAGAGGAACCCATATTATAGAGCATCGATTCAAAGATATATTCACTATGACTAAGTTTTTAGGGACCTATTTCACATAGCAACCTACTACGATTGAGATTAGATGAGCCACCATCATAGGTTTCATCTCCTTCTCAATCTATTTATCAGTCATATGCATCACAATAGAGGCCACAGGGTATTATTTCATGTAACAATCCAACGATTTCAAATAGATGAGCCTTCTTCATAGCACACAACTAGTAAGGTTACATTTGGTAGAGTCTCCACACATAGATATAGTTAATGCATAGTAGATAGTATAAAATAAATTGCATGTTCCTACACAACATGAGTAGTATGAGCACTTGTTTAGTTAGCCTTTAGGGTTCAAATAGTGATATGACACACATTCATACTTGTATCAATTTACAACTTTACTTCACAAGGCAATGATGGAGATAAAAGACTAGCTAGCCCTTGTATTCTTAAACCACCTACTCAAAAGGATTAGACACATAGTCCAAACATCGATTAACACATGCATGATTACATAGCTTCACTTAGTGGGTGATGATGGATCCAAAAGGCCCACCTTTGTATTCTTGAGCTATTCTATGAGAATTGAACACAAAGTGATATGCATAGTGTGATATCTTACATGCCCTTCTACTAAAAAATAAAATTTCTAGTTCCAAATAGCCATCCCTAACCAAACAAAATTATCAAAATATTGACCTTACCAATATCTTATTTTTCCAATCTTAAACCAATTCACTTTATCAAAACAATTTACCAATTACAAAACCAACAAATTTTTATATAACAATAAAAAAATTTCTAATGCCAAATTAACTATTTATAATAAACCATTTACAACAAATATAATAATATACTTCAAATCCCATAACACAATATGCATGAGTCAAAATCAAAACAAGTATCCATATGTATATAAAAAAAATTCAATACATATAAAATGGTATCAAACACAATCAATCATGAATGGGTGTCAAGCCCTCACTCTCAATCTCACTCTATCCTCCAGTACTAGTCCCATAATCCAACCTAGCTCAATGACCCCACACCTCCTCGATCTTCCACATGCCTCTTGCAATGACTCTCTCACTCTAATAACTGACCATGTTCCTTGTGAAAGTCTATATATCACATCTAAAGATATGTGTACTCATCCATAATCCTCGTACTCAATGATCTAAAATTAGGTGGAGGCATCCTATGCTTATCTAGCTCAACCCTCAGCTCATCTCTCTATCCTACTATCATAATGTATGCAACTATGGCTATAGTAGACCTATCAAATAAATGAGCATGAACACTAGCCATAACTATCACTTGATCTATCAAACTCTCCTTTATTACATCATCAGGTACATGTTATGTGAGATCTTGAAGTGTTGACTCAATGATGGTCTCCTAATCCTCATCATAGCCACTTCCTACCCTAGCTTGTGATTCATCCTGAGCATCTCCAACTCCACCTACACACAAATTATGTCACTACATTAGCTATATAATTTAAAATCAAACTAAAAGTAGAAATTTGTACACAATTAAAATGAAATTGTTGATTAACTCCCATCATCTAAATCAACTTAGGATCCTCATACTCTAGAGCATCCCCTCCATCAATAAGATATAATGGATCCCACTAATGCCTAGCCCACCAGGTAGTATATGCATATGTACATCCAATATCATCCACATTAGGAATATCTATAGCCACATCTTGTACATCCAAAGATAATGGTGCTAGCTTAGCCTCAGTGGTAGCATCTTGTTCTAGCATGAGTCCCTACCCTCGCTAGTGCCCATGCACTTCTCACCCACACCTATGTTATTGAGGGCACATCTTGTGGTACCCCAAACTATCTAGTCATGTGCTCATACTAAAATCACTCATACACTCAAACCCAGTGGTCATATATCCAATAACTAACCCTCATATACCACAACTGTACTCCATCCTTGACCCACCCAAGAAATCCTCTATAGGGACTCTATATGATATCATGAGCCACCAATCTATCTAAAACTCTTCTATAATAATCCATCCTTGGGGACCAGATAGCCAACATACTCATCCATCACTCCATAAATTTTTGTGGAGGTTCCCACTATACCCTAGGTAATCCAATCAATCACATAACGACTATGTGCTCATAATCCCAAAAATGTAATAAGGTAGTTGCACTCATACCACCACTAAATGCCTCCTATGTAAACCTATAAATATCCCTTTATAGGTGGAAAACCATAGTCTTACCTCATGAGAACACAGTGCCATATACATCCACACTATGCATAATCATATGCATCCTATATGCAATTGACACTCCACTCCCATCCACAACAACAAATGAGGCCAATAAAATAGCCAACCACTTTCACAAGTGAAAAACACTGGACTACATAGTAATTGACAATAATACATCATTGTCACTCCCTCTTTGATGTATACCTAAGGGCACACTATCAAAATACAAATACACATGATCAATAACATCAACACCCATGTCATCTTGCAATGTCACCCACTATACACTAACTAGAAAATGTAAAATATGATACACATCCTCTAGAGTCACAGTAAGCACCCCTATAAGAAGCTAGAAAGTACATATATCTGCATTCCACATCTCACATAAGGTAGTAATCAGATCCCTATCCCACTTCACTATGCCTAGGTCACACACATGACCCAACCCTACCCTATACATGGCAACTCTCTCATCAGCAGACAATGGTAATAGTCTCAATATCTCCATCACCTCACCATTGCAAAACTCTCTCATCTACACCTCACCTTAAAAAACTAGAAATAACATATATATAATGTCAAATCAAAATCCAACACAAAAATAATAGCAACTAACAAAGCTGCATCTAAAAAAATCTTGCCCACAAGACAACAACACTGGGTATAGGATAACAACACTAGATAGGAGCACTACAACTTGAGCAGGAGTACTAGAACCTAGATAGGAGTATTAAAAGTAGGATAGGAGTGTTGGAACTAGTAATTTTTTTCCTAAGCTACTTTAAAGATCTCAAAACACCAAAAATAGGCTTCAAAATAAAAAAAATCAAGCATTTTAGTTGTTTACCAGGGTAACATCACCACTAGCCTGAACTTGGGTTGCCAACTGCTTGAACTAGGTCATGATAGGTGCTTGTCTCCTTGGTATATCTCTCACTCTAGAGCTCCAAATCTCAACTTAGTCAATACACAAATGAATTGAGAATCAATCCAATTTCCTATATTACCCAACTTTCTTAGTCAAAGAAAAATACCATTTTTCTGATAGGTTGAACCCCATAACACCATTTTTCAAACCATTTTCCTCCATAAAATCATGATAAAAACACCTTCAACATAACTCAAACTTCACTCTCTTACTACCTCATCTACCTACTACAACATGAGTATCTCTATATTTATTTTACACTAAGATAGACACCTTGATCATCACCAATCAAAACTTGTTCCACTTTCAACAACTCCATCTAATCAGTCAAACAACCTCTCAAGATATTCAAAATAATCCAACCTTATTTCTAATTACGCTATTAGTCATCACTTTTGGATCGACCTCCTCTATCATAAATTTCATCCCTCCCTAAAAGAGGGGCATCATTTCTACTATTCCTATTCTTACACTTACCCAACATGCCCATCCACTCTCATAGGTGGATACACCATTGTTCATACACATATAGTAATCAAATTATAAGATTTAGCTCAGATCAATTGAAATATGTAGTGATTCAAATTATATGCATCACTTAGTATTACTCACAACATTCAAAGTTATATACCTTCATTTTATAGGCACATAAACTATTTAGATACAGTGGTTCAGATCATATGGACCCATAGTGACTTCAATTTATAGATACATAGACTATTCAAATACAATGGTTTAAATCATATAAATCCACAATGATTTTAGCTTACAGGTTCATAGACTATTCAGACATAGTGGTTTAGATTATATGTATTCACATTGATTTTGATATAGATATAAACTCAAAAACTAGATTTGGGGATGTACATACTACATGTCTCACATATACAGCTTCATACAGTATGACATAGTTATAGAATCATATAGTACACTACATGCATAGTATAGAGCACAGTGTTTTGGTCTCTAGTTTTGCATATGAGGCATGGCAAGATATGTTATTTAACATGTGGTTATATAGATTACCAGATTATATACATGCATCACTCACATACCAAATTTAGGGTCATGACATAGATATTCATGTTCTTCATCACTCAGAATTATACAGATTAAATGGTAAGACATGTCATTTTCTTCTTGCACATTGATTAGAGTTTCAGATTACACCCAGCTATACCCAAGTTATGACCAAGTTAGACCATATGACCATCGACAATGGTTAGTCCATTATATTACGCAAACCTAAACTACATGAGTTTGTGTGGGATAGAGGACAAACATTGGTTTTGGGTCTCTGAGCATTTCTTAGTTCTAGATAAGATATTCATAGTGGGGGCATGATAGATTTTGCTCTTCGTAGCATACAAATTTATATACACACATTATAGATTACATGAGTTTATGTGGGACATAGGATAAACATTAGTTTTAGGCCTCTGAGCATTCCTCATCTTTAGTTAGATTCAACATAAGGAGAAAGCATTACCCTCCTTCTCCATATGGATTATACTTCTAGATTCAGTACATGGGGCATCCATTTCAGGGATTCTTTATCCAAGCACTATTTGTCTCTCCATCCATTTCCCTAGCCAAGAAGTGAGTTGGACCCTTTGTAGCACATTTATCTTCATGTAAGTACATTTAGGTACACACTTTCTTCTTTATTTTACTCTAGTACTTCATTTCATTACATCACTTGAATAAAAGGGAGGCAAAAGTATACACCCTAAATTGGTCAAGTAAACACACATATCATGCCTTTTCATAGTCTTTTTTATAAGAAACTCTGACTGGAGAATATGAACCTTGTTCCCATTAGCCATGTCTTTTATTTTACTTATCTTGGTGTTTTTTTATGCTTGAGTCACTTTTTTTATCATTACCAGTCATCTGTATACTTTCAAATGGTCATTCCACCTCAACCAAGTCATATTTCCCAAGCCAATCCTATCCCCTAGGTCTCGAGCTTGTAGGATAAAAGTGCTAAAATTAGACTATTATGCTAGATCCTAGGGTGTCCTATTTCTATTTCTCATGTCCAATTACATTTTGAGTCTCAATAATCAGGTTTCCTCACTTAATGAGTCTTAATCCCTTCTTAGCTTCATCTTTAAGTTTTATTTATCTTTCTAATTTTGGCCAAATGTGAATAAAGTTCCCAAATTAAAAATGAAGAGTCTCCTATATAAATGAATTTATAAGGCATTTTATATCTATCACTTACTACTTTGGCACAACACATAATTAAAAAATCAATTAATAGTATAGCTTAACATTATACATAACACATAGATTTGCATGCTTGATCAAGGAAGGGCCTAGGCAAAAATTCATTCTTATATCTACCATGCACATTGATTATGTATGTTCCTTAAGGGAGAAATACATTTGATCTAAGACCCTATCTTGAGGGTTAATATAGGCAATGATCAGAACAATAGGGGTTATAAATCATGCAATCATACTTCCCCTAACCCATTTTTTCCCCTTTTACTTTTGATGTATTTGTTGTTTCATGTGTGTAGATAGACCCAAGGTTTTGAAGATTAAAATATCTCTATGAGGAGCTCTGTCAACATTCAACATCCAAAATTTCATAGGTAGGATCACATGGGGATAGTGAACAAAACCCAAAAAACTTAGGTCTCTACAAGCAGTTTGGATAACAATGACATAAATGGACAAAAACACCAAACCCTAGGGTATCTTGTTTTGGTGATCCTATTATTTCATAAAGTGAAATCCAAATCCAACTCCTTGACATCTTCCCAGTCCTACACAATAATTCTCAAGCTTTGAAATAGTCATCTCAACCTATTTTTCTAGATAAGTTACCTCTCTCCTCTATGTAATTAATTTAATCAAATTTATATAACTCTGTCATTTACTATATTTAATTGGAATTTTCCCCTTTATCTAGATCCTTTATTATTTAGGAACTAAACCCTAGTTTCTCAAAAATAATAAAACACTAGACATTTTGCCATTTCCCAAGCATTGTTATTCGACTAATGTGATTGTGGAATATCAAAAAACCCATTATGTTGAAACAAAATATTATAATCTAAAAAATTAGAGATGGGTTTTCCCTTTTTAAAAATATGGTAAATAATAGAGAACTATAAATATTTTACCTTTATATTATATTGCATAACTTTTCCAAATTGAGCTTTGATTGTTCTCCCTTTCTCAGCAAGATGTTTTTGTCATTTCTGGTCATTTTTGTATTCACATGAATATCTTACATGGATGCATTCTTCTTCATTTTTTCATCTCTATGTTCTTGTTATCTTTCCATCTAGGTGTTTCATAGAGATATATATTTTCCCATAATGTTTCTCAATTGTGTCCAATTTTAGTTGCATTATGTGTTATTTATCAAGTTTTCAATTGGATATTGTACACTTGCATTCTGTTGGAGTCTCATTACCATTTTCTGGTTCTACATATTCTATAAATAGATATTTTTCTTCCCAGTCAACCTAAAAAAACCTTCCAATTGTCCATGTACTTCTCTTCCTCTATCAAAATTTTTGAGTGGAATTTTAAACTAAATTTGGTGTCTAAATAAAACTATAAATCTCTTCCAAATTATCTAGATGAGTGTCTCTAGGGGTGGCATGTCATTAATAAAATCTTTAGGTGATGAAATGTTATTGTGTTTAATTATTTTGAATGGAATAGTATCATTATCAGTGGTAATATTTGTATTAGAAGTCTTTTGAAATTATTATACAATTAAAAAGAAAATTATTGATTTTTTAAAGTTTAATAAATACCTATATTTTGAGTGCATGTCATTTGCACAGTCATCTTTCCTAGGTTTTTAAAATAAGTTAATATGTTTGATTTTCATAATATTTTTAATGGTGTTTCAACCTTAACACTTGATTCCATTTTTTAACTTAGGGATGATGTAACAAGACTCAATACGCAACCTAGTGACAATATTTGGGTGGTGGTAAAATGCATTTAGGGGACAACAGTCAAGTAACATAATATAATATTGGGTGACATTAGTTAGGTAATAATAGTTAGGTGGCATAGTACGTTTTTACGCAAAAATAGTTAGTTAGCATAATATGCTATCAGGTGGTAGTAGTGGGGTGACAGATAGGTGCTTGTATGGATGTTGTTGAGTAGATACAAGAATGTTGTTGGGTGGCCTCAAGATTCAAATTAGCAATGAGGTAAAGAATGATACTTTAATGGTAACCCTTATGAATACATGTACTATATATATAGTAATGAATTACATGGTTGCCCCCATAATTATTTTAAATTATTAGCAAGCCAACCCCTAAAAAAATTTACATCTTAAAATTTTAGGTGAATGGGTCCTATATACTTCTCCCAAAAATTACCAAATACAATTTATAAAAAACTAAATATTTGTGAGTTAATGAATATTCACCACTAAAATTTAGCCTAATCCCTCCATAAATTCTAACTCTTGAATTAATATCAATAAAAAGACCATCAAGAGAGGTAACTGGAGGTGAATATACATATGAGGAGGACCTACAAAGAGCTAAGCTTTTGAGCCTCCAAGACACCAAAGGCAAAACACCACTACATGGAGAATAATTAGGTGAGGGTGTAGCTCCTTCAGTTTCTACAACTCCCATTGTGTCTTTTGTTTCCCCTTTATCTATTGGTTCATTTGAGTTTGTTTCTCTTAATCTTAGTGTTTTCCCTTAGATAATTGAAACTACCAAACTATTTAATTCATTAAATCAAGATAAGAAAAAATTGAATCTCCTCATTCTTTATACAACAAATAAGATGTATGTTTGACTCAAATTGATGACACCATTGGAGGATTCAAATGCCCTCAACTTGGTGGTCATTAGGACACAAGAAGCAAGAGAGTGGGTCAGAGTAGCTGAGGTAATAATGCCCAAGTATGTAGATCATGAGAGCTTCATTTTGTAGATTCTAGAGGTATTGAAGCTCTCACAAACAAGGGAATCTTTGGGAAGGCTAATAAGTAAACCTAATTTGACTATCTTATTTAACAAGCCTCAACCAGATTCAAACATAACCTACATGATTTGACATTATAGGAGATTGAAGCTTAGTTGAATTTTTAAAGTAAGAAAGTTAATAAAGTGGAAATATTATAAATTAACTTTAGGAATACTAAAGTTAAACATGCACGACTAATGGAATAAGTAAACAAGGTGCACATACCCCCATTATTGAGCATGTGTATAATTGGATATTAACATGATGTTGACCACAATTATTTGTAAGATTTTGAAGCTAAGAATAAGTTCAATACTTCAACTTCTATTTTATATCAAGCTACAACTTTAACACCTAAAATTATAAGCAATGTCATGCAATCATCCATCAAGCCTTAGTTAAAGGCTAATTTTGTATGTAGTAATGCATATAGGACTAATATTTGTAATTATAACTTAATTACACTTGGTATATAAATTTAAAAGTTTTCTTGAACTATTTATAATCATGCACATGCTATATTGCATTATATAGGCTAACTTACTTTTGACATAGATGTAATTAACTATAAGCATGCACACATGCAGTTTTGACACTAAAATTAGAACTAAAGTTATAATTAATTGATGTAACTACAAATTTACATGAACTTAGAGGATGAATTGACCCCTCCCTAAGTGTATATATTCATGTAATGACACATTCTAAAGGGTTTAAATTTATAACAATACAAGAAGGAATCATTTTGATTGTCATGTAACTGTGTAGATGCATTTCCCTCCATCTCTGTGTAATTAAGTTTTTTTGTTTCTTTGGGTTGCTTTAATTCAATAATTCAAAGTGTGCAAAATCAATGGATAATTATTTTTTTATCATTGATGTATGTTAATTCTAGATGTGTAAAAGCTATTGAAAAGTTAGAAAATATCATTAATTTTAAGCAATTAGTTGATTGTCTTAATATTATAAAGTGTGCAAGAGTGTTTTTCCTTTGATATGGTCTTTTAGGTGTGTGCCATAGCTTCCCTAGATACATTTCTAGTCTGAGTTGTGATCTCCTAACTAAGGGTGTGCAATAGGTATTTTGAAAGGAGCAACCTTCAGTTGAGGCCATTAATTTTCCTATACCATTTCTCATAGATTGTCTAACTATATTTGTTTGTAAACATGAAATAGTTAAAAACCTCAAGAATTAGCTATAGAAACACTTGTCTACAAAGGAACGAACCCAAGAAGTGGTCCCTTGAAACCATAGTACCTTCTTTTCTGCTCTACCCTTCCATCTTTTTGAAGTTTATTTGACTAAGATGTACCCACTCTATTATAGACTTCATCCATCTAACTCACTTATATTTAGATTTATTTACTAGGATTCATTTCACTAAAAACACATTCGACTAACAACCTACATGCTCAACCTGATATTACACCATAAGTTTTTTTAACCCATACCTACAATTCATGCCCTAGAATGGAGTTTACCTCCATTGAGATCCTAAAATTTTAGGGGCTACTTCATTAAATTTTTTAATGTCATAAGACTCACATCAATAGGAAAGAATTTGGTGATATATGGAGGTCCAATTGTGTGTATTCTCTAGGTGAGAATTTATCCCCTACATTTGAGTTGTATTGGAGAAACCCAAGAGAGTTACCAGGTCTAGAGCCCAAGCCAGTCTTTTAGTTTCCCCTTTTTTAGAAAATCAAAGAATTAGATATGTATCAGTTATCCCCAATAGACCTTAAGACATGACACCTTCTCCAATAATAAATATCCATTCCATTAATCATCTTATGTCCTTGGTTAGTTGGATATGTCACGTCCCAAGGGATGTGGAAAATTTACCAAGGAATCTAAAGAAGTATCTACCTTCATTCTCCCCCTCAAGAGTAAGAACTACAAAGGAACACATCATATATTTCAAGGCTACTTTGAGGTTAATGAATGTTATTTATGAAGATGTTTCATGTAGACTTTTCCTATTTACCTTCTAGGCTGTTGCTTATGATTGGTACTTTAACCTTCAAGAGAACTCAATTACTTCCTAAAATACATGTTAAAGCATTTTTCTTTCCCAATTTGGATAAGTTACCATCCTTGTCATGGTATATCAACATTTTACTAGTATGAAAATGGATCCTAATGAAATAATTCAGTATTTCAATGCAAGGTTTCAGAATATGTACACTTGGTTGAGTCTAGAATACATACCAGATGGAGCATTAATATTAGAGATGTAAAAAATGCTTTAGATCCAATCATTGTATTATTATTATGAAGAGATGATATTTCAGCCACCTTATCTTTATCATGTGATTAAGCTATCAATATTGATAGACATATAAATCCTCAAGTACTAAGCACCCCTAATATTAATGCTAGTTTCCTAGCCTTGAATATAGTACCTCATGTTAATAAAAAATTTCCTGTATTCAACTAGAATAAATCATATGCACTACCTCCTCTAATGAAACAAACACCCAATCATAAATATGGTTATATTAACACTCATATACAAATGAAAATTCATCATCAAAACCAACATTTAATTCCATCTAATACTATAGTTACATAGGGTGTTGATTCTACCAAAGCAAAACTAGATTCTATCTAAAGAATGGTCTAGAAGTTGAGCAATCACTTCTTGATCATGTAGAGGAAGATGGGTAACACTACTAGACAAAATAATAACCAAATTATATGTTTCAAATATATAATAGACCTTTCAATTAGATTGTAAATAACATAAAATAATAGTTTCCCAACAAGTTGCCACAAATCAACATAGTAAAAAATACTCTGCCCCAATTGGTGTAGAGTTCATAATACATCACAGCATGGTGAACTTGAATGTGTGGAATTTTATGTAGTGTTTGAGATCTTCCAAAGGGAGATGGAAAGGAAATATTTGTTGAATAACCCACCAAATTTCTACCTAGAAGCTAGTTTTATAAACACTACCACGGTATTTGAAATACATGAGTCTTCTTGTCTAGGTGAAGATGATAATGAACCAGAGGATAAATTCAATGAGATACATGCCTTATAGTAGTATCAAAAAGGTAATTACAATCTAAGGAATAAGAAACCCTTTATAATGTCTACTCCCCCAAATAAAACCACTATTCCACCAAATCTAAGGGATGACAATAATCAACCTCCCCCAAAAGGGAATGAATAACCCCATAATAAGGATGAACAGAGAAAATATGAAATAAAGGGTATAACATTGTTGAATGCATGAAGAATATTAAATCAAAAATCACTTTTCATGAATTTACATAGATCATTGAACAAAAGGAGCTCATATGGAGGTCCATTAAAGGGAAGTCAACTATAGAAAAGATAAATGTTTCTCATACTAATGTCATATATAACAGTAAACCAAAATTCTCTCCTTTCTTATTAACTATCATAAAGTTTGGAAAGAAAATTCATAATTGTTTAGTTAATTCTAGAGCTTCAGCCATGGTAATTCCAAATTCATTTTTCCAAAATCTTGGATGGGACTCCAAGCCCATCAAAGAGGATGGTTTCACAGCTAGATAAGCCAGTGGTGGCTGTAGTAGGAGAACTAAACAATGTGTGCATCCAAGTAGCATCTAATCCATGGATGTAAATGACAATTAACATACTTGTAGTAGATATCCTAGAAAGATATAGACTACTCCTCAGCAAAGGTTGATCCAAGAATTTGAATGGGTATGTAGCAATAGATTTATCTCACATTTGGTTGCCATGGAGAGGTGTTGTAAACCAAATTTGAATTTACCAGGAGCTAAGAATGAAGCAACCTATTACTAAATACAACACTAAAAATGAAAAAGTATTCTATAAATATCCTAATCTTGGGATTTAAACTTTCACCACAAAGTATGAGGTATAGGAACCAAAAGTTTAAGGACCTTCCTAGTTATGGAGCCTCCAATTTGATGGTGCAAGATCCAAGTAAGGATCAGGCATTGGTGTTAAACTGGTGGATCCAAAAGGTAATGAGTACCTAGTAGCATAAATATTATAATTACCTTTCATCAAAAATAGTGTGGAATATGAGACAATAATTTTAGGATTGCATTTTACTCTTAAAATAATGTCAAATAACTTCTAATCTATGGAGATTATGAACTAGTAATCAACTAGGTCAAGAACAACTACTAGTACAAGCTATCATTCATGAAGATGTATAAGTACATATCCTAGGATTTAATTGATTCCTTTAAAGCTTTTCATATAGTGGTTGTTTGTAGAAAATAAAATCAAGTTGTTCATTCACTGATTGCTTCATCTTTAAACTTGGCACCTCTACAAGAATCCAAGGTATAAAGATTCTCCATTGAGCTAGTACCTTATCCATCTATTCATGACAACGTATAAAATTTCAAAGTCTTTGATGATTAGAAACATATCATCCAATTTTTTACTAACTTAAGATAATTTGGATCTCAAATCATTGATGATAATAAGATTAGTTACCTATGCCAAGAGGAATTGGGGGAAGAAGGAATCATTTAATTGAAATAAAAATGCCTTCTTTTAAGAATGGTTTCCTCGAAAAGAAAATTTTATCTAGATCCTCAAGCACAACAAAGGTAGCCAAAATTAAATGAATCTAAATTAAAAAATGATAATTTAAGAGATGAGTATGATCTATGTTATGTTAACAATGGTCTTAGCTACACTCCAGAATAAAGATAGAGAGTGAAGAATCTACTCATCCAATGCAAATATTTGATTGCATGGATGTATGAAGACTTGAAGGTTTTTAATATAAGGTTCATCACCCATACAATCCCACTAAATTTAGACCAAAAATTTTATAGGAAAAGATAGAGTCCAATAAATCCTATCCTAGAGCCTCTTATTTAGAAAGAAGTGGAAAAGTTGATGAATGCAAAAATAGTTTTCCCTGTTGGGAATTCTATTTGGGTAGCTAACTTAGTTCCAGTCAAGAATAAGAATGGGGAAATTAGGCTCTGTGTTGATTTAAAAAACTTGAATAAATCTTTTGAGAAAGACAATTATCCTTTGCCTTCCCTAGATGAGGTCATTCAGATATTAAGTAGTTCATGAATGATGTCCTTCTTGGATGGATTTTCGAGATATAACCAAGTGCTAGTTGAGTTAGAAGATAGGGTGAATACTGTAGTCACCACAAAGTGGGGTAATTATACATAAATTAGGATGCCATTTGGACTAATTAACATAGGATCTAACTTTTAGCAAGCCATGGATCATGCATTCAAAGGGATAATAGGTAAATAAATAATCATCTACATGTACAACCTCATAGTTTTCTCAAAAACTAGAATTGATTATGTAGGTCACCTAAAATCAATCTTTGAAAGATGTATAAGGCTTAGTATCTTGATAAACCCCAAGAAGAGTATATTTAATATCACTAAAGGCAAGATCTTGGGTCACATCATCACCAAATATGTACTTATAATCACCCCAAATAGAATTTAGGGGATATCAAAAATTGCATTCCCAAATAACAAATAAGATCTCAAATCTTTCTTTGGGAAGATAAATTTCATGATAAGTTTTACCTCAGAGTTTGTAGAAATCATTAGACCTTAAATTCAATGCTCCAGTAAGATGCTAAGATGGAGTGGACAACATAGGCCCAAAAGTCTTTTCAAGACATTAAATATGTAATATCTTAGGCCCTTGTATTGATAAGTCTAGTCTTCACTGAATATTTCTTCTTGCATCCATTCAATTTAGAACATACCATTACCACCATGCTCACCCAAAATAAAGATAAAATTGAAGACCCTATTGCATTCATGTGTAAAAACATGAAGGAAGTAGAACTCAGGCATTCCATGATAGATAAACAAATATTTGGTCAAAGTGGTAAATGAATTTTGACACTATATCTTGAGGAATAATACCATAACCATTGTGTTAGATACTATTGTCAAGCTCAGTTTGGGGTAAAATAAATTGGAAGAACATAGAGGAAAATGGTTGATAGAATTATAGGAGTTTGACATAGAAATCAAGCCTACCAAGATTGTTAGAGGTCAAGGCATCATTTAGCTCATGACCAATCCTGATCCATGCATCACTGTTGAAGAGGTTTGTGAAAACCAAATATCTAAAGGAGACTGGTATAATGACAATATTCAATAATTACTCATAGGTAATTATTCCCCAAAACTCAAGAGAGAATAGAAGAGAGATTTGAGGCTTAAAGCTACTCATTATATGATCAAAAAAGTGATTCCCTATAGAATGAATTACAAAGGCATCTACTTGAGGTGTGTATCATGAGAAGAAGATCAAGAAACTATGAAAAATTTATAGCAGAAGATAGGCAGTGGTAATCCCTCAAGACACACCATGGCCCATAAAATCTTTAGAATGGGTTATTACTAGCCAAAAGTCTTCAAGGATGCACATGTTCACATAAGAACATGTTATGAATGTCAATTCTTGGCAAAAAGAGAGGTACACAAAGTAATGTCTTTACAAAAAAATTATAGAAGTAAGGCCATTACCTTAATGGGGCTTTAACTTTATTGGGGTCATTAACCCTAATTCTTTAGCTGGACATAAGGTTTTACTCACTGCCACAGAGTATTGCACATGATAGACTAAAGTAGTAGCTGCAAGGCATAGAAGAGGACAATATGTGATCATCTTTTAGGAAGAAAATATCACAATTATATTTAATACCCCCATTTATCTAGTTTGTAATAGTGGAATAGCATTCCAATCAACTAAATTCATTGAATGGGCCCATGATAATCAAATCACCATCATATCATCATCCAACCATTACCAATAATAGAATGGATTAGTTAAATCAAAAAAAAATTTGATTGATTCCATTAAAAATTTAGTAGTAAATAAACCTATAGATTAGCATAATCTACACTATAGGTTGATTGAATACGATACAAGCAAGCCCTTAAGGCTTTGCCTTGTTGGTAAATGGATGACAACATGTTTTCCTAATCATGCTTAAATTTCCAACTTATCAATTTATGTAGTACATAGAACCAAGTGGAAATTTTGAGTTTTGATTATTATAAATAATAGTTATGGAAGACTCAAGGACTAAATCCTTACAAAATTTTAGTAAACATCAAGACATAGTCAAAAGGTGGTTTGACAAAAGAGCAAAATTCAAAGCATTCAAAATATCTAACCCAATGCTTCTATGGGATAAATCCCATGAAAATAAAGGATAACATGATAAGTTTACCCCACTATGGATTGGACCTTATCATATTTTAGATATCTTAGGTAATAATACTTTACATTTAAGGGACGTCCAAGGCAACGAGTTAACATATCTAGTCAATAAATAGTTTTTGAAGCACTAATTTATGGTTGTACCATCTAGAGATGTCATTGAATAACAATAGGTGTTATGGTAAAAATATGATTAGAATATATTTATTACTTCCATAGTTAGGCTCCCTACTTCTTAGGTTAATAGTTCCCTACTTTCTAGATTAGAGATTTTTCTTTGTTATGTGGTGATCTGTTTGACTTACCCTAGTATGCTCAAGCAAATATCCAACCTATTGGACTTCCTAAAACATGTTCATAAGCTAGAAGATCAACTTGTGGGAAATATACCAATAAAAGGCACACAAATTTGTTTATTTGTAGGTTTTACACCCTTATATTTTAGATTTTTAGAGTTTAGTTATGCAACAAGAAAATTGATCATGACTAGGCTACCATTAAATGATTTAATCAGACATATAAAGGCTTCTCTTATCACTACATACAAATTTAGAATTTTTTTCTCATTTTCACTAGATCAAATGCACCTCTCATGTTAATAATTGTTTAAGTAAATAACCATTAATATGGATGTAACTGACAGGGATAATCTAGTAAAAAAATATGCTTTCTTATATACTAGTTCTCTATGGTTTTTGCTCTCCCTCTTCTAAAAATATTCTACAAAAAAAAAAGACAACAAAATAGGGATCAATGCATCCTAATAAGTGTGATCCATAAAATCTAAATAAAATATAAATGTGATCATATGCTCAAATGATGAAATAAGATCAATTTATCATGCATCATGCAATAATACAAGAGGAGGAAAGACAAGGAAATAAAGGCTATATATGCTTGTCTAGAAACATAACAAAGATAGAGCTCCCCTAGTTTTTAAATATATTTTCTAAAAAAATATAATGAAACCTAAAGTTATCCCAAGTCTCTACTAAAATACTCACAACAAGGATTAAAGTAAATCACTTCCTCACACATAGATAACAGGTATGATCAAGGCAAGTATGTTGTATGTGGTTATTAGGAGTCTCTTTTATGTGTCTGATCCAATTATTATTTTGTGAAATGGTTTATGTTTGATCTATAGTTGCTAACCAAATATTATGGGTTCTCAAATACTTGATAGTATTTCCCTTTTAAGTCACCATTTATTGTACCCAACATATCCTCAATTATTTTTTAGAATAAGGACCCACTATATTTTTGAAAAGGTCTAAGCCTATCTTAAAAAAAATATTCCAATAAATATTGATGCATTGAACCTAATGTTTCTATTCATAAAATGTATATGAAAATGTCCCATTTATTTAGACTAACCTATTAACACCCTTTGTAAGTTATACATATGCATAGGTTTATAGTGGATGCATAATTTACAAAGTCCCAAGCTTTGCAGATTTTGGTCTTTAAATTTTTTTCAGAAGCCTATCTTTGGAAATATTCATCACTTCACACCTATATGAACCTTGGCACAAAATTACTCTTCAAATTTTTTGTTTACAAGTCTTATTCAGAAATTTTTTTTAGAGCTTCTATTTATAAGTTGGGCCCTCACAGCTTTATTCACCATGCATTAAAGTATTTGCCACTTACTCTTCAGGAACCATGTTTTTGTAAATGTTACATTTTGGCACTTTCTCATTATATAAATTGTTTAAAATTCATATTTCAAAACTTTGGTCTTTGGAATTGGTCTTCAAAAAAATTATTCCATGAAACTCTTCAACAAAATTACTTGGTGATGAATTTGATCTTTAGAGAAATTGTTTATGGGAATTGCTTAGAAATAGTATTTGAATAAAAAAATTATCACTTCAATATTCAAATAACTTGTTCATATAAATTGGTATTTGGTGAAATTATTCATAACTTTTATTTTTGGATCATTTTGGTCTTTGGTAAAAGTGTTTGATAAAATTTTTTGGGACTTTTGTTCAAAAAAATTATTCGCTTCACCAATACTATTTTAATGCAACATCCAACTTATAAATACCAAGAGAATTCATGGCATAGGTAGACCAAATTAAATAAGCAATGAAACAACACTTGGCAAAAGGAAATGATGTGTCACTCTCTAAAGATCAATAGTGCCTACATGGCATACCTACCAATGAAGTGGAAAAGTTTGAATTAAACAAATAAATAAAATTTATAGACATTGGAAATTAATGGTGTATGAAACAAAATTGAATGATAAATCTATAAAAATGAATTGGAAACAAATTATGTGCTCATTTATAATAAACTAACTTCAAGTTCACTTACTTCCTTGCCAATAAGCCCTAACTGCCTATGCTTCAATCATATAATGCATTTAGAAGAGCCTAACTACTAAATTGAAGAGCCATAACTTTGTCAACCCAATAAATTAGTTATGATGTCCTCATCCAAGAAATTATGAGTATTCATGCTCCCATATAAATTCTCTATTAAGAATTCAATATATTAAAAGGATATCATCTTCAATCCAATAATGTTCAACAATGACTACCTCAATTACTCAGCATTGTGGGAAGTGATTCACCAGGTGGATGCACACACTCATAAGGAAAATTTAACACCATCTTAAATATCATTAGATACATACCTATTCCCCCTCAAATGATAAGGACTACATTTTTTAATGGTAAAACCTGAGGTTATTTCATGCATAGACCTCTTACAAGACTTGTTCTTCACTAGTAAAGTGACTGGACACATATTCTTCACCACTAAGAGCACAAAACCATTGTATCATACATATCAATGGATGCATTCCAAATATATTTATCTCTCCCTATCATAAATTCTACATATGACATACACAGAGTAGTTTCATGAAAGAAGTACTCGATTGAGAAAAATTTTAGCAATTGGTTGATTCTTGAAAAGACTATCAATCTAAATGAAAAACAAAATGCATGTAACTAAGATTTAGATGGGAATCCATATTGGGATGGACCTCATGAATATGTTATACATCTACCCAAGAATATAATTCATTCAACTTGAATGGGTTCTATTGTTGGACTTACTAATGACCTCAAAGTTAACATTTTCTTTGGGTGAGGTAATTAGTGTAAATATACAAGAATAAAAATTGCACAAGGATAAGAGGCCTCAAGGCATCCATTTTTATATGATTTCCTACCTTCTAGAAGTTATGTTTGACACAATTTAAATACATAATGGGTCACTTTGGATCCTATATCTAGAGTTCATTAAAAATCATATATGTGATTCATATTCCTTTATGCACATATATGCTTATACCAAGAACACCACTCACATTAAGGGGGATATATACCCCCAGGTGTGTATGGCCATTCATGAACCCCCATTATCGAGGGTATCTAATAGCATTGAATACACATTGTTGTCTAGGGGATATTACTAGTTATATCCCAACTACATTATGATTATGGTCATGTGATATAAGATAACACCCCTGTGTCTCCCCAAATATGTACTAGATAAACTAGCAAAGTAGGAGATAGCCTACCAACTTTGGTATGATGAATAAGATGAAGAGTGACTTCCATGGATCTCACCTCATGATTGGTACAATGTGTTATGTCAATCATAAACACTTTTATGAGACTGGAAGATATAGGGAATACTACTTACTAGCCACACAACCATATAGGGATTGGGATCCTCATGGAAAAGTGTAAAATCACATTAGTGGCCTTGGTATTCCCTACCAACACAATTCATATGACTATGATTTCTTATTTCTCAATGCCAAGGATGATTCTAAGGTTAAAAAGAGGGCACAAATAGTGGGATTAGGTGAGTGATCATAAAAATCATTTAAGGGAGCCCTCCATTTCAATTGTAGATGTGCACATTAGACTCATACCCATAAGAGGATGGGTTACCTCTAATTTTTGGGTCAACAACTCTTCTTAGCCATTAGTAGAGCAAGGGAAACCTTCACAAACATTCTATGTGGATTTAAAAGTTGTAAAGAAAGAGTTTTGGGTGGTTGATACTTCACTTGGGGGAGCTCAAGATGATCCAATTTACCTTGATTCATCAAACTTAGGACATGCCCATCAGGTTATTACATCAACCCAAGAGACTATTATTATGGCTACTTCAACCATACCCACATAAGAAGCCTCCCCCACCTCTAAAAAAGTTACTATTTGTTATAAAAGGAATCCAAGGGCTCACATCCCTCTACAAAGTCTAACTCTTTTTGCAATATCAGTAGAAGGACCATCAAAATAGGTAGTTAGAGGTGAATCAAAATATGAGGAGGAGGAGCTATGAATATCTATGGTTTCTAGCCTCCAAAACACCAAAGGAAAAACACCACTACATGGAGAATAATCAGGTGAGGGTGCATCCCCTTTAATTTATAACACTCCCATTATGTCTTTTGTTTCCCCTTTATCTGTTGGTTCATTTGAGCCTATTTTTCTTAATCCTAGTGTTTTCCCTTCCCTTTTGGTACCTAAAGTAGAGGTTGTTACCTATGAGCCTAGTTTCCAAATATCTTTAGTTATTCCAAAGGTAGAGGATGCTTTCTCTACCCCTGATGTCTCCAATTCCTCAAAATTTCCTACTCCAAGTATGTTGTTTGTGTCCATTCCTCCTATTTCTACTATGGTTATTTCCACCACTACCCCATCACCCCCAAAGACCAAAAATAAGGCATCCAAGAATATGAGGGGAGCATTGACAAACCCTCAACTACATGTATCATCTACTCAGTTAGGTTTTCTAGTGCCTACTTCCAATTATTCTCAAGACACCACTATAATAATATCAAAGAAGATTTAAAAGAAGAAACAAGTATATACATTCCACCCACTACTTTAATATGGTAGCATGGACTAGTATAAGATAATTTGGCTTTCCCTTCTTGACCCATTGTTTGAAGAGGCCTTTAATCAATATTCAATAGATATATTGGTTGAGACTACATCTTAAGACACTCAACGAACATACACAACCCAGTTAGTCATCCCATAGTGGGCAACTGATTTACAATCATAGGCTTCTCAATGACTGAATATTATAATCACAGAGTTGCCCATAGTGAGATCCATATTTGATAAATCTACAAAGAGTGTCCAAATGGTGAAGAAAAGGAAAATTGAAGTTGAGGCTATAATGGGGGTGATTTTTGAAAAAATACAAGAAGTGATCGCCTTATCTAAGATAAAGAATATGAAATTAGGGCAATACCCCTAAATTTAGGATTTCAAATCCTATTTTGAGACACAAAAGGATGCTCTAGTTGAGCTTCAAGAGGGAAAAAAAACTAACTAAGAAGGAGCTTGAGTATAGTTAGAATAGGTTAGGGAACATCAACATATATTTCATGTTCTCATATAGATTGAAATATATGTGTAGGGTACAACATCAAGACTATATAATATTCTAGAGGCCCTTACTATAATGAGAGTTGCATTAGCTACTAATATAATTGAAACTACCAAATTATTTAATTTGTTAAAGTAAAATGAGAATAATTGTAAGATCCTCATTCTTTATTAAATAAATAATGCATATGGCCACCTCAATTTGATGACACCATTAGAGGCTTCAAATGCCCTCAATCTAGTGGTCATTAGGATGAAAGAATCAAGACAGTGGGTTATAGTAGCTAAGAAAATAATGGCCAAGTATGAAGAGCATGAGATCCTTATTTTATAGATTATAGAGAAATTAAAGATCTCACAAGCAAGGGACTCTACAGGAAGGCTAATAAGTAGAGCCAATCTTGACCAGCTTCTTCAAAAGGTCTCAACTAGCTTCAAATAGAATCTACAGGGATTGATGTTGGAGGATATTTAAGTTGAGTTGAATTTTGTAATGAATAAATTTACTAGAGTGGAGATATTTTGATTTAAATTTAAGAATACTAAAGTTGAACATGCATAGCTAATGGAACAAGTAAATAGGGTGCACATACCCCCATTATTGAACATGTATATCATTAGGTACTAGGATGATGTTAGCCACAAGTATTTTCAAGATAAATAAGCTAATAATAAGGCTAATGCTTCAACTTCCAGTTCAAATTAAGCTACAACTTCAATGCCTACAACAATAATTAGTGCCATGTAATCACCCAACAAACCTTAGTTAAAGGCTAATTTTGTATGCAGTCATGCATATAGGACTAATATTTATTATTATAGTTTACTTAAACTTGGTCTATAAATTTAAAAGTTTGCTTGAACTATTTGTAATCATGCACATGTTGCATTGCTTTATATAGGCTAACTTACTTTTGATGTAGTTGTAATTAATTGTAGCAAGTAAACATGTAGTTTTGACACTAAATTTAGCATTGAAGTTCTAATTACTTGATGTAACTATGAATTTGCATGAACTTGGAGGATGATACAACCCCTCCTCAAGTCTATATATTCATTAATCACAGATTTTAAAGGGTTAGAATTTATATCAATACATGAATAAATCATTTTGATTATCATGCAACTGCGTGGATGTACTTTACCTCCATATCTATGTAATTAAGTTTTTTATTTTTTTGGTTTGTTTTAATTCAATAATTTAAAGTGTGCAAAATTTATGAATAATTCTTTTATTGTCATTGATGTATATTAATTCTAGATGTGCAAATGCTACTAAAAATTTAGAAAATATCATTAATTTTAAGCAATTGGTTGACTGTCTTAATATTATGAAGTGTGAATGAGTGTTTTCCCTTTAATGTAGTCTTCTAGGTGTGTTCCATAGCTTCCCTAGATACCTTTTTAGTCTAATTTTTAATTTCTTAACTAAGTGTGTGCAATATCTACTAAAAAAGGAACAACCTTTATTTGATGCCATTATGTTTCCTATACCATTTCTCTCAAACTACCTGACTGTGTTTGTCTACAAGATTGTAATAGATACAAACATCAAGTATTAGTTATGGAAACACTTGTCCACAAAACAATCAACTTAGGAAGTGATCCCTTGAAACCATAGAACTTTGTTTTTTGCTCTACCCTTCCCTCCTTTTGAAGTTATTTGACTAAGATCTACCCACTATAGAATAGATTCCATCCATCTAAATCACTTAGGTTTTGATTTCTTTATTAGGATTCATTTTGACTATAAGGACACCTAGTTAACAACCTGCATGCTCAGCCTATTATTTCACAATAAAATTTTTTAACCCATACCTACAACTCATGCCCTGGAGTGGAGTTTACCTCCATTGAGATCCTAAAACATTAGAGGCTACCTTATTAAATTTGGGTATGTGCACAAAACCCACATCAACACTCCCTTAATATTTTTTTATCTTACTTTTTATTATCAAGTGCATACATGAATGTTATATGCACAAATATGGATACCTATATTGAATTGTAATGTTGTGACTGAACTTCCATTTGTGGTTAAAATGTCTAATTATCAAAAAAATTGACTACTAAAACAATAGAACAAAGTGGTAATGTGTTCTTTCTTAGATTCAAATGTTCATCAAACCATATAGCCATGTGTGTGTGCCTTGTATACTCATAAATAATTTCCTCCTTGAATCGGACAATAAATTCTAAAATAAGTATATGTTTTTGTAAAAATATGACACCTTTTATATTATTTATCATATTTTAATTGATAAGTCACAATTTACATTATCTCAAACCAACTAGTTATGGTCCAATTGTACTTGTACTCTCATCATTGATATAATTTTTTAATTTTATAAATCCACCATAAATATTGTATTTTTCATCCAAACATGCTTTGTTATAAAAGAATTGTCCATCAGCTCTTTCATGAAAAATAGATAGAATATAATCCATGGATTATATTGGCAAAACTTCTATGCCACATTCTTAAAAAATGTTTTTAGTATGCAAAGTATAATATATATGTTGAAAAAAATTAGAGTGCATAAAAAATTTAACATGTTGCCTACAACAAGTGGTGGGTGTGTGATTTATTTTTACATAAAATGGTTTGGCCATCTCAAAATATATTTGACTAATAGAAATTTTTTGATATTTTTCTAAAAAATTAGAGTAAAATTGTGTTTTACTCATATCCAAAAAAATGTTTCAGATGTGGTTCATAATTACAAGAATAAACTCTTGTAATATCTTTCCAAAATATTTTATGGCATTGACTATAGCCTTCTCCTTTCCTATAAGTCTACTAGAGAATTCATAGAGCTCAGTGGTATTGGCATCATTAAGTCTTTAATGTCTTCAAGTTAATTTCATTGATGTTTTTCTATTTATGTTGAGTGATTGGCTAATTTTTGAAATCAATCATTTTCCCCCTTTTTGTTACTGCACAAGTTGTAATTATACATTGAGAAGCATTACAATCTTTGTTTCATGATTTTGAGCCTATAATATGATATGCATCTGCACATTTTCAATAATTTCATTATTTTCATCATACATGTTATATGTTCTTAGTGTTTAACCTTAATTTGGATTGTGGAATCCTACTTTGGTAGACAGGTTTAAGGATATAAAATATATAGGGCATAAGGGTGAATATCGGATCTACAATAGGCCAATTAAAATGATAAAATTAGAAGTACCATATGCTAAATTTATTATATTGAGATAAGCTATTAATGTAAAATATAAATGATAAATAAGAGATTACTTAGTTGGCTTTAATGTTAATATAGTGTTGGTATCTATAATAGGTTGAAATTAGGTAAGAAGTATCTTTTGGATCAATCATCAGATTTTAGATCTAGTGTCTCTAGCTCTCTAGATAGTTGTATCATTTTGGGATGGTTATATCGATGCTACTATTTGAGTTTGATGTTGGTGTCATGTATGAAATATATTCTCAAATAGGATATGACCACCTATATACTTCTAGTTTTTTATTTGCCTTTGTTTTGGTACATTCAAATATGGGTCATGGATTGTCGCTCTTGGTGAAATATCAAAAACCTAGATTTGTATCTTTAGTGTGACCTTGGGGAAAATAGGTTAGTGGGCACATGATATCGAGATAACCCATAACAACCCTAATATAAAATGGTATTGCCTACATATCCAATACTCTAGAAGAGGGCCTCAGACTCATGTAGTTCTCCCCTACGTGTTGGCTTGTGTGTGAATCATATAATGTGTGTAAAGCAAGTACAACAGTGACCTAACTTATAAACTAGAAAATAAGACCTTATGACTATTTATTTAGGACTTCAATCTTGTAGGTGGCTTATTCCTTTTATTGACATGAGAATAGGGTAGAATAGGAAAGCTTTTAATAACTTGAGTGCTTCTTGAGTGATCTTGTGGTCTAATTAGTATGTGTTCCTATGTGAATAATGAATGAGGGTTGATATTATATTTATATCAATCCTATCGAGAGATAAATCACATTAAAATACTCAGGTAGACCATTTTAATATGTTTCATTTATAAATTGGATAACTTTAGGGAATTAGACACTTATATCAGGGTAGGATAGTAATGTCAATGTTACTGTATGTCTTAAATATTAGTGTCTAAGGAGAAGGTGAGTAGGTATAGGCTAAAAAATTATAGAGGTGTAAGATAAACACATTATAAGCATTCTAAGTAAGATGGGATTTTTGTGTCATCAATATAAGGCTTTTCAGACTAAGAGATAGGACAAGGGGCACAAGATAGAGTAGATGTGAGGCTTATAGAAGAAAGGCATGTGTATAACTAAGAGGAAAAACCAGGGTATGGGTTTTCCATGTGTACAAAACTAAGGTGATATGTAATCACAAAATATCATCTACATTTCCCTCCCCCTTTAATATAGTAATGAAATTGCTATTTTAAAAGAAAGGAATAAGTACTTGGGTATTGTGAGCACACCTTGTATTTGCTTGAATTAAATTTAAATGTTTTGTTGGAGTTGAATTTGAGTGATTTTTTGGTGACTAAAATAAAATCAAGAGCATATTATAGTTTAAAATATTAGTACATATAATTTGCATTAAAAGTACTTGAAATTGAAAGAGCAAGGTTTAGGAGTACACCTATGTGTCAATGTAATTGTCTTTCCTATTTGAAATTTATTTTTACAAAAGATGTATCATTGTAAGGATCTAAAATTGAGATTAGGATATATATAGATAAATATTTAAAGTTCATATATCTAAGAGAGAGAGAGAGAGAGAGAGAGAGAGAGAGAGAGAGAGAGAGAGAGGCACATGCCCCAACTTTGGAGTAAAAGTGAATTGCCACCTAAAAATTGATATTAGTTCAATCATGAAACCCAATTATACTTATAACTTGGTGAGGTAGGATGATTAAGTCAAACCTAAAAAATTGGAAAGATTTAGTTATTTAATCACCTCAACCATACCAAAAGGTTAACTAACTATTACAATAGATTGTCTCACTAAAGTCCATAAAAGTATGTGGGGTATCAATACATGAAATGGTTTTGGAATCTGATATTGATTTAGATTTTTCAATATTAGGTACATCTTACATAACATATTCACCTTAAATATGTCTCATGTTGAAACTATGTATAACAATGACACCATGTATAGAATTATGCCACAAATATGAATTTGAATCACATAACTATTTTTTTTGGCCAATTGTGTAAGTATGGAGGACATGCTTTCAAATATTTCCCTAATTATATATGGATAAATATTAAATTGGTATAAGTACCAATGTATAAGACATGTTTATAAAACATGCCTTACTATAAGTTAGAGATGTTGAATACTGGTTAAGTGTGGAGAATATGCTTCAAAAGCATGCCCCCACTGAATCTATAAATTTATATAAGTACCATACTGAATGAGTGTGCATAAAATCCTTCTAAAGAATACCCCCACTATAATCTAGAAAATGTAAATGTGTGGAAGCCATGTCTATATGGCATACCCCCACTGAATCTAAAAATTTGTATAAGCACTGAATACTAAATGAATGTGGAGAACATGCTTCAAAATAATGCCCCCACTATAATCTAGAAATTTTGAATGTGTGGAATGCATGTCCATATGACATGCTCCCACTAAATCTATTAATTATGCAAAGAGTAGAGACTGTGCTTCCCAAGCATGCCCCCACTAATATTCCCCCCTTGAGGTGAGGGAAAAATAGTACCTGTAAGTTACCTCACCTCAAAAGGGTAAGACAACTATAAGATTTGTGAATGTAACCATGTAGTATATATGCGGAAACATGTCTATGTAAATGTATAATTGAAATACATAGAACCAATGTGATCACATGTAGGCCTAAGATGCATGATAAAAATCATGGAAACGTCTACATAGTAATAATATAAGTTCAACAATTAAACAAAAGAATGCACACAAGATTACTTTAAAATAAGTCAAAAAGTAATGATCCAAGGAGACTGCAAACAAGGTACATGTTCAAATGATGCTAAATCAAATGGATATGACTTAGTCAAAAGTCCACAATGCAAGTAATGACATATTCAAATGTTCATACAATAAGTAATGACATATTCAAATATATAAGAAGGCAAACATAGGCATAGGGGCCACATACAATTAACATATTCAAATTCTCAAACAAACAAGACAATCACAAAGCTAAACACTCAAGGAAGTGTATAAAGGAAAATCATAAGCAACCAACATAACCATGTCACAGTGTCCCACAAATCAAATGTGTTAGTAAAAATTATCAAGTACATAACATATTAGGTACCATGTGTAAGATATACAAATGGATAAGGCATGTGTAAGTACATATGTAAGTTCAAACAAGATAATGTATAGGGATCATCAAATTGTTGGAAATATTGTCATTGATTTCAAAGGTTTAGTATTATTGGTGATAAAGGCCCCATTGCATTTAATGTTGTTTATCTTGGCTAATATGAGTTAATATTTATTTAATATTAATGAATATATTTTTGGTTTCATATGAGACAAAATAAGGGCCCATGGAGAAGTCGAAGAGTCACAGGATAAAGACAAAATAAGGATGGGACGCATTTTCCCATGAAGAGTCATCTTGGGGAATACCAAGAGTCACCAAGTGAAGACAAAAGAGTAAAGGGCGAATTTCTCATGAAGGGACACTTTGAGGAATACGAAAAGTCACCAAAGATAAGGACAAAAGTGGAAAAGACATTTTTGGTCTTGAAGGGTCACCACATGACTTTTCAAATGCTTGGATATGAAGGGTCATCCAAGATCGGCACCATTTTCCATGAGGATTGAAAGGTCACAAAGGGGCAAGGCCAAAGGTCATTTGGAAAGCTATAAATAAAGTCTTGAGTAGCCATTTGTAAGATGTGAGTGTGAGGTTGATTTTGATATTGTAATATCTAGCTTAGAAGAGCAATTGTGAGAGATGAATATGATTTTTATTTGTTATATCTAGCTTAGAAGAGCAAAGGTGAGAGAAATGAAGGAGATGTTGTATTGATCTATCAATTGTTGAGATAGCAACATTGAGAGATAGGTGTGTGGTATACACAAAGGGGTTGGTGCTCCTGTGGGTTGGTGCTCATGAATTGTTGTTGAGTTGGTGCTTGGCAAAGGGGTTGGTGCTCACGAATAGGTGCTGGGTTGGTGCTCAACAAATGGGTTTGAAGCTCCTGTGGGTTGGTGCTCACGAATTATAGCTGAGGTTTGTACTTGGCAAAGGGGTATGGTGCTCTTGTGGGGTTGTTCTCATGAATATATTTGAGATTGATTCTCTATGGTTTTTCCCACATTGGTTTTCCACGTTATATCTGGTGTCTCTCTCTATCTTAGTCAACTTCTATAGTTATATCTGGTGTCATAAAACCACCTCAAATCATAGTCCTTGAGGCTCCTTAGAAATAATTTAGTCAAAATTTTATCATTAGAAGTATAATAAAGGCATGTCACATAGAATGTTTGAATATGTTGTTTAAAACCACCCTTGCCATCATAAAACGTGAACTTAGGCACAACAAATCCATGTTGCAGAGGGTGAAAAGATATCTCAAGTGTAAAGTGTTATGCAATACATCTTATGAATCTATAATATGTGGAGACTTTGAAGCCTTTTATTCAATGTTTGTAACCTTGTCCTCCAAGGTCTTTATGACTTTAAGGAGTGATTGAAATGTAGGCCATGTGGGATTTAGATTAGCAATTTGATTAGTCACCAAAGGGGATGGAAACATGTTTTGATTAGTAATAGGCATTGAAATTGATATTTATGTTGAAATAATGGGTAAGTTCATAATAGATGTATCAAATATTAGTTTTAGGGATTAAAGGTCAAAACACATAATTCGTGCCCTCATTAGATGCATTGAGTTGTAATGTATTCAAGGGGAGGGATGTATCCACTAAATTTTTTGAATTTCTAGCTTCAAATATAGTTTCTAAGATTTTATCAAGATCTTTAGAGTTTTTTAGAATGCGCTCATGAAATATTACAATTACATGTACTTGATCATTTTCATCTATTTCTGAATATTCATTATCAAAATCTTCTTATATGATAACCTTATAAAAAAATTCATTATCAACATGGGTATCATCATGATCCAAGGTATGAGATCCCTCATTACTTTGAGACATCTTGGATGGGTTGAGTGGAATATCAATATGTTCAATAGACACACCCCCTAATCTAGGGATATGTTTAAGTTGTATGCAAAATAGTACCAATATAAAATTAAAAAGTAAAATAATTTGAAACCCTAGCTGGTTTAAAACCCTATTAATTATAAAAAACTTGCATTCACATGGATCTATTTCACCAAATGTTTAACCTTGATTTGGATTGTGCAATCCTACTTTGGAAAATAGGATTGAGAATATATAAATTATAGGGCACAAGGGTGAATATCATATCTACAACATGCCAATTAAATTGCTAAACTCATATGTACCATATGTTGAATTTATTATACTAGGATAAGATATTAATGGAAATTACAAATATTATATCTATATAAATGAAAAAATAGAGTACTTAGTTGGATTTAATGTTAATATAGTGCTTGATTTGGAACAGGCTAAAAGCAAATAATAAGTAGTTTCTGGCTCAATCATTAGATTATGGATCTGGTGTCTCTAGTTCTTTAGATAGTTGTGTCATCCTAAGATAGTACTATCATTACTAGCATATTTCCTATATGAAAAATCTGCTCAAATACAATTCCAACCATCTATATTCTTCTAAGTTTTTATTTGCCTTTTCTTTGGTACTTTCAAATCTGGGTCATGGACTGTCGCTCTTGGTGAATTGAAAAAATATTAGATTTGCATTTTCAATGTGACCTTGGGGAAAATGGGTTAGTGGGAACACAATGTCAAGCTAACCTAAAATGACCCCACTATTAAAGTGTATTGCCTACATAGTCAATACTCTAGAAGAGGGCCTTAGACTCATGTAGTTCTCTCCTACGTGTTGGATTATATGTGAATCATGCAATGTGTGTAAAGCAAGTAAAATAATGACCTAGCTTGTAACTTGGAAAATAAGACCTTATGACTACTCCTTTAGCACTTCATACTTGTAGATAGATTTTTCCTTTGTTTGATATTAAAATAAGGTAGAATAATAAATATTTTGGTAACTTGAGTGCTCTTTTAGTTTGATTTCTAGGTGTTCTTAGGTGAGAAATGGATGAGGGTTGATACTATATTTATATCAATCCTATTGAGAGATAACTCACATTAAAACACTTAGGATGACCATTTTAATACATTTCATTTATAAATTAGATTAATTTAGGGTACTTGATGCATGCATTGAGTAATGATAGTAATGTCGATACTACTATCTATCTTGGGTGTTAGTATCCAAGGAATAGGAGACCATGCATAGTCTCAGAACTTACCAAGGTATAAGATAAAAACATTATAGGCACTATGGGATGTTTGTGTCATCAATATAACATTGGTTAGATTAAGAGATAGGCCAAGGGGCATAAGATAGAGTAGTTTTGAGGATTGTGAAATCAAGGCATGTGTAGAACTAAGAGGTATAGCCAAGATTTGAGTTTTTCAAGTGTACAAGATTGAGGTGATACATAATCACAAAATATCATCTACACTTAGTCATAGGGTGTACATTTTAGGTCTTGTCTTAATAAATTTCATCAACAAAACAAATAATTGACATATTTGACTATCAAAATCTAATTTATCAAAGAAATTACTCCAAATTTTTCATCTAATCTTCTTGAGTGGTGGTCAGACATTTTTTTATGCATTGGTTTTAAATTTTTTTTATCAACTTGAGTACTTGCCTTTTCACTCAAATCCTTGGAGGTGTTGTGAATTGTGAAATTTTCTAAGAGGGTGTTTCAAAATAATTATGTTTACTACTAGTTTATTGATTGTTAGTTTCATTCTTTAGTTATGGGATGGAATTTTATTCATTGCAACTTTCATCATTATGTGTTTCCATGAAATTATATTCATTGACAAGGATAAATCAAAATGCATAGATGCATCATCAATAAAATAAAAAACTTTATACTTTCAATGTGGACTTGTATCATAATTTGGACTTCTAGGTAAATATTCATCATCGTTATTCAATTTCTTATTGTCAATTTCATCATTATCTATGAAATTTGGCTCATTAGGGATAATGTATGTACCTTATTTAAATTTAAATACTTGTATTTGTAACATTTTTTCTCTCAACTCTTCTAATTGTTATGGTGTTTTGTGTTTTAACTTCTTCCTCTTCTTTGAATGAGCTCCACATCCATGACTTGACAAGGAAAAATTTAATTCCTTTTGATGGTGGGGATCCAAAGAGAAATTTGATTCCTTTTGTCTTCACCATGGAAATATATAATGATGAAACAAATGTCTATGGGGTCAAAATTATTAAAAAACCCTAAAAATAAATGTTGGACAAAGACTGAGTCAATAATGCATATGCATTATAACACGTACACATTATAGCATGTACATGTTATAACATGTACACATTATGTGTGTGTGTGTGTGTGGGTGTGTGTGTGTGTGAGAGAGAGAGATCATATTATTATGATATATGATAATATTATGTGATGTAATCCAAACTATGAAATATTATTATATTAGCAAATCTTATATAATTACCTTCATATTTGCATTTATGATACAGTTTTAGGGTCAATTTACCTATATGTTTCATGTTATATAATATATTGAGCCATAATTTAGTTTTTTGGGGCTCAATTTATCCCAAATCATATGTTTAATTATGTAGACACCTAAATCTGACCACCGATAATCCCCAATCAGGCTTTTGACCAATTTTCACTTAAAATGCATAATTTGGCTAAAAAAACACTAAAACATGCTAAATGATGTGAAACTTACATATTCAAGTGCCAATTGTTTCCAAGGTATCCCTAAATGAGGCAATGGAATTTATGGTCTAGTTAACATTGACCAAATCATTCTGAGTCAAAATGCTAATTTTATACCTAGGTGCTCTAGATTGCTCTTTCCTATCAAATATTTTGCAGAAGACACATGACTTTATTATTTGTTGTTGGTAACATCCTAAATGGGATAACGGTCCCAAAACATCTGACATTTCCTTCCAATTCCAATACAGTCAAATTTTAGACCAATAACAAGGCATTGTGATCAATCTAAGTAATTTATGCATAAAGTGCTTAAACATGCTTAAGAGCTAATTAACCCAAATTAGAGCCTAATTAGGAATTACATGGAAATTTTTTGAATAACTTGTTTTTATAAATGAATGTTGAATATCTACATCATCAGGTGACCTCATTTCTTCAGAAGACATCCCTAGGCCATAAATGCCACAAATATCAGGATTCATACCCTTTATACCTCATCAATGCCTTCCATGATGCCCTCCATGCCTCTTAATTTCCCATTCTTAAAATGTCATGATGAGGATAATTATAAACTTAATTCCAAAAATTAAATTAATATTCAACCACACATCTCAATCTCAAGATGGATGGTTCAGGTTGATTCTAGACATTCTCAAAAAAATATAAATACAGAGGCCATGAACATCATTTCTAAGCTATTTTGGTGCAAAGTTAAAATGCACAAATTGTCTTCAAGAAGCCATTTAAATTAGTGTTACCATGCAAAATTTATTCCAATCCAAGTGAAGCCAAAGCCACAAGGTGCCAAGGAGAAGAGGAGATAACCAAGCCTCCTTTGATGAAGACTTCATGAACACAAGCCAAGAAAGCCACTACAACAAGTATTTTGGAACATCCAAGGGAGGTAAAAGAAGGTTTCTTTTGAATTCTAGTTGAGTGTTTTATTAATGTTTATGAACTAAGCTCTTCCTAGTGTCTAGGCCTATAGATGTTATGCTAGTTAGTATGTTTCTTTCATTTTGTTTTCATTCTGGAACTAACACCATACTAACCATCCTCTCTTGAGTCAAATTCTTAGATCACATAATGGCACATCCGGTGGGACTAGACGTATCCCACACATGAAAAAGATCATTTTTTACTTGTAAAATATTCATTTGGACTATTAAAATTCTTGAAAATTAATTTTCTATCATATTTTGCCATTTTTGTTTTCAATGGGTTTACACAGTAACCAACATCAGCTAGTAAAACTGACATTGATTAAATGGATTAACTGACATCAATTAGTAAAATTGACATCAATTGGATACCTATCATTGATCACATTAATATAATTGATGTCAGTTAGATAATTGTCATCAGTTAGAAAATGTAACTATCATCGATTATATAACTGACACCGGTCACTGTGTTTTTCTTAAAACACAGACCTAAGACATATTTTTTTAAAGTTCATTATTTCAAACCTAAAGGAGTTTCAAGGATAAAGGACATACTAACATTTTTTTTTTAGGACCAAACTTGACATTTGCTAAAAACATGTTTAGATCACCTTTTGCATGCTTAAAAATTAATTAGGAACCTTGTTTTGGTGTTTAACAAAAAACATTTAGATGTTTATGATGAATGTTTAAAAACTAAGACCAAGGGGTCAAATGAACACCACCTCATTTTCCATTTGGGCTTAAAAATGAACTCAACTTTTCAAAGCTTTTTGTATTTACTTAGTCGTTTAGATTAAATTTTTCTTTGGAAAAAAGAGGGATGTTGCGTGTATGCTCTTCAATTTGTCCCCTTTAGGGAACCCTTGGAATCAAAAGTGCCATTCCTATTTCAAGTATCCTAGTCCAAGGATTAAAAATAAAGTCATCTAGAGCACATCCCTAAAACTTGTCAAAGTTTGGGTGACCTTGAAAATGACCCTAAAGTCTTTCTACTATCATGCTTTCTTTATTTTTATGCAAACTTGGCTTGTGAGGGGGACTTCATCACCTCCCATGAGTTCTTTAGGGAAGCTTTGACCTATGGTTTCACCTCCTAACATTGACTTGATTTGGCTTATAATTGGAGTTACACACAGGATGTAGTGGCACTTTGGACATCGCACTACACTGAACGAATAGTAAGATGTAGTGGTTAAAAAAAGGACTAGACCTTTTTGCAATAATCTAAGTGATACAAACCCAAAATCTATGCTTTTATTTTGCATTTTTTGGTATTAAAGTCATTGTGCAATTGAGTCCCCTAGAATGTTTAGAAACTTGTTAGATCTTAGATAAATCCCCACTTGTTGTGAAAGTATTATTGGTGCAAGGTACACCTCAAGGCCCATGTCGCAATACTATAATTTGAGAGAAGGGGGGGTGTAAAAAGCCTACTATATAATGTGAATTTGCTTTTGGATGAACACTTAAAATCCTCTTAAATGATGTATATTGATGGATTCTAATAATACCAAGCAACCTTGTCAGTTTAGGATCTAAGAGAGATTAATTAGGTGGTCTTGTTCTAGATTAAAGTCTTTTTTAAAGTCAAAACTTGGTGTGAAAAAATAATTCAAACCAAACACATAGTCTTGATTTTCCTTTAAATAAAGAGGCGTTATGTTACCCACATGAGATCATCAATTTTCCTTGTTCAAAGTTCATCAAAAGCTTGAGAGTCATCTCATCCACTTTGGCACAGTTATGTTGCCCAATTGAGTCTAGACCTTTACCAAAGTTGTTTTAAGTCCTTCAATTATAATCTATATTTGAAATTGCACCTTTATAAGTTAATAAGGTTGATGTGTTAAGTGGGTTTGTCATTTTCACTAAACTTAAGGGAACTTATGTTCAATTTCCAATTTGAGTTGAAGGTCATTTAAGACTCATAATCATTGTCATCACTTGATAGACTTAAACCATTTTGTGATAAAAACTTGCACTTTGAGTCTATGCACCACAACATTTTAAGTCAAGAAAAATAGTCTTATGCTGTCAAAATTATGGGAAAATGTCTTTGCCTTAGAGATTTTTTGAAACAAACTTTTTTGTCACACCTTTTGGGTAGTCTAGCATCATCATGTTACCCAAAACATTTCAAATATTATTTCATAGACCCTCGTGCATATAGTTCAAATTTGTTCCTAAATTTTTAGACCAATATGAGTGTACTTTTGTGATTCTTTGTCTAAAGCACAGTTATATTGTTCACTTTTGTCTATCTTATTTATCAAAAGAACCAAGTTTTATACCATTATTTATGAGAAAATAAACTATTTCTAAAAGTGCCTTTTGTTTCATACCTTATACGTAGTTGATCAAGTTCATGTCCAAGAATCAAATGCTTAGTGTTTTTTAGAAGTGTTTCAAATCCATTAGATTAAACCTTTCATCTATTTTTCAAAGTCTAGATTTTGACATTGTTTGGCTAAGAGTCCTAGCGCATGCCTTATTTGATCCTAGATTTTGATGCCGCATTTGGCCAAAAGACCTACCAACTTTTAAATTCCTAGATTAGATTGATTTGAAACACTTTGACCTTAGAGTTTGGAATTTTGATTTTTCATCCATTTATTTGCTTATCTTTGTGTGAACAGTGAAATGCTAGATGCTTCACACTAGCTTATTTCCTCACAAATCTTTGCATAAATTTTTTTATCCTTTTGAAGAATCTAGACCAAGTTGGAACATCATATGTTTTAGATTATATCCCTTTTTATAGTTTGTATAACTCTTTGACATTTTATCACAAAGCATTGAATATGGATCCCAACATGTATTCCTACACTCATAGTGGACTCATGTACAATCCAAGGATTAGTAATGTAGTTACGTAGGAAGAAATGGTGCAAGACCCCTATGCAAATAATATTTCTTATGAGATGGATTCTTATCCCTCTTACAATACTCAATTTGGGGCACAAAGCCAAGATCCATTGGCTAACTATCTGACTAATACACTACCTTATTCAGAACAAGACCAAGAATAGAGCACACAATACCTAACTATAATACCCACAGTGGATGAGCTAGTTCTTCAATAGTCATATTCTACTAATATGGATTCCACGTATGATCCATTTTTATTTGAGAAACATTTTTTAGAGAACAAAGATGAGATTTTGGTTAGATCCATAGAGGTAGGGGCCAAGTTTCCATCAGACTTTCCCCATGAAAATTTACCAAGTCTAGTAAGAGTTCCCCATAATATCATTTACAATCAACAAGATTATTCTAGAAATCCTATGGATCTAATCCAAACAACATATCAAGACCCTAATATATCTAATCAAGATAAAAACATCATGGAATATCACTTTAACTAAATATATACATCATATCAAGCCTACCTAAATCTAGCACATGATTTCAATTAGATGAACATGGTGAATAAACCTTTTATGACCTATTTCATTTGATAGGAGTGTTGATAGAGTTAATTGGACAAGAAAATATGAGTTTCAACCCATTCATACAAACCTCTTCGATAGATAACTTGATGATATGCTAGTTATTGAAAATGTGTCTTCAACCTCTACATAGAATAGTGAGCCAAACATAGTGGATAATATGTAAACAACATCTATTCCTAATCAAAGTGGTACTAGTGCACAAACAACTAGCCAACAACATGTGCCTATAGTTCATCCCATAAGTAGATCATAATACTATGGAATAGAAGTTTCTACACCCCAACTTCAACTGGCTACTTCCTCAAGTGTACAACCTATGAAATTAGGTAATCAAATAACGGCTAGTATCATGCTTCAATGATAGAATGTGACAAATTCTAATCCTCCTCAACAAGTAATGATTAGTATTCCACAATAGCAAACATAATCTAGTATATCAACGCAATAGAGGACAAATGCATTTCCACCTCAATCAATGGCAACAAATGTTCCTCCTCACCAGGTAGCGATAAACATACCTCTTTAGTCATAGATTAATATGCCAATTCAAAACCAAGCAATGACTAGTCAACAACATGAAAATATTGGTCAGTGATAGATGCCAAATCTACAACATATTTTCACTCCCCCATAGGGATTCATATAACAAGTAAGTCCCCATGTTTCTCAAGAACCTACTAGACAACTGTTGGTTCAAAATGTGCCACAAATTTAGAGATAGGGTCTTGGTCCACAAGTTCCCACTCAACAACAAGGTTTGATTAGTCAGTAGGATGTCCCTTTTTAACTACATCAGGCACAATATAGTTATATCCCTCTATCCCAACCATAAAATCCTCCAAGTCAAACCTTTATCACCAACCCAAACTAGAATATCACACAACCAAATGTGCAATTTTAAGTACATCCTAATCCACGTATGCATATTCTTGGTCCATTCCCCAACCAAACCAATGTACCCTAATAGGTATCTCCATCATACCTTGGTCAAAGTGTCCCACTTGTGACCTCCAAACCATCTACCCAAACCAATATTCTCCCTCAAACCAATGTTCCTTCCAATTTCCTATCCCAAGAATTCCAACAAATGATGGATGCAATTGCTACCATTCAAGCTAGTAAATAGATTAAAAAGTTCAAATTGGATGACATGTGTTCCTACACATTCAACATGGACTATTTATAGATACCATTTCCTCTAAGATAAGAACCACCAAATTTTGACAAATACAAATGGAAAGGTGACCCTAAGGCTCATTTGATTGAACTCTTTGTCACATGTCAACTAGTGGCATATAGCAACATATACCTTTTATTTTTGTTCCCAAGGAGCTTGGATAGACAATCCTTGGAGTGGATTTTAAATTTGTCTAAAAATTCAATAATAGATTCTGATGATCTTTTTGATAAGTTTATGTAGCACTTTTCCTATAATCTCGAGCATGAGATTTCATTAGTGGACTTAACGCAAGCAAAGAAAAAAGTTGGTGAGAGTTTTGCAAGTTATTTACAGTGATGGAGAGCCCTTGAAAACCATTTCACCCATAATTTACTAGATAAAAAATTAGCCATTGTGTTTACTAAAAATTTGCATAATGAGATAGCTTATCATTTGGAACTATAATGTACACATACCTTAAAAGAGATCATTGATGAAGGTTTATTGATCGAGCAGGTGCTCATCAATAAAAGAGTCATCAAGATTAATTCAACTAAAAAAAAGCAAGGTACCAATCAGGGAAGTGACCAACATCAACATCCCATTCAAGCGTAATCATTGTAATTGACACAAGTAATAACCAAGAAAGATTGAAGAATTTTAACTATAATAGGAATGTTGTGGGAAATAGAGTAACCAAATCTCATCATGTCCAAATGGTGAAAACATCATCTGCACCACCTTTTCAATTTAATCCTACCCAAAAACCTCTCCAACCAATGTCATAAGTATAAAAACTAAGACCTACACAAAAAATACAACAGTTGTTACCATTACAAACCCCTCTTCCTAAGAGAACCATGCTTGCACGTCATGTCTTTAGTGACCTAAAAGAACCTATTGAGTCTATATTTTGAAATCTTGTTATCACTAATCTGATTAGTTAGCATATAATAAAGCATTATCTATAATGCATTCCTTATCCTAATTATTACCATGAAAATGAATTATGTGACTATCATCAGATCAATGGGCATAATCTATGAAGATGTGTCCAAATCAAGCATTTAATTGAGAATATGTTGGATAATGGGGAGATGACATTGGATAATGGTGCTTCCACTTCCAATCAAACTTTTGGGATTTATCAAAACCTCTTTTCCTGACATAACAATTAGTAGTAGTAAAATGATCAGAAACAATGACAACAATGGCCAGTGTAGTAGCAAAATCAATAGTATCAAAATCAAAAGCCAAACCAGTAGAATCAATAAAATCAATAGCAAAACCCATAACTATAGAACAATAGACAAAACCAAGGTCATAATGGTAACAACTAACAAACCTACCATGTATTTTCACATGACTACAATAGGTTTATAGGTCATATTGCAGGGGGTAGTGTTAATACCATCTGCATTAATCCTAGACCAAGCACTAATCAGCCTAGACTGTGGATAAACAACAACATTCAACTAGATTAAATGGATAATCCTTCTTTGACCTAATAATGCATATAGGTAAACCAAAAAATTAGGACTTCCCCTTTTTAACCTTATATCAACAACTCATCCTTGCCACATGACCACATGTGAGTGCATCGGTAACCGAGACTTGTCTTGTCTAATCCCACACCATTCCTAACATTGGTTAGCAATAATGGTCAAGTATTTAATCCTAATTATGAAATCACAACTTAGAGGTCAAAGATTACTATCCCAAGCCCATAACCATCTACCACTTTGCCTATCATCCAACCAACCATTTAGCCTTAGAATAAACCATTCACTACTGACCAGGACAAGAAGTTTGATATTGTGGAACAATTGCAGAAGACACCAACATAAATTTATAGTTTAGATTTGTTGTGAATGTCAATAATCCACTAGAACATCTTAAATGAGTTTTTGACCCAATCCACTATTGCTAGTGACATATCCCCTGATAAATTTCAAGCTTTGGTTAGACACCTAGCTCCAGCCCAAAAAGTCACATTCAACCAAAGCAATATGTCTTCCTTTGGCCCACTCCATAATAATCCATCATACATAGAATTTTATATAAAATATAATAAAGTGAAACGTATCCTTATAGACAATGGATCCAGTCTCAACATAGTGTCTCTAAATCTCATCAAGCTTCTTGGGTACACAATGGTAGATCTCTAGCAAAAAAAATAACCATCAAACCCTGTGATAATAAGGAAATAAAATCAAAAGGCACAATTAGTTTACCAGTTATCATTGGGCCTTTGACCCATGATACACTTTGCCATGTGCTTGATCTTGAGTTATCATACAATATGCTTCTAAGAAGGCCTTGGTTACATGAGATTCATGTAGTCCTATCAATGTTGTACCAATGTATCAAGTTTTCCCACTAAGGGATAGAAGTGAATATTCCAAGAGATTTACACCCATATGAACATTGAAAGCATCTTGAGGTTAAATTTTAAAACTATAATTATCAATATGACATGAATCCCAGTTCTAAGTAGGACAAAGGAAAGGCTATACTTATTGATCCTTCACTAGATAATTGCATAGATCCTAATACCTTATATTCCCTTTCCCACATGCCACCTCCTAAAGCTTCTAATCATTTCACCATTTCAGATAATAGATTGAGAGAGTATGTGACCCATGATACATTTCATATTGCCAATCATCCTCAAAATCTAAAAACCTTTGGGTGACCTAAATTCACTCCACATATGCATTGGCAACAAAAGAAAAAAGATAAGGGACCTATCACATTTGTACCAACATCTAGCCTAAAACCTAACCCTCTTGAAGGGGAAAAATCATGGTTATACAATGATGACCAAGCTAATTATTATAAAAGTACAAAGTATCATATTCCTAATAGGATCATGGAACGTCACAATTATGAAAGAAGAGGCCTTAGACTGAATCAACAAGGATCCATCAAGCTAATTTATATGACTAAGTATGAAAAACCTTATGGACTTGGATTTAAACCACCTGGGGGTGACCCCACCTATCTTATTCAAACTCCATCACCAGCGACTAGTGAGGATGATGCTAAAAGTGAAACAAAGTCTGATCATAACCCCACCTTTGATGACCTAGATAAAACCAACTTGTTTGATAATAATGCCATTTGTACCCTTACCTTAGCATTTCATTATGACCCTTTTCTATTATATTATCCCCAATTGATAGATTGGGACCAACAAGAATCCAATTGTTGATTGATGAGTTCCATAATGATGAGGCATTTTGTGACTTTTTAGGCCTTAGAGACAACGTTCCATTGGGAGATCACAAATCAGTATTCTCAATCACATTGGATCCTATAGCCTATTTTGGAGAGTGAGTGAACACCCTTAGCCAAAAATAAATAAGTAAAACATTGAGGTCCCAAAGTGAAAACCTCTTTGAGGTGCTTTCTAACCAAGGAAAAAGTAAAGATAAAGGTTAGTCTAGTAGTGAAAACCTATTTCAGGCACCGTTAGATGAGGGTGTTCATTTTTCATCAAATTTAGACTAGGAGACCACCAATGATGAACTTGTCTATGGATATGAGTTTAGATTTGAGCAACAACAAGAATTTGATCAAATTATTCAAAAATTTTTTACTATTTTTATCACATTGCCAGATCTCCCATTAGGGGACTTAGATTCATCATGCCTTGGAGAAGTTGAAGAGCAAGTCCTAATGCAGGACCTTGACCTAATTCAACATTTCAAGTCATTGCCTACTATCCTAGAAGATGGTTCGACCCTTCTAGTCAAAGATATAACAGAGGTAAATATAAAGACTCCATTAGACCTAAAATGGATAAAATTAGGAGCATCCCTCACTGAGGAGGAACATGACATCTTCATAGCTCTATTGAGAGAATTTGTAGATATCTTTACATGGACCTATTCTGACATGCCAGGTTTAAACCCCACCTTGTGGTTAATCCTGATGCCAAATTAATAAAATATAAGTTACGTAAGATGCATCCTCACATTGTTGTATTGGTAAAGAAAGAGTGTAAAAAATCTTAGAAGTAGGATGTATCCGATCTATTAACTACTTATAATTGATCTCTAATGTGGTACCTATTAGTAAAAAGCCTGAAGGGATTATAATTTATACTATTTTTTGAGACATCAACAAAGCTTGTCTTAAATACAATTTTCCCTTACCTAATATTGACATGATCATCGACTCCATGGTAGGTTATGAAATGCTTTCACTCATGGATGGCTTTTCAAGATATAACTAGATCAGAATAGCACTCAAAGACCAACAAAAAACAACATTCACTACTCCATGGGGACCATTTTGTTATCAGGTAATGCCATTTATCCTTAAGAATGTTAGAGAAACATATCAAAGAGCCATGACTATCATATTTCATGATATGATACATGATATTGTTGAAGACTATGTTGATGACATATTAGGAAAATCCAAAACCAGGGCCAACCATCCAGCAATGTTGGGTAATATATTTGAAAGATTATAGGAGTACAAAGTTAGACTCAATCCAAAGAAATGTGTGTTTGGTGTAAATTCAGGTAAATTACTTAGCTTCATCATGTCTTGTAGAGGTATTGAAGTCAATCCAGCTAAAGTCCATGCTATAATTGAGATGTTGCCACCAACCAATTTAAAGCAACTCCATAGTTTATAGGGTAAGATCCATTCAATCCAATGCTTCATCTTTTAATTAGCAAAAAATTTCCATCCATTTACACACCTTTTGAGTAAGGAAGTTGCATTTCATTGGGATGATCACTACCAGATAGATTTTCAACAAATCAAAGACTATCTTGTTAATCCACCTATTTTATTACCTTCTATGCTAGGAAAGCCATTCTTGTTTATCTATTAGAGACTGACCATGCTTTGGGGCCACTCTTGGCTCAACATGATGACAATGGAAAAAAACATGCCATATACTACTTAAGCTGTACCTTGGTTACATATGAACATAACTATGCACCTATTGAAAAAGCTTGTCTAGCCATGGTCTTCGTAGCTCAAAAACTATGCCATTATATGAATAATAAAAGCACAGTCATTTCAAAAGTAGATCTGCTCAAGTATCTACTATCTAAAATAGATTTTCAATGTATAATGGCTAAATGGATCATGTTTCTTAGTGAGTTTGACAGAGAGTATGTCAATTAGAAGGCAATTAGTGGACAAGTTCTTATAGATCAACTTGTTGAAGCCCCTCTCATAGACAAACAACCACTCATGTATCAATTTTCTACTGAATCCATAATGATCATCATTAACACACCCCTTGAGGAGTAGCCTTGGAAGCTATATTTTGATGGTTCATTTATTGCACATAGATCAGGGGTAGGCCTATTGTTTATTACATCATAGGGGGATCTAATCCCTAAATCATTCAGCATTAACTTTCCTTGTATTAACAACATGGCCGAGTATGAAGCACTTGTTATAGGATTTTGACAAACCATGTATTAGAACATATCTCATCTCTAATTTTATGGTGATTCTCAATTAATCATCAATCAGATCACAGATCATTTTTAGACCAAAGATGACAAGCTAGTTCTATATAAATCCATGGTTGACACTCTTAAGCAATAAATTTCCAACATTTAGTTTGAGCACATACCAAGGGCTAGTAATAGAACTATGGATTCCATGGCTACTATTGGCTCTTTGATTTGACAAACAGATAAAGCTAGAGAGAATTAGTTCTTCATCAAGAATTTTTTAGTACTGACTCATGAAACTTCAATCATTGTAATAATTTATGATATTGTTGGTCCTAATTCTATCTAGTACTCAGACCTTTATAACTACCTTCATGACTAAGTTATACCACCTAACCTATCTCAAAAATAAACCAAAGGCTTCATTCATTATTCAACTCTTTATACTCTACTTGGATCCACCCTTTACCATCTTAGTTTTGATGGAATTTTGCATCATTGCTTAACTTTGGTAAAGTCTACACTAACATTTAGAGAAGTTCATGAAGGAGTATGTGGTCCTCATACTAGTAAGGTAGTCCTTTCCAAAAATCTCTTTTGCGTTGGTTATAGATGTCGTTGCATATGTAAAAAAGTGTGATAAATGTCAATGGCATGCTAATCTGATACATGCCCTAGCAAAAACTCTAAAACCAATGTTGACACCATGGCCATTTTCTATATGGGGACTTAACCTCATTGGGAAGATCAACCCCACTTCATCTGATAGCCATAAACACATCCTTATTGTCACTGAGTATTTCACTAAGTGGGTTGAATCTATACCCCTCACTTACATGACTGGAAAGCAAATTTTCAAATTCATTTTCAACCATCTCATTTTCCACAACAATATCCCCTTTGACATCATATCTGATAATAGAGGAGCATTCAAGAATAAGGATGTAGATCAGCTATGTACTGAATATAACATCACAACATTTTTCTATAGCATATTACCTTAAGGTAATGGCCAAGCTAAGGCATCCAGAAAAACTATTGTCAATATTCCCAAAAATATTGTCAATGATGTCAATCATGATTGGCACTTGTAGATATTCCCTACCCTTTGGGTATACCATACCAATCATCATACCCCCACAAGAGCCACTCCATACTTATTTATGGTACTGAATCCATCCTTCCCATTCAGGTCAAATTGCCTTCACTACATGTCTCTTTCAAGCATGTCTTGGATGATCATGACTATCGAGTATCTTGCCTAAAAGAGCTGGACCTACTTGATGAGAAACACACAGTTGTGATCAATAATCTTCAAGCATATCATAACCAACTCAAAGGCCACTATAATCGACATGTTAAGTATATAACATTTAAACTTGGTGATCTTGTTCTTAAAGAAAACCAAAAGAATACCATGGCTAAGAAGAAGCATAAAGGGAAATTCAAACCAAACTAGATAGGGCTTTTCATCATTATTGCAGATTATGGATTAAAAGCATATAGGCTTGCCACACCAGATAGAGATGAACTTTCTGATCTGATGAATATTATTCATTTCAAGCGGTATTATACTTGAGCACTAAGGTGTATTGTTGGTAAGGACTATTTTAGCTATGCCATTTTATTATTATTATTATTCTTTGTACAAATACCATCCTTATCCATCCTCTTCATTATATCCACTTTTTACTTTCGACCTATTAGCCCAGTGTGTTCTAAAGCCTAGTCCATTTGATCGTGGTTTTTACCATTTATTACACATTTTTAGCATCAACGTATCTGATCAGTAGCATCAGTTAGTTTAAGTAATTTAGACATAGATCATATTTTGGAATAGTATGATAGAAGTTTCAGTAGTTGCATCCTTAATTTGTTATTCCTTTCTTACCACCAGTCTTGCTATTAATTATAACCACTTTTTAGAAAAATAGTAATATTGATCTATGCTATTGTGTCCTAGTTATAACCACCTATGGGCAAACTAGGGGCAACATTACGCCTTGACATACCAACTTGCCCCTTTCTATGTCATACTATGCCTTTTTACCAACTATGCCTATTTTGTTTGAATTGACTACCACAGTAATTAAATTTCTCTACTATAGGGAGAAAATATAGTGACTTGAGGTCTTATGCTGGGACTATGTAGATAGTGCTTGATACTTGTTGAGGTTAGCTCAGTCACCCTCAGTCACACTCTCACTATTTTGTGAGCAACCTAAGCCATGTTCTCATCATTTTGTGAGCAACCTAAGCCATGCTCTCACCGTTTTGTGAGAAACTTAAGCCATGCTCTTGCCATTTTTTGAGTTTGAACCATTTAATGTTTCATCATTCTTGATTGAGTTGAGATACTCTAAAGGAATTCTAAAAACATTTTAAAAATTGTTAGAAAAGAACAAAAACATTGACCACTTCTTTGCCTTAAGGATTCTGGGAACCCTTACTAAGTTACCAACAAATCACTTGTCACTTAGTTTCCCCATCCTTTTTGGCCTTTTCTCTCATGCACTTTTCATTTTTCAAGACCATTCCTCTTTTTCTATCACATCCATTCTTTTTGTTTTCATCAGTTATCACATTCTTCCCATTTCTTGGGGGAGAACTATATTTGACCTAAAGTTTTTTATTGGATATTACATCCATGGAACTATGTAGGCAGCATCCATTTTCCTAGTGAATATGGAGATAGATTGACCACCCTCTTCCTTTTATATTATTCCCTTATTTTGTTCATTTTTTAAAGTTGTCACTTATTTTCTAGGGGCAATGTTTGTATGGTTTATATTATATTATTTGTTTGTTTATTTATTTCTACTTATTTTTTTGTCTACCTATTTGTTTGATTTCAAAACTATTGCCTTGATTTAGTTTATGTGTGTTCATTAGGTGATTCCTTACCCACACTTATACTTAAATTCATCTATATTCATATGTTTGCATTATCATCATGGTTTCCATCATTGGTGCATTATTTTCTATTGAGTATTGGATTATAGGAGTCAGTCCTTATGCATATTCTAGCCAAGTCCTCATGATGTTATACCATGATTCCTATCGACATGTGATGCAACAAACCTCAGCTTCAAGAATTTTATTTAGCAATGGTAGCATCTCTTTGACACTGACATTTTGATTTAATCCCTATCATATCCCAAATAGAGTAATTAACCATAAAATAATTTCAACCTTTTTTAGTTCAAATGAGCATATCCCTACTAGTAGGTTGTTCCAATTCATCATTACCCTTTATGTCAAGTTATCATCATCCTCGGCCAAATTTATCATGTTTGCCATAATCAAGGTCCTATGATTATAACTGCATATGGGCAAATCATTGCACACCATACCACCTACATTTCTCAATGATTATAACTACCTTTGGGCAAATCATTGTGTTTTCACCACTTTATTTTTTCTACCTATATAGAGGCATGTTATTCTCTTGTTTGTCTATCCTAATTAGTGCAACTCCATCTTCTCAATGATTATAACTGCCTTTGGGCAAATCATTGTGTTACCATACCATGTTGCCACTATCAAGGTACAATGCTTATAACCACTTTTGGGAAAATCATTGTACACCATCCCACTTGCATTCTCAATTAATTTGACTACTTTTTAAATATCATTGTGTTTTCACCCCATCATCTTTCCTTTCTTTAGTCCTCTTGTTTCACTTCTTTCTTTTCAAGGGACCATTTGTTGACTTACTTGTGCCAACTAATCCCTCAAGGGGGCATCATACATTTAGTTTATCATCATTATAGTTTTAGGCATATAGGACCTTTTCATTCTTTGATAATATTTTACTATGCATATATCTTTCAATGCCTTCCTAAATAAGGGAAAATTGTAGACACCTAAATCTAGCCACTGATAACCCCTAATTAGGCTTTTAACCAATTTCCACTTAAAATGTACAATTTGGCCTAAAAAACACTAAAACACGCTAAATGATTTGAAACTAACATATTCAAGTGCCAATTTTGAGAATGGTATCCCTAAATGGGGCAATGCAATTTTTGGGCCAGCTAACTTTGACCTGATCATTCTGAGTCAAAATGCTAATTTCACACCTAGGTGCTCTGGATTTCTCTTTCCTATCAAATATTTTGAAAAAGACACATACCTTTTCTATTTTATATTGGTAACATCCTAAATGATATAATGTTCCCAATGCATCTGGCATCACCTTCCAATTTCAATCCAATCAAATTTTGGACCAATAACAAGGCATTATGATCAATCTGAGTAATTTTTGCACAAAATGCTTAAACATGCTTAAGAGATAATTAACCCAAATTAAATCCTAATTAATAATTCCATGGAAACTTGTTTAATAACTTGTTTTCAAAAATGAATGTTTAATATCTACATCATCAGGTGACCTCATTTCTTGAGAAGATATCCTAGGCCATAAATGCCATAAATATCAAGATTCATGCCCTCTATGCCTCATCAATGCCTTCCATAATGCCCTCCATTTCTATTAATTGCCCCTTATTCCAATGTAATGATGAAGATAATTATAAACTTAATTTTAAAAATTGAATTAATCCTCAACCACACATCTCAATCTCAAGATGGACGGTTTAGGTTGATTCTAGACATTCTCAAAAATCTATAAATAGAGAGGCCATGAACATGATTTCTAATCTATTTTGGTGTAAATTTATAATGCACAAATATATTAAAGAAGTCATTATAATTAGTGTTACCATGAAAAATTTATTCCAATCCAAGCCAAGCCAAAGCCACAAGGTGCCAAGGAGAAGAGGAGATATCCAAGCCTCCTTTGATGAAGACAGCACAAGCCGAGAAAGCCACTACAACAAGAATTTTAGAGGATATAAGGGAGGTAAAAGAAGGTTTATTTTTAATTTTAGTTGTGTGTTTTATTATTTTTTGTTAACTAATCTCTCCCTAGTGTCTAGGCCTAGAGATGTGATACTAGTTAGTGTGTTTCTTTCATTTTATTTTCATTTTGAAACTAACACCATACTAACCATCCTCTCTTGAGTCAAATTTTTAGATCACAAATTATACCAATTGACTAATTAGATTAAATCATGATTAATTTAGTCCACAAATGCATCACTAATTACACCAATAGACTAATTAGATCAATTCATGGCTAATTTATCCCCAAATCACATCTTGATCTTCTCTAGTTAGGTTGAAAAGGCTTGAATTGGTCCCAATTTCCTTCTTGATTAATTTTATAGACTTTTTATTTTATTTAGTTATGATATTGGGGTTAATTAACACCCAAATTATTCTCATATAGCCAAAATTAGGTTCATAGTGTTTACTTTTTTCCAAATTGCATCAATCATTATAAAAATGGACTAATTATGTAAATAGGTAGGGAAACATGACCTAATTTAGCCCCTTGAATCACATCTAGACTCAAAGTTAGTTTAAAGGGGTTCATATGGCCCCTAATCACCTTCATGTTTACATTTATAATAATGAAATTAGGGTTGATTAATCCATATGTTTCATCATATATAATCAATTGACCCATAAATTAGGTTCATATGGCTCAATTTTGCCCAAATCACATCCCTAATTGCACCAATTGACTATTTGGATCAATTCATGACAGAATCAAACTTAATCTATCCCTAAATCATGTCCTACTCTTTTAGTTAGGTTGAAAGGGTTCAAATTGGCTCTAGGTTCCTTTGTGATTGAATTGGTGGACTATTTTATTTTATTTTTTATGATATTGAGGTTGATTGACCCTTAAATTATATCTTGTATACACATAATATTTTCAATCTTTATCAATTACTGATGCTTTTTCTCTTACAACAACCCATTGAGTCTCAATATCTCTAAGTACATACCTTAAAAAGTGCACTAGGAAAGGGGTGGGTAGACTATTGGTGCTTTATAGGATTTTTTTTCCCTTTACTACCACTTGTTATCGACACAACCATCTCCTAAAAAATTCCCCTAAGCTTTGCCTCCTATCTTTCACCCAATTTTAGTCATTTTTTACCTTCATTAGCCCTTCCATAGCCTAAACTCCTTTTTGATGATTTACAATATAATGTCATCCACATCGACCCTGTACTCTAATTAAAAAAACTCATTTAGGGTATACGTCAGCTCCTAGTCTACCTAGACTAGGACCTAATTTAGTTTTGTTAATAATGATACATAGTTGATTAGGCCAACCTTGTCAGCTAAACTTTTAAAAAGGACTAGGGTTAGATTTATCTATATATACACACTTATTTCATCATTTATTGAAGAAGATGAGAATAAGATCATTTATATATATAATTCATCTACTTATCCATCATTCTACTTGAGGATCATAGCTTAGGGTTTCAATAATTTCTTTGGAGATATGGATCTTGTCTTATGGAGAAGTCTTTTGGATGTATAGATAGGTTGTGTAGCCTAGAGATGATTTATCCTTGTCATTCTTACTTACCACAACAACCTCTTGTGAAGCACCTTGGCCAAGGGAGAGAATGAGGCTCAATGGGTTTATCTTCAAAGGTAAGAGTTCCTAATTTTGTTCCTCCTTTATAAAGTAGATAGATTAGAATTTATACTTATCTCTCATGCATTAGGATTTTGTATACATTGATGTGAGTATATATCTTCTATACATGTTTAATTTTATGTTTATTACCCCCACATTGTGCCACAAGATTTGGTGAACACTAGATTATACTTTAATTTACTTGTCATTTACATTGTAAATATGAAAACATAGGACTTACTTAGGGTTATTACATAGTTTTTCTTGACTGGAGGCTTTAGAACCCTCCCTAGTGATATTATTGTGGTAATATATCCCTTGGCTAGGTCTAGTAGATCTATTTTGGTCATGACCCTGAATATCTAATGTATCAACAATTGAAAGTGTAAGTAAGATTTATCTTCTTTGAGATAGGATTGATTAATATATATCAATTGCATTTTCCTTTGTATATATTTTGGTGAACTTGGCATGAATATAACCCTTACAAGTTTTATTTCACACCATCATTTTTTATTCATATTTATATTCTTCTATATTTGTATTATTATATCAAATTAGTTGGTATAGTTTTAAATTTATGTGCGTAGGTTTAACACACGGTCACTTCAAAATGACTCTATTCTATTTATGCAGTGTGTTTGCTAATTAAAGATTACTAGATCAAGCAATTTGACATAGTATTATTCTTCAATTATAGATTAGCATACATAGTCAAATAGGTTGACTCTATCTTTTAATTTCTTCTATCAAAATATAGGTTAACTAACACTATCAAATAGGTCGACTCTATTCATTTATCTCTTCTTCAGCACACAGGGTTTTGCAAACTTGGTTGACCCAATTGGTATAATTTGAAAGAAAAAATTAAGTACCATGCCATAAAAATTTGTAATCTAAATCATCTTAAAACCCACCAAGGTTTTTTTATTTTCTTTCTCTATCATTTTAATTCTTCCTTCAATACTATTTTTCACAAGTTTACAGTCTACAAAACTATAACCCTATAACTAAGTCAACCTGGTTGACATAGTTATGTATTTTGTCTTATGTTTAAGATACATAGTTGACCTATTTGAATTTGTTCTTAAAGACCTTGCTTCTATAGAATAGTAGTGACCTAGTCAACTCTTTTTTGTATTGTTTGCATATAGTGTTGCCTAAATTGACTCTATACTATTCTCAATCAAGGAATTAACATATATTTGCTAGTAATTAATTCACTTTTTTTTTTAATTGTTTTCATGCTTAGATTAACTCATATAGACTACACACTACCAAACCAAATTACATTCAAAAATCATTAAACATTTGTCTTCCCAAAGTCTACCTACTTAGATTTCACACCAAGGGGGAAGCTGACTTAGTTTTCTAGCCAAATATAAATACGTGATTAATGATATATATTGGTAAAGTACCCAATACCCTTATCATTATAGGATTATGAAGTGAGGGGGTAGGCCCCAATAATAATCTAGTATCATTACCAATATAGATCCCTTTCAACCCAAACATTTTAAAACCAACCTTAGATTGCTTTCTAGTTCCCTATTTTAGCCAACTTTTCTATCACATTAAAATAATTTTTTTTAATAATCTAATAAAACTTAGGGTGACCAATTATTTAACATTTAATTTTTAGTTACTTCTTGATCTTTGATCATTATGTGTTGTATTGCAAAACTTGCATTAGCCAGCTTTGGTGCAATGTTTGTGATATGTGATCTAATTAGATTAGTCACATTGATCCAATTATTTGTGTGTTTTCTTTCATTCTTGCTTCAAATTATCTTACAAAATATTCCCCTATTTCAGAACACTATCATCTTAGTCGATATAGTCTCTTACATATTGTTCCATATTCCTCCTAGTAGTACACAATTAACTTTCATGACTATGTCTTCTTATCCCCTATTCAGTTCTCTATTCATTAGTACATAGTTGACCTGCACAAATATGTATCCTTATCCCTTGCTTAGCCTTCATGTCTAAAATACAAAGTTGACCTAAACTACTATGCATCCTTATATTTTTGTTCTCTTCCCTGGGTTACAAAACATAGTCACTGAGTTTGACTTTGTATCCAATTATTTGACTTTATCTTTAAATCATAATTTCATTTTAGCTTACTTCTTTCATCATGAAATTCCTATTTGAGGACAACATAGAGTTGAAATCAATAGATATGATGAGCTTTACCAATCCCAATATGTTTCTCTATACAATATTGTGTCTTCTACTTTAGATGAAAGCAATGTGCATGTGTCCACTCGTACTATAAATTATGGGTCTTCTCCTCATTCATCTTAAGTTTTTAACCCTCTTTTCTCCTTAGAAGATTAACCTAAATTAGAGTATACTTTGGAAATGCTTTTATTCATTAATGATTTCCTCAACATAGGTGAAAAGATCATTCAAATTATACAATTTCATGATAATTGGTCATGAATAATAACCCCATTCACCTTCTCCCACATTCTCTCATGAATTTGGGGGTGATATCTTCTTTGCTTCTCAACCTCTCCCTTCTATTTTTACTCCTTCTCATACTATGACCTCTTCTTCCTTTATTTATTCCACCTCCATACCAATCATATCTACTAACATGGTAGGTTCAACATCTACTAGGCTTTTCCAAGACCCACCCTTCTCAATCCCTCCACTAGTGCATCACTTTATACCAATAATAACCATTCCACTAGTGCTTCTTTCTCTTTTAATCCTTCTACTTGTGCATCTTTCACTACACATGCTAATCATGCCACTAGTGCCTCATTTTCTACCAATGCCTCTCAAGCCACTAGTATCATGAATTCCACCACTAACACTAACACCCAATCCCTATTACTAATGCTCATGCTTTGTATGCCATGAAAACTAGTTAAAATACCACTCAAACCCATTAAGTTTTATTACAAACTCTTAATCAAATGAATTATTTTCAAGATAATAATGCCAAACAAATGATGCAAATGCACAATCACCTTATTCACCTTTAAAACTAACCTCAATGAGTTCCATGGGGAGAAAAAAATCAAAATGACCTCCCACCCCCACTTAGGGATTCCCATGGCAACCTTATTTCCCAACCACCTCTTATTAACAAAATAATTAAACATATTCAAAATTAACCTCTTACATCTCAAATTGATAATATAGATATAGGAGGTATCACACCTACCATTAGTTATAATGGGTCAACTAATCTTACCTTACATTAAAAATGTTTGGTAATCTTTACAAAGATTGGATCAAATTAAAAACTTTTACCACTACCAAGATCTTAGCGAAAACCCTCTTTGAAAATGCTTTAGATTGGTATAATGAATTCAAGTTTCATTATATCACTAGTCTATAATATTTAGTTAATGCTCTACTATAAGAGTTTCAAACTAATAACCTCCCTGAGAATACCTTGGATCATTTTATCAATTTCAAAGGAACTTAAAACTAAAATTTCCCACACTTTAATCAAATGATGGAAGACCTTGTCTAATAAGTGTGAACATAACATGGCATATGATAATCTAATTCATCTATTCACTAATGCCCTTTATCTCAAGTTTCAATATCAGGTTAGGACTATCTCTCCATAAATTTTGGAAGAGACCATCAACTAAGACAAGCACCAATATTTTCTTGTGTCATTTTGAGCCATCCCAACCTCCTATGGGCACTTTCATTCTCATAAAAAATAAAAATCATCATGCTACTAATGATGGTGTCATTGATTCCTATGATATCATTCATAATATTCAAGCTATTGCTCCCCACCCTGCTCTATAACAAGCTTCCCCTTTGAACCACAACCCTAATCCTCAATTTTCTCAAATAAAAAACATCAATGTTCATAAGCCAGTATCCTTATCAGAACTCCAAAATCATCTACCAAGGCCTCTTCCATGAGATTTTGACCCCACTCACCCTATGAAATCATGGTATGATCCAAATAAATATTTTTGGTTTCATGTTAGTTGGGGTCACTCTCATGAAACTTGTAGGCAATTGCATAATTTAGCTATGGATTTCCTCCTTGGTCCAAATTTCAATCATGATTACCTCCTTTGTAAATGCCAAAAATCCTAAGACATTGCCTTCAAAGATCACTCAACATAAAATAAAACTCAAGCTTTTAACTAGGCTAATAGTAATCTAGCCATCTACAAATACCCTCTTCCTAATCATCAAGACAATAATGACAAGCCTACTCCTTCCAAAAATATCATTGAAAGTCTTTTAGACCTAACTCTTGAAGATAATGTGGTGAGTATGACTAATATTTTAAGGGCAGTTGATTTCATTGATTCTAATCCTACACACACATAACCACCATCTCAAAATTTTTGTGTTATCTATTATTCGTTCTTAATTCACCTAATAGATTCGGGGCAAGATGACCTTATCTCTTTTCAAGAACCAATTAAAAAACTTCCATTGGATAACACCTCTCATACTATTTATAAAATTTCCCCAACCTCTCTACCCATCAACAACATTTTTCACCCTTATAATACCACTTCTTCAAATCAATCATAAGATAAACCTAAATTAACTACCCCATCCTCTCAAGATAATCAATTGATTTGTCCCTAAACTAAACTGACCACATCTTATCAACACAATTTTACATACACTTCTAATCCTCCTTCCCAAGGGCTCCTCCAAAATTATGCACCTCTATATAGTAGTCCACCCATGGGTTATGATGAATGGGTCCCTATTGTGAAGCCTACCAATCTCCCATCTAAATTTTCCTTTCTTAAACTCGTGTATACTTCTCCATGTAATTATAATTACCTTATGCAACTCTTATTCAAAATGAACATCCCCCATCCTCCCCTAGCAAGACATGAAGCTACCTTATCCAGGTCAAAAGATAGTATCTTAAAATAATTCAAAGACATGTCTATACATGTTGAAAAAATAATAGACACTTCTTTTTCTTTCAAATTTCTTATTGATTCTATGATCCTAGATAAGATTCTGCTTCACACGGATGATCTTACACTCTTTATAAGCATCCAAATTGGTGATATCCAAGTCAAGTGTGCTATGATTGATGAGGGTTCAGTTACTTGTGTTTCCTCCCTTGACTTCATTAAAACCCTTGGATATTCTAAGTGTAATATGAAATTCACAATATCATGTGTCAAGGTTATGATCTAATGAAAATATCTCCTTTCGGTTATGTGTGGATCCATATTACCATCCTGCTTATCATTGTTCAAGTAAAGGTTATGATATTTAACTTTCCTCTTTCCTATAATATCTTGCTTTGTATGCCTTAGACTCATCACATGTAGGCCATTACCTCTTCTAATTTTTAGTGTGTCAAGTTTCCCCAAAATGGTTCTTTATATAATATTTAAAGAGACATCAACCCTTATAATTTTGAACAATTCAAATACTGTGGTGTATTCAAAATTATAAACCTTGAACCCTTGTTGAGTGTTCCATTCTAATAATATCAATGTTTCAGTTTCCCCATCAACTCTATGCAAGGTTATCATGGTCACCTTAAACTCATCAGGAAAATACCACCTAACCTCTTAGACTCTAATGATGGTGAGATAGATGAGATCAACCCAAAAATCAAGCCTTCAAATCTCTCTCCTCATCTAATCTCCTAACTTCCACCATCCTTGAAGTCATGTTCATGCCAACCACCTATTGATGATATACCCATGGTATTAACTAAAACTTGGCATTCCATTCACCACACAACTTCCAATGAAAATACCATACCTACCTGCAACATCAACCTTCATACACTTGATTATGACTATGGTTATACTTTAGATGATCCATTTTTAGGAGGTCTCTTCTAAGATAGATATGCTAAGATCCTTCATTATTATTTCCATTCATCTTATCATATTCCATCTTATATACTTCCTAATTTTAGCATTATTCTTCTTGTTTATATGGTAGAAATGGTGTATTCCCATGGCACACCTCCATTTTTAGAATAACTTATTAGGCACATGCTTATGAATCATGTTATGACTAGTCCCTATCATTTCACTAGATACTAGGATCCTTATAGCCTACTTCCCTTTGAGATGTTTGCTACCATCCTTAAGCCCTCTACACATATTGATCCTCCTTAATTTGAGCCTAGTCTAGATCCTACTCCTACTCTACCTTTAAATGATACTCATCTTATATCTGATTATGTTTTTCCTTCAGATGATCCTCGCATAGTCTCTCCACCAAACCCACCTCCCCTTGGTGATGGCATGCTTCCTTTACCATAGCTTGATCCCCTACCCACCCAATGGGTCGATCAGTCTTATTGTGACATTAATAGAGTTGGTGTTTATTATACTAGAGACTTCCAATTATACCAACCTTCCCCAACTCCTATTTCTACTCCCTCTATTAGTAAACCCACAAAGTCTACTAATAATTGTATATGTTTCTTTTATGATAGATATAATCATTCCTCCACCCATTTGTGAAATATTTGATAATATATCAACAAATTGCATCCTACCCTTCCTCATCCTACACATAAGTCCATACCACATCCCAAGTCATTACCTATGTATATCCTTAAATATGGAGATGTATATTGTCTGTGGCACCAATGCAATACCCATCACACTGATTATTTCTACATCCTCCAATAACATCTTCAATATCACCTTATGACCATTCCTACACCTATTATTCCTCATCCCATAGGTTTCCCATATAATAAGGATCCTCCTTATTCCCCTATGTTCCCTTATTCCCTCATGGTTCCTCCACCTATGGTCCCTTCTCCACCTATAGTTCCTCTACCTGTAGACTCTTCTCCATCTATGGTTTCCTCTCCACCCATGGATCATCCTTCACCTATGGTCCCTTCTCCATTGGTGGCTCCTTCTTGTCCCATAGATCCTAATTTCATTCCTTATCTTGATTATTCTATGCATGATGGTCTTCATGATCATGATCCCTTAGCTATACATATATTTTTTGTAGAGGAGATTTGACAAGAGGTCTTCTCATAGATTTCATTGAAGATCAATGAGACCCTCCCTACAATTAGGATCTAACTTCACAGAGATCTATTAGATGTTAAGGATAATGTTTGTACACATATTTACCAATAGTTATGAACACAACATGGTGTTATTTCACTTTCTTCTTCATTATGGTTTTGGATTGGATGTCTGCTCCACTTTTATATCTATCTATTTTATATCATTTGACTCTGTGTCATATTTTTCTTCATTTTATCTATCTTACATGGATA
>JARHVA010000810.1:3190000-3292500 GCA_037957365.1 Torreya grandis | reverse complement strand
TCAAATAAATAGGAACTACTAGAGGGGCCATTGGGTGTGGGAGTATTAACTACCCTAGAAATCATGCCACCAAATGTGACTCTACCCATGAGGTGTAGTGGCCTATGATTTGTACCCATTCCAACCTTATCATAATGGTTGACTAATTAAGACATATAGTATAAATATGCATGTAGGGCTGCCATATAATCTCCCCTTGTGTGGTATTCTACAATGTTGGCATATGAAGCATGACTCGAGATTCATGCTCCTGTCTCCATCATATTACTTGAGGTAACCTATCATCAACCACATGGGGTAACCTAGTTGGTCGATACATATAAAACATCTCATATATCCAAGCATTAAAAAAAAGAATAGGCCATATGATCTTCTACCCTCTAGACAACATCCCATACAGATAATGCATGAGTTGGACCTAGATGATAGCCCCAAAGTCATAGAGTGCCCCCTAATCTAATATGGACTAACATGAGTCTATCACATATAACAGTACCTTACCATCTAATTTATGACACAACACTCATGTTATCACAAGTCCTACCATGACCTTCTAAATATCTATAATATTCATAATATATACATGAAACAAACTCACCCTCAATCCATGGTATATCCTATCTAATCATGTCAGCTATCGGGCTAGTGCTCACCTCTCCTCCAAATCACCTAAGTTCTGGTAATCACTAGTGTTCCTCTTATCAATAGTCCCAAAAATGATTGGATATCCTTTAGTGTGATATCCACCTCAATGGTATCCCCATCCACCTCCCATCGAATAGTGTTGGTCAATCATTCTCATGATCCAAATAACATGACAATGAGATCAACTCTAATTAGGATTTACCTCATCTCCATGATACCTCCAAAGCCCAGTGTGACCAGTCATAGTCTATCCACATCAGTCAATTGATATATCAAGTCTAGAAGCCATGATGCATCTATTAGGCACCAATACCTCTGTCATCTTTGTAAACTATCAAATAACAAAAAATGTATCAGATCTCCATATCATAAATAATCAAAATGCATTCTTAATATTTCATAAATTAGCCACTTAAATTAGTTGGTTTGATTTAGTTTTTTAATTTTCTATATAATAAACCCATTTAATACTAAATTGGAACTATATTTTATCCATGATACTAAATTGGTAACTTCTATTTCTAACTATATCAACCTATTCAATACTACATCAGCTATATTATTGCTTTGTGATACTATATTAGCCCATCATACATAGTCAGCCTCATTTTGTGATACTAAATCAGCCCACTACTATGTAGTTGGTCCTATATTTTTAACTTGCCTTATAGACTAAGTTGACCAAGTTGTCCCTATTCCTCTACAAGAGTGACTTTTTGACCATTTACCATAAATGTTGTTGGCATTTATTGGTCTGACTTCTTCGTACCCAATACCCCGTTTTACCTCTAGTTTACCTCAAAATTTCATAGGGTTCATTTTGGAGCCTAAATTTTACCTACTCAATTTTTTTTTTATTTTTATCTTGATTTCCAATTAAAAAAATTAAAAAAAATTTAAAAAAATAAATTTCCTATTGCTTACCTATGTTGCACTTATTGTGACCGCTATGCATCCTCTCCCATCTCATCGATTATCTCCTCATCATGATGGCTCTCTGGTCTCCAACTAGGTCTCTCAGAGCTTTGTGTTCTCAAGATAGTAACAATAAAAAATGAATTATTTTTCACCCTATTTATATTTACTATTCAAAATTATTTACCTTTCAAATATTTACTGTTAGATCCTATATTTTAATCATATCTTTGTTTCTACTACTTTTTTCAAACTATAAATTGTTATAGAATCTTGACATAGTAGAGAATATTTTCACCTAATATATGTATATGTTGCAAAAATAATTTATTTTTCACTCTCTTTTTTAAATTTATATAATTTCATCTAATTTTCCCTACATTAGACACCTTCACATTTATTGCATCTCCTTCATTATTTATAGCACTAAGGTAAGTAAAGGTATGTGTTTTTCAATTATGTCATTTCATTTATCTTATTTTATCTTTACTAAAATTAATTTAGTTTCAACATTGTGTGTTGCTCTATTATTTCTAGAAGCATCATCTTTTATTACAACTAACTGGCACATGGTGAGTTTAGAGTGAGGCATATGTAAACACATAATATTTTCAAACTTTATCAATTACTGATGTTTTCTCTTTTGTAGGAATGCATTGAGTCTCAATATCTCTAAGTGCATGCCTTAAGGGGTGCATTGATAAATGGGTGGGCATACCATTGGTGATTTGTAGGATTATTGTCCCTTTACTACCATTTGTTATATACATAACCATCTCCTATAAACATTCCCCTAAGTTTTGCCTCTTATATTTCACCCTCTTCTAGTCATTTTATGAATTCATTATCCCTTCCCTAACCTAAACTACTTTTTGACACTTTATGATACAATTTCAGCCCCATCAAACTTGTACTCTAATTGATAAAACTCATTTAGGTTCTAGGTTAGTTCCTGGCTGACCTAGACTAGGACCTAATTTGATTTTGTCAATAACAATATAGAGTTGATTGGGCTGACCCTATCAACTAAACTTTTGAAAAGGACTAGGGTTAGATTCATCTATTTATACACACTCATTTTGACATTTATTAATGAAGAGAAGAATAAGAAGAAGATATATGTATTGTGCATCTACTTATCCACCATTCTACTTGAGGATCATATCTTAGGATTAAGTTAATTTCTTTGCAGATATAGATCTTGTCTTGTGGAGAAGTCATTTAGATGCATAGATAGGTTTTATATCCTAGAGTTGATGTATCCTTGTGATCCTTACATACCATAACAACCTATTATGAATCACCTTGACCAAGGGAGAGATTGAGGCTTGGTGGGTTTGTTTTAAAAGGTAAGTATTCCTAACTTTGTTCCTCCTTTATAAGAGTAGATAGATTAGCATTTGTACTTATCTCCCATGCATTAAGATTTTATATACATTGATGCGAGTATATATCTTCTATGCATGTTTATTTTTATGTTTATTACCCCCACTTTGTGCCAAAAGCTTTGGTGAGTACTAGATTAGACTTTACTTGTCATTTACATTGTGAATAAGATAGTTAGGGCTATTGCATAGTTTTTCTTGACCGAAGGCTTTGGAACCCTTAGTGATATTATTGTGGTAATATAACCCTTGGCTAGGTCTAATGAATCCATCTTGGTCATGATCCTGAATATCTAATGTATCAACAATCAAAAGTGTAAGTAGGATTTATCTTATTTTATATCGGATTGATTAATAGATTAATTGAATTTCCCTTTGTATACACATCTTATATAGGAAAAATTAAGTTCAAGGGTTTAGTTTAATCCAAATTGCATCACTAATTCTAAAAATTGACTAATTGGCTCAATTTGTTGAGAAATATGGGCTAATTGAGCCCTAAATCTGATCCTAGACTCATAATTAGGTTAATTGGGTTCATATTGGCCCCAGTCACCTTCATGGTTGCATTTTTGATAAAATTAAGTTTAGGGTTGTAAAAATTGACTAATTGGCTCAATATGTCAAGAAATATGAGTTAATTTAACCCTAAATCACATCCTAGACTCACAATTAGGTTCAAAAAGTTCACATTGGCCCTAATTACCTTCATATAAATGCATTTATGATAAAATTAGGATCTAGGGTTTAGAGTTTGTATTTGTGATAAAATTAGGGTTTAAGGTTTAGGGTTAACATGTTAGGAAACATGAATTAATTTATCCCTTTGAATCACATCCAAGAATTGTAATTAGATTCAATAGGTTCATATTGGCCCCAATTGCCTTCATGTTTGCATTTATGATAAAATTAGGGTTGATTAAGCCATAAATTGGGTTCATTATGCTCAAATTGGCCCAAATCACATTTTTTATTACACTAATTAACTAATTATATCAAATCATGATGGATTAGAGCTAATTTAGCCCTAGATCACATATTACTCTTGTAGTTAGGCTAAAGGGGCTCAACTTGGACATAAATTCCTCTTTTATTGAATCAATCAACTATTTAGTTCATCATATGATGATATTAGGGTCAATTTCACTCCAAATCACATCATATACAATTCAAAATAGGTTCATATGGCTCACGTTTTTAAAAATTGTCACTAATTATACCATTTGACTAATCAGCTCAATATATGATGAAATCAAAGTCAATTTAGCTTCAAATCATGTTGTATAGTTGTGTAATCATATAAAATGTCAAAGTTGGTAGCTTGAGTGTGGCTTTTGATACTTAACCCATAGGTCCCTCTTGCATGCTCTCTTGACCTTTTTAGGCACATTTTTGTTGATTCTTAGTCGTCCGTAGACTTTCTTGATTCTAGCTCAACTAGACCCCATTTCCCATTCTCATTCCATTCCCCCAAGTCCTGTACCTATAGGACAATAACGCTTAACTTAGACTATAGTGTTGGGCCCTAGGGTGTCCCATTTATAGCACTCTTATCCAATCACATTCTGATCTCAATTGACCATTTTCTCCTAATTACTCTTCTTCACTATTTCAACCCAGTGTAAATGCATTTAATCCCTAACCAATAGATCTCTATAAAAGCTCATTCAAAGCTCATTTAAAAGCGGTTGGAAAATATTACAAAATAAATCAAGAATACAAACAAGACCACTAAGTAAAATTTCCCTATTCTCTACATACAGCCATCCAATATAGTTACCAACATATTTAAACTCTCACTCCAGTCCCTAGCCACCTCATGCACACCCAGCTTAGCATTTTTGCATCCACATAACACTATTACATAAAGCACATCAAGTGGGAGAACTATATATGGCTTGATCCCTCTTATAATTATTGGTATGTAGGAAGCGTGCCCATATAAGGGGTGTGGATACACGTTCAGTGCATCTTACACACACTAACCCACCCCCCCCCCCTTATTTCTCAAGTTTTATTCAATCACTATGAAGGTCTAGGGTTTCAAGATTTAATCATCTCTACAAGGAGCTCTGTTAACATTCAAGCTCTAAAATTTCATAGGTAGGCTCACATAGGGATAGCGGATAAAACCCAAAAAAATTAGATCTTTGTAACTAGTTTGGATAATAAGGTAGGACCTTGACTATAGCATTACACCTTGAAGTCTCCTATTTTTAGTGCTCCTGTCCTTTCACCAAATAAAATCTAGATCTTGGTTCATGACAATATCATAATCCTGCAGAGCTAGTATTAGCCTCCATCTCAATTGTATCAACCCAATTTTAAGCTAAATTACATTTCTCCTCTTTTAGTACTATTTTTAGAAAGTTATGAAAGTTAAATAAATTATACAAATTAGTACTCTAATTGTTTCAATATATTTTATTGATTTAGTCAACTCATAATTTTAACTAAATTAAGAATAAAACTCCAATATACCCAAAATAGTTAAATTATTTGGTGAACCTGAATTACTTTGTTTGCACATAAAAACCTTAAAAACCCTAGGGAAAATTCCTTGATGATTTTTACAATAGAATTCTAAATTTTTACCTACATATTTTAAAAAAAAATTCACATTAAATTTTAAAATTCCATAGTAATTTTTAAAAAATCATTTTTTTTCCAAACCTTAGTTGCATATACTAGGTCCCTTTAAATCAATAATTTTTCAATCTATTTTTTATTTTTTTACCTGCATATTTAAATCAAAAATTCACATTAAATTTTGAAATTCCTTAGTAATTTTAATTTTTTTTTTCAAAACCCTAGTTGCATATACTAGGTCCCTTTGTTTGCTTGAGGTATCACCTTACATCTAAAATCAGATTTCACATAATAACAAAAATGGATCTCACTTATTTACACATATTTCTTGCATTTTTTACAAATAATGAGACTATACTCGGTCCTGTCATGTACATGAACGATGAATTTTACCATATGTTAATACAAATCTTCATTCTTTCCCTTTTATGCTTACTTTTCATAATATGGAATGATATAAATAAAGTTATTGCTAAACATAATAAGATCCCTCTCCTTCAAAGTAATGTTTACTTGAATTTAATATAAGGATTCATTATTTGCTTTGTATCTCTCATATGGAAAAAATTTCAAGTTTATCTTGCTAAACACATTAGAAATATCATAGCACATGTCAAAGTTTTTTTTATGTATTCATGTACAATTTCATGCTCTCTATCCCTTGATTTATATCTCTCATATGGAAAAAATTTCAAGTTTATCTTGCTAAACACATTAGAAATAGCATATCACATATCATAGTTCTTTATGCATCAATGCACAAATTCATACTCTCTATCCCTTGCTTGTTATCTCTCATGTAGAATGATCTTTATAAACATATTTTTATACAACTTATAACTCTAATTTCATGAATTTCATTTCACATTCATGATTTCTACCTAGTTTCATATAACTCATTAGCTACTTTTGAGTATTTCCCTATCACTACTAGACACAAGAAAACACTAGTGGTTATATCTATCCCTTCCTCATTTAAACTTGGTACATATATCTATTATCTTGTACCTACTACCATATTTATGCCTATAGTAGATCATGTGGTACATGCTATCACCCAATTTTATGAATATAAGCAGGTTGATTACACCCGCGGCTATATCTTTATCACTTTGGTTAGCACCCCTTTCAATATAGTTTTAGTTCTTGAGCTCCTTCAGTAATTGGATGTTTACAAATATGTGTTGTGTGCATCCCTTCACAATACTATAATTCCTATTTCTACTAAACTATCTTACATTGCCTCTATCATTAACACAATGCAATGGACTGAAGAGCATATTTTCTTTGAGAAAGAGAATTTACCCCCGAGCCACATCATTGAACAAAATCTACATCTATATATTAAATTAATAATTAATGATGTAGAGGTAAAAGGAGTGTTAGTTTATAATGGTTGAGGACTCAACATTTAAAACATTTCTTTTCTTAAACGTCTTAATATACAACCTCACGATCTAGACCATTCCAATATGAAAATCAAAGGTTTTGAGAACATTCCATGGAAATTCATGGGTCAAATAACACTCAATCTTAATTTGGGACCTAAGACACTACCAACTACTTACCAAGTCATGCCAAATGACTTCAATTATAATTTATTAATTGGTCAACATTGGATTCATGATATGCATGAAGTCCCTTCTACACTTCATGCCTGTCTAAAATTTAGTCACAAAGGCTACATATACACATTCCCAATAGACAATGAACCTTTTAAATACTACTACATTATCAAATCTCCATATAATTATATTTTGCACTCTAATCTTAGTAATATACCTACACAACCCACTACTCACAATGCACCCTCAGACCATGCAACACATTAGACATTCCAAGTTCTATAATAGCACTAACACCAAATCACTAGTATACTTCCCCTTTTGTACTTAAATGTCTTAATGAGATAGGATATCATGGCAAAGGTCTTGGAAAGCATGACCAAGGATTCATCAATCCTATCGAGGCATCCACAAAATATGAAAAGCAAGGGCTAGGATATCAGCTTACCCTTCTTCATGATAAACCTTCTTTCGTCACTTCAAAGCATATAAAGTTTTGTCCACCCATTACACCAATAGACCACACCATTAATCATACTTCAACATTATCATTGGTCTATCTTGATCTCATTGATGATATCATTTCATAAGATATGTTCACATTAGATGAATTCTCTAATGATGAATCCCTCTTACAATTTATTAGAGCATATGAGGACCTCCCATCTTGATATCATAAAAATATATTTCCTCATCACATAAATACCCACGTATACTATAGAGAAAATCTAAATTCTCCTCAAGACATACCAGTTGATTCAGATGATAATATTCCTACAACCCCATACACTAGATCATTCCACATTTCTTAATGAGGAAATAGTTAATTTAAATTTTAGAACTGATTAGGATCCTAACATTATCTTGTTAGTCATTTCCCTATGAAAGGAAGAGGATACAAATATTTTTCAAGATTTAACAGATTTTTAAAAACTCTTTGCTTGGTCTTACTTAGATATTCTAGGAATTGATACATCAATAGTAGTTCATTGGATTCCCTTGTACTCAGATGTTAAAGTAGTTAAACAAAAAAATTTAAAAATGCATCTTAAGGTGGCTCTCTTAGTCAAAGATGAGATCCAATGCCTCTTATATGTAACCCTCATTCGACTAGTAGCACACCTTGAATGGGTTTCCAATATATTCCTCATGGTAAAATCCAATGAACAAATTTAGTGTTGTTTTGATTATTGAGATTTAAATAAAGCATGCCCAAAAGATGATTTTCCTTTACCTAACATTGGCATGATTATAGATTCCATAGCCAGGTATGAAATTTTATCATTTATAGATGGTTTTATAGGATACAACCAAGTCAAAATCACTGAAGAAGATCAAGAGAAAACATCTTTTACAACACCTTGGGGCACATTTTGTTACATTTTCATGCCTTTTGGATTAAAAAATGTTAGATCCACATAATAGCGTACTATGATGCATATTTTTCATGACTTGATTCACCATACTATCAAAGATTATGTTGATGATAGATTAGATAAATCTAAACAATGACAACATCACGCTATTGATTTATGAAAGATATTTCAAAGACTCAATAAATATAATGTCCAATTAAACCCAAATAAATGTGTGTTTGGAGTTACATTAGGCAAACTCTTAGGTTTCATTATTTCTCAATGTGGCATAGAGGTTGACCCAAAGAAATTCAAAGCAATTATCGACATGCCACCTCCCATGAACTTAAAACAACTTTGATCCTTACAAGGCAAGATCCAAGCAATATGTCATTTTTTAGCTCAACTTGTTGATAAACTTAATCATTAACTTGATTATTAAATAAAGATACAAAGTTTATCTGGGACCAAGCCTATCAAGAAAGCTTTGACACAATCAAGAAATATCTTCTTAATCCACCTATTTTAGTACCACTTATACCTGACAAGCCTTTTATACTATACATCTTAGAAATAGATCATGCATTAAGATCACTCTTAGCATAACATGATGATCAACATACCGAGTGAGTAGTTTATTACATCAGTCATACATTAGTTGATTACAAAAAAATTATTCCATGATATAAAAATTAAGTCTAGCATTAGTTTTTACCACACAAAAACTTTGACATTACATGGTTAATAATGAGACTCAAGTTATAAAAAAATTAGATCCCTTGAAGTTTCTAATGGTAAAACCACATCTCTCTAGTTGTATCCTAAAATGGGTCATGCTATTAACAGAGTTTAACTTAAAGATAGTTCTCTAGAAATCAATAAAGGGCCAAATCTTGTAGACCATTTGGTATTTGCACCACTTTTAGAAACCAATCCTATTAATGACACATTTAGAGATGATTTTATTGCTTATTCTACTCATTTTGACACTTGGACCATGTTCTTTGATGGTTCTCAATGTGCATCCAGTGTAGGGGTATGCATTTTCTTTATCGACCCTTTTGGTCACATATTTCCTTTTGCATATCGATTAAGATTCTCATGTGCTAACAACACTGTAGAATATAAAGCACTTATCTTAGGTCTATTTACCACTCAAACCCTCCAAATTAGATCTATTCAAGTCTTTGGTGATTCCCAACTTATGGTCAATCAAGTCAATGATGTATATTAGACAAAATAAGAACATCGTATCCCATATCATAACATGGTATAATATTTATCATAATAGTTCAATTACTTTTCTATAGAAAGTATACCAAGAAAAGATAACTGACACATAGATGCAATGACAAGTGTTGCATCCTTGATTCCTATCAACATCAAAGATGATTAATCTATTTTCACAATTAAATGATTATAATCACCATCAATATCTAACATGGATTCAATTTCACTATCTATCTTAGCTACTACATGTAGTTCTACAACTCTAGAATGGTTCTCTGATATCTATAACTTACTAAACAAATCTATTACACTAGACACTTTTTCATGAAATGATAAATGTAAGTTATAAAAACAATCACTCTATTATGTAATCATTGGTGGAAACCTTTTTAAGTGATCCTTTGATGGATAATTGCTTCGATGCTTGACTTTAGTAGAAGCCAAAATTGATATTACACGGATACATGACAGTGAGTGTGGTGGTCACTTCAGTAGAAAGGCCATGTCACTCAAATTGCTTCGACAAGGGTACTACTAGCCCACCATGGAAGATGAATGTTCATAATACACAAAGCTATGCGATAAATTTCAATGACACAGTAACCTATAGCATGCACCATCACAAAAATTGCAATGTATTATCTCTCCATGGCCATTTATGTTATGGGGATTTTATCTTATTAGAAAAATTAAATTTGAACCTGCCGATGGGCATAAGTTCATCATCATAGCTATAAAATATTTTACCAATTGGGTGGAAGCCATTCCACTCTAATCTACCACATGGAAGGACATTTGTAGCTTCCTCATGACTCATATTATTTCACACTTTGGCTTACCCATAGCCATCATTTCTGATAATGGAACATCATTTAAGAATAAAATTGTCAATAAATTTTGCATAAAATATAAGATTAAACACAAATTTTCCACTCCATATTGTCCACAAGAAATGGTCAAGAAAAGGCTACCAATAAAACTATCAACATAATTTTGATAAAAATAGTGACCAAATTTGGAGATGATTGGCACAATCAACTAGTCTTTGCATTATGGACCTATCACACAAGTATCTGCATGCCCACATGAGCCACTCATTCACTCATTTATGGAAAAAATCAATTTTACCATTGGAATTAGAAATCCCATCTCTTTATATCTCCCTTAAAGGTATTCTCACTAATGACCAATATCATGAAAAACATCTACACCAGCTTGAGTAGTTAGACCATACACACATCCAAGCAACATAAAATCTCAGAATCTACCAGCAATGTATACAATGATCTTATAAAAAATGAGTTCACACCAGAGAATTTAAAGTTAATGATCCCATTTTCAAATAAAATCTTTGCAATGTCAATTCCAAAGAAGAAATCAAAATACAATTCAAACCAAATTGGCTAGGTCCATACATTACTACCAAAAAGCTTAGCTCTAAAGTGTATCATCTAGCTTCACTTGAAAGAAATAAAATAAAAAAACCAATGAATATTATGCATCAACATAGATTCCATGTCTAGCATTTTATTTCACACATCGTATTGTACATAATTTTTCAAAATTACTTATATATAACTTTCTTTCAAATTACTTGTACATAGTTTCTTTTTGCTTACTTGTATATAGTTTCTCAGTTTTTCTTGTACATAGTCTCCTCATGATTGGTTGTACATAGCTTACATGTCAAAAATATTAAAACAGTCAAATATATCCAAAAATCCAAAAATATACAAATATGTCATAATACAAAAAATAATACAAAATTTTCAAAACACAAAAATATTTCAATTGTATGCATTATCCATGCTTTACATTTCTACTACCATGCTAGACTTACATTCTACTATTCTATGTTATTATTTGTCAATTTATCTATATTACCATGCTTCACTTGATCTTATTTGAGTGTGTGTAGTGACATATAGATCTTTGATTGCTTCACTCTACCCATTGAGGGGGCATCCTACTTCTACATTCGAGACATACATTCATATATTTACCCACTAGTGACATCTTCTACATGACTACACCATTCAAGTTATGTCATTCCTACACCACACACTCTAGTTATCATGATGATGTACATTACTTAATAGTTTACATAGATTACTCTACTCACACTCACTAGTATATAGCATTTGTGTACTTCTTAGCATCTATCTAGTCTTATACTACATGTATTGCATAATTTCACTTCTTAATTTGATTAGTTAGATGCAATTGTATTTCCATCATATTATATGCCTTATTTTATTACTTTACATAGATAGATGTTATTGAATTTCTCAAATCCTATTTTATCTCCTGTATATGCATTAGGACATTTGCCAATGTCCTTTACTTTTGTTCTTGTGTGTGCCTTAGGAAATTTGTCAATGTCCTTTGCGTGTACTCTTCTATGTGATTATGGCACTCGTGTCAACCTTGTTTGTTTTTAATAGTATGTGTGTGTGGCATTTGAACATACTATTGACCATTTTTTGGTCTAACAGGCCCCCAAAAAAAATCATTCCCCTTCTTCCTCTGTTGTTTTAGGCCAATTCTTTGATTTTGCACAAGTCTAAGAATTTTGTATGGACTCTGCAGGTCTATTTCTACAGACTCTATAGGGCTTGATTTTCTACAGACTCTATAAGTCTATTTCTATAGACTATGTAGGGCTTGGTTTTCTATGGACTCAGCAGTGAGATTTTTTATGAACTCTGCAGGTGTAATCTTTTGGTAGATGAAGAACCAGTTCAGAGAGTGCAATGTTTTACAAAGCTTCTTCAGACTCTTATCTGAAGAAATTCATAAGGAAAGAGAGATAAAATGGTTCAAAGACACTTTTCCTTAAGGTTGGAAGAGTGGTTCAATGGCATAATCTTTCCAAGAGTTAGCACCTTTGAACCGTTGAACCATTGAACTGGTTCAACGCCTTAGTTCAACGCTTTGGTTCAACACCTTGGTTTAATCGGCAAGTTAAACATTTTGGTTCAAAGCTCAAGCTCATCGGCCTTGGTTCATCGGCTCAGTTCAAAGGCTTGGTTCAATTCAGTTAGTTCATCGCTTGGTTCAACACGTCAGTTCAATGCCTTGGTTTAATGTTTCAATTCAATCGCTTTGGTTCAGTCACTCGATTCACTCAGTCGGTTCATCAGCTTGGTTTAATGCATTGGTTCAACATTTTTGGTTCAATATTAAAGTTCATCAATAAATTTCAATGCAAAGTTCATCGACAGGTTTAATCAAATGGTTTGATGCCTTGTTTAAGTGTTTGAACCATTGAACCAGTTCAATGGATTGGTTCAACATTTGGTTCAAAGGAATGGTTCAAACACTTGGTTCAAGCAGTAGGTTCAAAGGCTTGGTTCAACAAAAGAGTGGCACACAGTGTTGAATTGTTGAATCGTCAAACCATTTTTGGTTCAATCGGTCGGTTTAACGGCTTAGTTCAATCGGCCGATTCAAAGGAGCATCCCAAAAAGCTAAAGGGTGAGTGCCCTTATAGAGGGTAGTTCTGAATTCAAAAGCCCTTATGGAGGGCATTGAACACTTCAAAGGTAGCAGAAGGATTTCAAAACATGAAAAAGTCTTAAGGCATTGAATTCTTTTAGACCTTTTGTTCGAAGGAATTCCTTTGGACAAAAAGTCTGAAGAAATTTGGGGAGACCACAAGCCAAAATCCCGAAGGGATTTTTTTTCGAAGGCAAAGTCACAAGGCAATTCTTGCAGACTTTTTATTCACAGGAAAAAGCCCAAAGCAAAAATCTTGCAGAAAAGACTTGTGGGGAAAAAGGCTAAAGCATGGAGGCTGAAGGAAAGTCCAAGGGTGATGGGCCCAAGGATGTCAAAATTAAGCACAGTGAACTAGTTGTTGGGTTTTCAAACAGTGACAGGTTTGCAAACGTCAAATTTAAGATGATGAAATAGTAATTTGCTTTTGAATTTCCTAAGCGCCAACCATGAAAATAACCCAAGGAATGCAACAACCCACCAGAAGATCACCCCGAGGGGTGGAGCAGAAAGAGATAAAGCAGGAAGAAGACAAAGAGCCCAGAGAACAAAGAGAGAAAAGTGCCAAGTGTAGGAACAGGTAGATAGTCCAAGTGGTGAAGGGAGGCACCAATTCAAGAAGTTACTCTAGTAGGTGATACAGTGTCTATGAATTGATCATTAGGAGGTGCAAACGGCTAACGGTGTGACCCATTTTTCTTCATTTTGCATTAATGAGTAGACAAGCCACATAATCGACTTGAAGGAGTAGTCTTGCAAGTAGACAAATGGTGTGGCTCATAAATTCTCATATGGTGTTTAAGTAGCTTGCTCTTCCCAATGATCAAAGCACACATGGGTCATTTGTAAAAAGGGTGCCAAAAGGCCTCCTTCCTTCCTCTATATATTGTAGACTTGTCATTTGGAAAAGGATCTTTCACATTTGTAAGGTGAAGCCCTGGCAAATTTTTGAAATCAATAAACACATTTTTACCTCTATTTTGGTTAGATATCTCTGTGTGTGTCTGAGTGTTGGTTTTGTGTTTAGTCATTGCTTCCTAATGCTTTCATAGGGTTAACACCAATGCACCTGGTGTCTATAAGGTGTCATTCCTATAGGTGACAAGGAGAGTTGTACCCTGGAAGCACAGAGATAGAAAGAAGCTACTATACAGTGTGCAATTTCCACAGCACCTATGGTGAGTCCCTATTTTCTATTTATTCCATTAAAGCCTCCCTATTAAGCTTCATGCAGCTTGGTCCTTCTGCTAGTTCAAAGTGTACGTATGTGTTTGTCTAGTCTCAAGTGTGAGTGTCAGTAGGTCAAATCATTTGGTGCATCACCCCTTTTAGAGTAGGCTCTATTTTCCTATAATCCTTCTCCATTTTCAACCCCCCATTATATATCTATATACATGTATTATCACTTATTGGAAAAACTCAGATGCATCAAAGGGAGCTAGCCCTTACCTAGAGACTCTCCCCTCTAGCTTTGCTAGTCCCACAGGTGAGAGGAGAGTTTCCATTTTGACGTGTGGAAGGCAAGAGCTCAGCCTGCTACCCTAGGTGCAATCCACTATGTCAATAGTTTTTGGCACACTCGGTGGGACTCAATTTTTTTACACTCAGTAAAGTTTTAGGATTGATGCTAGTCCTGTTACAGCAAAATCAACTATTTTTAGCATCTGGTGACTCCACTGGTAAGAAATTCATTTTATAATCAAAGACTAGTCTGACTTCCTATTCCTAAAGTCACCACACAGTCTGCTTCTAAGGGTGTTCATTTTGACTTCATTGAGTTGCCTTTGAACTCAGCAAAATGATTGAGATTTGAGAGGACCTATCCTTATTCAACAAACCACTTTCCCAAACCTGCTATAAATAACACATACATAACAAGGCCATAGTTACGTCCCATCATAGCTATGGCACTACCCTTTATGACTTTTCATGGTCAGAGCCCCTTAAATCTCCAACATTATGACCCAATTCCAAGAGCAGCCCTCAAAAGTGTGCCTTCCTTTGATGGAGAGGGACCCATTACAGTCATCAAACACATCATAAATATTGCTAACCTCTACAATATTCACAATGTCACTGAGGAAAATATTGCAATCAAATTGTTGGCATTGTCGTTCAAGGGCAAAGCTCTTGACTGGTATGGGACTTTGATTATAAATTCAATCAGTTAGTGGAATGAATTGGGCACTCACTTGACAGACTATTTTGGGGAAAAGAGCGATCACCTCTCGCTTGCCGAGTAGCTAACTACCATGAAAAGGGCCCCACATGAATACATGCAGGATTTCAATGCTCAATTTTAGAAGACATGGGATATAATTCCCATTCTGGTAAAACCTACTCCTAGCTATGCTTTCTGGTATTACTTAAGAGCATTGAACAGTGATATCACTGTTATGATACAATCCATGGTAGGACATGTGCTGCCTGCCACCTATGACATAGCTATAGCAACTAAAAATTTCTTAGTGCAGGCTGGGAAGATAGCTCCTAGACCCCATATGCCACTTTTACCTAAAATGCTGCCTCCAATCCACACCGCTACTCCCACCTTAGCTCTTCTACCTAACATAGAAAAGCTAGCCGCTACTCCATCCAATGAACTTCATGAAGTTAAGAGTCTGTTGTAAAGTATGTCAAATGAACTTGTGGCTCTTAAAAGGTAGCAAGCTCAAAGCAACTGACCAAACCAAGGATACTAGTAGTATGGTCAAGCTCCTAGACCCCCATTCCAAAATTACAACCAAGGATACTAGTAGTATGGTCAAGCTCCTAGACCCCCATTCCAAAATTACAACCAAGGACAGGGTCAGCTTACTTAGACCAGACCCTTTCAAGGCTACAACCCAAGCGTCCCTTCATCATCTAAGGTTATGGTGCCCATTTAAAACAATCTAGTGTAAGAACAACCAAGTTGTTCAACCATGGAATACGGTCAGAAGCAGGATGTTTATACAAATGAAATGATGGGTTATTGCCCAAATGTGGAAGAAAATCAGGTAGCCATCCATTCCCAAGTTTTTGAGGCTCCAATGCAACCCAGCATGAGCAATAGTCAGACCTAGCCTGATTCTACCCTCATGAATCATCTAGAAGGAGAATTTTATTTAGTCAATTATGTGGGTGCTATAGACAATCAGGCTAACTATGTTGTAGCCAACACAAGATTCAAAAGGAGAGTAATGGAAGAAGCTCAGGCAACTGCCCAAATGTCAGTAATCAAAAAATCCCAAGTTTCAGACTGTTAGTTGTACCTTCAGCTCCTCAGCATGCACCTCAGGCTGTAAATAATTCTAAAGAAATTTTGAAGGAAGGTAACCCTCGAGTCAACGTGGTTGACTAGATGAAGAAGCTACATATGAACATCTCCTTGTGGGATTCACTATCAATACCAAGGCAAAAGGACATGTTGTAAAAGGAATTGCATGAGCTGAATGAACAAGATGTCCCAGCAAAAGTTGATAACATTTTGATGATGAATGGTCAGCCTTCCACCTCAAGTCAGACCCAGAAGGAAGAAATGATTCCTCCTTTTTATGTGTCCTTGGTTACAGGGGATTTCTTGGTGCATAATTGCATCATAGATAGTGGAGCAAGCACCTCAGTGATGCCCAAATGCATAGTCGACAAGTTGGGCTTAAAATATGAAGAAATGACCAAGGGAGTCCTACAGCTGGATGGAACCCCAGTAAAGAAAATTGGGGTGGTAAGAGGTTTGATCTTGATGCTACATGCTTTCCCAACTTTCTCAATTCCTCATGATGTGGTAGTGGTAGATGCCTTCGCTACTTTGCCATCTGCTTATCCAGGGATTTTACATTCAAGATAGGTGTTTACTTAGCAGCAAATTAGTCTTATCTGGTTTTTAAAACCAAGTATGGGACTAAAGTCAAGATTGAATCTGAGCCACTCCACAAAGATCATCTGGAACCTTACTCGCTAAAGGTAGCAAATGTCAGCTATGCCATCATTGACTAGGAAGAGTTCCAAGTAGACCGATCTCCATCCTCTACCCTTGAACGAGTTGTAGACCTACTCTTAGATGAATGGGGAAGTGACAACTTTGAGCATGATCCTTACAAATTCATAGAGGAGGTGGGCCTTAGAATTTATTGCATGCATGAAGAGGGTAATTTTGTACTAAATTTGATGAAAGCCAGCCAGGAAAGCTCAAGTCTATGGCAGTTGTTCTTTGATGGTTCAAAAAGTAAGTTGGGAGCTGGTGGTGGAGTGGTGTTGGTCTCTCCTTCAAAAGAGAGGTATTTTTCAGCCTTTCGGTTCTAATTTTCCTACACATGCAATATTGTGGAATATGAATCCCTCATCCCTAGTTTGGAGTGGGCGAGGAAAAGAGGAATCAAAGATCTACAAGTGTTTGGTGACAGTGAGCTGATTGTCAACTAGGTAAGAGGCCAGAATTTGATGAAGAATTCTCTATTGAAGTCCTACAAACATAGGGTATGGGACTTAGTGGAAAATTTCTTCACTTTTAATATTACCTCCATTCCTAGAGAATGAAATAAGCAAGCAGATAGGCTGGCAGCAGTTGGTGCCCAATTTGATATTTCTTAGGAAATAGGCTAAGACCACAGCTCACGTCACTTGAAAGTAGTGATCTGGTCCTCTGTACCTGACAACATCACCAACTGGCAATTTTTTAATAGTGATCATCAAATAACACTCTTCTTATAGGAAGAAGCTGAGTTTGCTACAAAAAACTAGGTTAATTTGTAGCAACAATATGGCAGCCAAATTGTTCAGCTGAAGAAAAATAAGCTCCCCAAGGGTTTGGTCACTCTAGAGAGTATCTTCAATGGAGATGAATAATTGAAAAGTGACAAGGAATGCATTGCAACAAAGGAGGATCACCATGAGAAGGTGGAAGTATTCAAGGATAAGCCGCTTGCACTTGGGAAAGTGTGCATGGATCATGAAAGGTAGGCCTTCATCTTGTTGTGCCAAGAATTTGCCGATATCTTCACTTGGGAGTATAGTGATTTGAAGGGTTTTGACCCAAGTTTGGCCCAGCATACCATTGAGCTAGAAGAAGGTGCCAAACCAATCAAGCAAAAGTAGAGGCCTATCAACCCAATGATTGAGCCTCTCATGTGCAAGGAGCTCACCAAATTTATTGAGTCTAGGATAATATTTCCAATCAAACACTCTTCTTGGCTGGCCAATCTTGTTCCTATCTAGAAAAAGAATGGGGTGATCAGATTGTGCATCAATTTTAGAGACCTCAATAGAGTCTCTTTGAAATACCATTATCCTCTCCCAATCATGGAGTAGATCCTTCAAATGGTGATATGCAGCAAACATTTCTCCCTCCTGGATGGGTATTCAGGATACAACTAGATTTTGGTGTAAGACTATGACCAACACAAAATAGCCTTCAAAACCAAGTGGGGAACATTTGCCTATAAGAAAATGCCTTTTGGACTATTTAATGTTTGTGCCACCTTCTAATGAGATATGGACATGGCCTTTCAAGGCCTGATAAATAAGACTGTGCTGGTATATCTTGATGATGTGACAATTTTCTCCAAGGAAGCGAGCCAACACATGAAACACCTAAGGCAAATCTTTGAGAGGTGTAGGGAGTTTGGTATCTCTCTCAATACTAAGAAATGCATGTTCATTTTCCATGAGGGGAAGCTCCTTGGTCACATTATTTCTTTGGAGGGTTTGGCTATTGATCCAGAGAGAGTTCACTCCATCCTAGAGTTGTCCTTACCTAAGCACAAAAAAGGCCTGCAAAGCTTCTTCGGTAAGATAAATTTCATATGAAGATTTATCTCAAATTTTGTGGAGATGGTCAAGCCATTGACCTCTATCCTGAGGAAGGGTGAGGATTTCACATGGAGAGCATAGAGAAAATATAGTTTTGAAGAAATCAAGCAGGCCATATCTCGGGCTCTTACTTTGATCAGCCCTAACTTCACCAAAGATTTCAACCTCTACACCTTCGGCAATGAAGAGGTAATCTCCACCATGCTTACCCAAGCAAGTGATGATAACCTTGAGCAGCCAATTGCATTTTTTAGCCAAGGCCTATAAGGTTTTGAAGTCAGATACACATATGTGGAAAAGTAAGTCTTGGTAGTCATACAGAGTCTGAATAAATTTAGACACATGCTGTCCAATAGCAGAATCCACCTCATGGTTCCACATCCCGGCATCAAATATTTCTTGATCAACTAAGACCTAAATGAGAAGAGCGCAGAGTGAATCACTAAGGTGATGGAATATGATGTAGATATCAAGATCACCAAACTAGTAAGAGGCAGAGGCCTGTGTGAACACCTCACTATAGACTTTAAGCAGCAAAAGGATGATAGTCTACTAATCCATGATGTAGCTATAGTAGAAGAACCAGTTGTCATGAAGGATTGGACATCAGATGTGAGGCATTTCCTTCTCATTGGTGAGTGCCCACACTCACTTGATAGGACCAAGAGAAGGTATTTTACACTTCAGTGTCTCCCTTATGCCCTGATTGATGGAGTGTTGTTTAGAAGGGATCTCTCAGGAGTCTTTTTAAGATGCTTGGACTCAAGTCAGGCCGATAGGGTGCTGTCTAAGTTCCATGATGGACTAGCTAGTGGTCATTTTTCTCTTAGGGCTACTGCAGCAAGAATAATGAGAGCTGGCTATTTTTGGCCTACTCTTCTTAGGGACACCCATGCTTGGGTATGAAAGTGCCAGAAGTGCGTGCTATTTTATGAGAAGCAACAACTGGCTGCCATGCCTTTACAGCCTATTCAGGTGGAGCATCCATTCATGCAATGGGGCCTGGACTTCATAGGGATGATTAATCCTCCCTCCAGTGCTAGACACAAGTAGGTCCTGATCGCCATGGATTATTTCACAAGATGGGTAGAGGCTGTTGCACTGAAGGAGGCCAATGAAAGCGTGATCCTAGATTTTTATGAGGACCTGGTGGCAAGGTTTGGGGTTCCAACAACCATAATCTCAGATAATGTGTTAGCTTTTTTGGGAACCAAAACAAGTGAATGGGTGCTGAGATATGGTATATATCTCAACACTTCATCCAATTACTACCTTCAGGGGAATGGCCTAGTTGAATCTACAAATAAGAACCTGATCAGGATCGTCAAGCGAACCATGGAGGAAAATTAGAGGACTTGGCATGCCAAGTTGAAAATAGCCCTTTGGGCAAATAGGGTCACTTCAAAGAGGGCAATTGGCAACTCACCATACACACTCATCTATGGAAGGGAAGCTAGGATCCCCATTTCACTTGAGTTGCTAGCCTTGGACCTCACTCACCAGTTGCAATTTGAAGAAGGAAATAACATGGAGGTTAGGCTATGCGAGATGATGGAACTCCAAGAGACAAGGGACCAAGCTATGGCTTCTATGACCAGCTACCAACAATAAGTGAAGAGACACTTTGACAAGAAATCTTCATCAAAAGGTTTCTCTAAAGGACACATTGTCTTGAAATGGGATGAAGACCGAGCTAAGCCTAGAAAGCATGCAAAGTTTGACGCCCTATGGAGTGGCCCATACGTAATCACTCAATGTAAGTAGCATAATTCATTCCAACTCTCCAGGTTGGATGGTGAAGAACTATATATCCTAGTTAATGGGATACATCTTAAGCATTGCCATTGAGCCCCTTCTCCATCATGTATATATTTCCCTTGATTTTCTCCTATTTTCCCTAAGTTCTTTTTGCACATGTTAGTAGTTTTATTAGCTATGTGTGTGTTTTTGTTTCCTTTTGAGGTAAATCTTTGTGATTGGTTCTAGAATTTATCAAAGCTATTGTTGATCTTTAAGTTATAATCTGACCTCGTGCCCAATGGATTTTGAGGCAACTAGATTCTAAGCATAGCAGGCATGCTTCCCCTAGGAGTCACCAATTTGTTGACCATTTTTTGGTCTAACAGGGCAAAAAAAATTGGTCCCCTTCTTCCTTTCCTATTTTAGGCCAATTCATTTTTGATTTTGCACAAGTCTAGGAATTTTCTACAAACTCTATAGGTCTATTTCTACGGACTCTGTAGGGCTTGATTTTCTACGGACTGTGCAGGTCTATTTCTACGAACTCTGCAGGGCTTGGTTTTCTACGGACTCAGCAATGAGATTTTAAAAAACTCTATAGGTGTAATTTTTTGGTAGATGAAGAACTAGTTCAGAGAGTGCAATGTTTTACAAAGCTTCTTCAGAATTTTGTCTAAAGAAATTCATAAGGAAAGAGAGCTAAAATGGTTCAAAGACACTTTTCCTTAAGGTTGGAAGAGGGGTTCAATGGCATAATCTTTCCAAGAGTTAGCACCTTTGAACCATTGAACCATTGAACCAATTCAACGCCTTAGTTCAACACTTCGGTTCAATGCCTTGGTTCAATTGGCAAGTTCAACATTTTGGTTCAAAGCTCAAGTTCATCGGCCTTGGTTCATCAGCTTGGTTCAATTCAGTTGGTTCATCGATTGGTTCAACGCATCAGTTCAACGCCTTGGTTCAATGTTTCGATTCAATCACTTTGGTTTAGTCACTCAGTTCACTCAGTCAGTTCATCAGCTTGGTTCAATGCATTGGTTCAACATTTTTGGTTCAATATTAAAGTTCATCGACAAAGTTCAACGCAAAACTTGATGCAAAGTTCATCGGTAGGTTCAATCAAATGGTTTGATGCCTTGTTTAAATGTTTGAACCATTGAACCGGTTTAATGGATTGGTTCAATGGTTGGTTCAAAGGAATGGTTCAAGCGGCAGGTTCAAAATCTTGGTTCAACAAAGGAGTGGCATGTAGTGTTGAACCATTGAATTGTTGAACCATTTTTGGTTCAATCGGTCAGTGCAATGGCTTAGTTCAATCGGGCAGTTCAAAGGAGCATCCCAAAAAGATAAAGGGTGAGTGCCCTTGTAGAGGGCAGTTCTGAGTTCAAAAGCCCTTATGAAGGGCATGGAACACTTCGAAGGTAGCTGAAGGATTTCAAAACATGAAAATTTTTGAAGGCATTGAATTCTTTCGAAATTTTTTTCTGAAGGAATTCCTTCGGATAAAAAGTCTGAAGAAATTCGAGGAGACCATGAGACAAAATCCTGAAGGGATTTTTTTCTGAAGGTAAAGTCACAAGGCAATTCTTGTAGACTTTTTGTCTACAGGAAAAAGCTCGAAGCAAAAAGCTTGCAGAAAAGACCTGCGGGGAAAAAGGCTGAAGCATGGAGGCCAAAGGAAAGTCCAAGGGTGATGGGCCTGAGGACGTCAAAATTAAGCACAATGAACTAGCCATTGGGTTTTCAAATAGTGATGGGTCCGTGAACGTCAAATTTAAGATGATGAAATAACCATTTGCTTTTGAATTGCCTGAGCGCCAACCATGAAAAGAACCCAAGCAATGTAGTGACCCACCAAAAGATCGCCCTAAGGGCTAAAGGAGTAGAAAGAGACAAAGCAGGAAGAAGACAAAGAGCCCAGAGAACAAAGAGAGAAAAGTGTCAAGTGTAGGAACAGGTAGATAGTCCAAGTGGCGAAGGGAGGTGCTAATTCAAGAAGTTACTCCAGCAGGTGATACAGTGTCTATGAATTGATCATTAAGAGGCACAAACGACTAATGGTGTGACACATTTTTCTTCATTTTGCATTAATGAGTAGACAAGTCACGTAATCACCTTGAAGGAGCGGTCTTGCAAGCAGACAAATGGTGCAGCTCATAAATTCTCATATGGTGTTTAAGCGGCTTGCTCTTCCCAATGATCAGAGCGCACATGGGTCATTTGTAAAAAGGGTGCCAAAAGGCCTCCTCCCTTCCTCTATATATTGTAGACTTGTCATTTGGAAAAGGATATTTCACATTTGTAAGGTGAAGCCCTGGCAAAGTTTCACCTAAATTCAATAAATGCATATTTACCTCTATTCTAGTTAGATATCTTTGTATGTGTCTAAGTGTTGGTTTTGTGTTTAGTCATTTCTTCCTAATGCTTTCATAGGGAAAACACCAATGCACCTGGTGTTTATAAGGTGTCATTCCTGTAGGTGACAAGGAGAGCTGTACCCTGGAAGCATAGAGATAGAAAGAAGCTACTATACAATGTGCCCTTTCCATAGCACCTATGGTGAGTCCCTATTTTTTGTGTATTCCATTAAAGCCTCCCTGTTAAGCTTCCTGTAGCCTGGTCCTTCTGCCAGTTCGAAGTGTACGTATGTGTTTATCTAGTCTCAAGTGTGAGTGTGAGTAGGTCGAATCATTTGGTGCATCACCCGTTTTAGAGTAGGCTCTATTTTCCTATAATCCTTCTCCCTTTTCAACCCCCCCATTATATATCTATATACATGTATTAGCACTTATTGGAACAACTCAGATGCATCAAAGGGAGCTAGCCCTTACCTAGAGACTCTCCCCTCTAGCTTCACCAGTCCCACAGGTGAGAGGGGAGTTTTCATTTTGACGTGTGGAAAGCAGGAGCTCGGCCTCCTACCCCAGGTGCAATCCACTGCGTCAACACATACCTTGAATGTTTGATTACTAGTTTGAGTGACATGTGCCCATGTCCCTTCTTTGCTTGGCCCCTTGGCCACTCTTGTATGATTCTTGCTTCTTTCCTTGTGTGCTTGTTTACTTCTCAACTATTTGCAATGCTATGATCCACATCATGCATTATCTTGTTTGCTTGGATGCCATGATGGACATCATGCTCCATCCCTCCTTGACAACTAACAACTAACATTTCTAGATTTAGTTTAATACATTACACATGCTATTACATTTTTATATCTATCTAGGCATACCCCTATTGATCTAATAATCTCTCATACAAACCATGCTATATCATGTATTTTTGTAGCATAACACACTTGTAGGGCACTTTCTTCTAAGGGCAGTCATTATAGGGTCTTCATTCCTACCCTCAAAAGAGGGGGAAATAAATAGGGGTTTTATCACAGAGATCAGAGCTCTTACCAATCAAAAAATAGTTTTTAGAACACTCAAAACAATAACTAGAGGTAAAACCAAGCAAAATAGACCAAAAAAATAATGATGGTTATAGAATAGTCATCATTTTTAGCAAATGAAAATAGTGTTGGATATGGAAAATAACACCAGATAATAGGGTGTCCTATTTTTGGTGCTCTTATCTAAATAGAAAAAAACCCCAAATTTTTGAAAAATAGGTAGAAAGGTCAGCTCAGATATAGTTTTGTCACGTACATATCAATCTAGATTCAATAGTTTTAGTATAGTTTTTCTTAGATAATCTAGATATAGGGGACATCATGTGTGGCATGATAGCTCTCACTTCTAGTTTTAGATTGGGTAGTTGGTATAGCTTCTAGATCAAATTCCACGTCATAGACACTAGTGATTGGGGGCAATGTGTGTGGCACATTTGACTTCTTTACTTTCTGAGTTTAGTATATTACCTAGGCATTCTCAGTAGTTGCATGCCCTACTCCATTTTTATGTGGTTGACATCATTTCAGAGTGGTTTCACACAAGCCTAACCTTCACATTCTCAAGTGGCTTCCACATAAGCCTATTTTCCAATTTTAGAGTGGCTTTTATACAATCCTAATCTCCTCCTTCCAGAGTGGCTGAGATTGGCTTAGTTTCTAGTACACATTTGGATATCCATACCACATTGTCAAATTACAAAGGATTTATGAGATTCAAGAGCCATCTCATACAACACACATTCATATTAGTAATCAGTTTATAACTTCACTTAATGGGCAACAATGGAGCCAAAAGAATACTTAGCCTTTGTATTCTTGAGCCACCTACTTAGAGGAATTAGACACACAATTCAAACATTGATTAACACATACATGATCACATAGCTTCACTTAGTAGGCTATGATGGAACCAAAGGGCTAGCCTTTGCATTCTTGAGCCACTCTCAGGGAATTGAGCACTTAGCTACATTCATGATATTACTCTTAGTACAACACACACCCAATATTACTAAGAATAATCTAGTATCACTCAATATCACAATGGGTTTTGTATTGGTTCATGTACCCAGTGAGGTGTATTCACTCCTTTCTCTTCCTTTCTCTCTTACCTAAATTTGTGCATTCTTATTTTAAATATAGCATATCTAGCAAGAACTAATCTACTCCTAATTTTATTTTGCAGATTTACAGTTCACAATGTATTCTCTCTATGCACACCCAACATCACATAGCTTCATGGGCTTCACCCTTATAGGTAAGTTTAGGTAAGCTTTCTACTTTTCCTTTATCCTAGTATTTCACTTTGCTACATCACTATAATAAATAGGGGCAAATGTAGTCATATAAAATGTCAAAATTGGTAGCTTAAGTGTGATTTGTGAAACCCAACTCATAGGTCCCTCTTACATGCTCTCTTGACCCTTCTAGGCACCTTTTTACTGATTCTCAATCATCTTTAGACTTTTGAGACTTGATTCTAGCTCAGCTAGATCCCATTTCCCATGCTTATTCCATCCCCCCATGTCCTATACCTTTAGGACAATATCACCCAACTTGGACTATAGCGCTATACCCTAGGGTGTCCCATTTCTAGTGCTCTTATCTAATCACATTTTGATCCTAAATGACCATTTTCTCCTGATTCCTCTTCTTCATTATGTCAGCCTAGTGCGAATGCATTTATCACATGACCAATAGATCTCTATAAAATACCATTCAAAGTTCATTTAGAAGGGGTTAGCAAATATTACAAAAGCAAATAAAAATACAATAAAGACTGTTAAGGCAAATTTCTCTATTCTTTGCATACAACCATCCAATACAGCTACCAGCATATTCAAACCCTCATGCTAGTACTTAGCCACCTCAAACATATTCAGTTTAACATTTTTGCATCTACATAATATTATTACACAAAGCACATCAAGTGAAATAACTACATATGGCTTGATCCTTCTTTGGAGTATTAGTATGTAGGCAATGTGCCCACACAATGGGTGTGGATACATGTTCAGTACATATTACACACACTAACCCCCCTTATTTCTCAAGTTTTATTCAAGCACTATGAAGGTCTAGGGTTTCAAGATTGAATCAACTCTACAAAGAGCTCTGTCAACATTCAAGATCCAAATTTTCAAAAATAGGCCCATATAGGGATAACAAATAAAACGCAATAAACTTAGATATTTATGACCAATTTAGATAATAGCAGCAACACCTAGACTATAACACCAAACCTCAAAGTGTCTTATTTTTGGTGCTCCTATCCTTTCACCAAATGAAATCTAGATCCTAGTTCATGACACTATCCCAATCTTACACAGTCGGTATCAACCTTTGTCTCAACCGTATAAACCCAATTTTTAGTTAAGTTACATTTCTCCTCTTTTATTACTATTTTTAAGAAGCTACAAAAGTCAAATAAATTATACAATCGATGGCCATTTGACCCACTAGTAAAGATTCTTGGCTCTCATTGATCCCACTAGGGATCAAATCTTGCTACTAGTAAGGCCTAGACCCCTAACATGAAGAGTCAAATGGATGAGGCCAAGATCGTGCCCTAGGTGATTTTGATGGTGTGGATGCCCTTTATTCATTGTTGCTTAGTTAAAGCAGTTTAATTCACTGAATTAGATGTTCATTTGCTCTTATTATAAATCTGTTATATGTTTACTTTTAAACATATGTTGAGACGTTGACACTCATGGATCCAAGTGCTCCAAGATTATATATATATATATACAAATTAATACTCTAATTATTTCAATATATTTTACTGATTTAGTCAACTCAGACCCTTAACTAAATTAGGAATAAGACTCCAATGTTCCCAAAATAGTTAAATCAAGTTGTAATTTTTTTCAAAGGCCTCATATTCACCTTAATTACCTACAAAATTGAACTAATCACCTATTTCATTCATTATATGATGACATTCTAGTTTATTGAGCTCAAAACCACATCATATACATGTCAAAATTGCATGTCATTGAATCAAATGATTCTTTGCTTCATTCTTTGATGAAATTAGAGTCGATCAAGCCTAAAATCACATTTATAGTCATGCACTTAGGTTAAAGGGGATCAAATTAGATCCAATTGCCTTTATATCCAACCATTGGACTATTTGACTTATTTAGTTATGATATTGGGGTCAACAAGCCCAAATTAAATCTTTTATAGTTAAAATTAGGTTCATGAGGCTGAATTTCACTAAAATTATATCATTAATTACACAAATTCACTCAATATAAGATAATTTAGCCTTAAATGACATCTTATACATGCAATTATGTCCAATGGGTTCAAATTGATCATAATTTCCTCCACCATTAAAACAACTGACTCATTCATTTATTTTGTAATGCAAATAGACCTGGTTGAAGCCTAAATCAGTTGAAATGATGATTGTGGGTGTAAACTCACCAAAATTACATCACTTTATCAATGATGTTGTTAGAGTTGGTTCTCATAATTGTTAGGTTCTATAGATATTTTTTGTCTTTTTTTCTAATTTGTCCGTTTGTGGATTTATCCCATATTAGTTAGTTTGACTTGCTTCTTGTTTACTTCTTATTTGTAACATATAGAAGTTATTTTATAGATAATATATGATATTACATTTTTGTTTGCATATCATATTTACATCTATTAAAAAATTTATTGTGATATTTTTACTGTTAATGCTTTAGATCTTGGTCTTGGACTGATGTTGCTTACGTTCCTTTCATGGTATCAGAGCTATAAGTGTTTTCAACCATTCATTTATGAGTTTGTTGCTACAAGGGTTTGTCCATTTATCAAAATTTATTCTTGGTGGAGTGGACATTTTTATGGATCTAAGATTTTTTTTTGTCCATTGACCAGGATATATGAATCTTAGGCTACACCATTAGGTACTTATTTTGCTAGACCCATGTTTACTTTTATTTTGGAATCTTTTTAGGCAATTTGTGCATGCTTTTTTATGGTTTTAGGCCATACATGCATCAAAATATCAATATAAAAGCTTAGTAGAATATAAATATAATTTCCATGTCCTCTTAAATTTGTTATAATCTCCAAATATCAGGTTGTACAACCATTATACTCAAAAACCTACTCACTAGTCTATTGGCAAATACCTACCCGCTATTTGGTCTTCTCTCACCACAGGGGATATGGATCTAATTTTTCATATCTGAGACTTGTTATAGTTAGATAATAGTCATAAATTTTTTACCATACCACTTGGAAGCATTTTAGAGTAAGTTGTACATCTTTTTTGGCAGCTTGAAAATTATTGTAATAATATGTCTTCATCGTCTAGATAGCTAGTCAATTTTCTTCTAGTTTGAGGCCATATAATTTGCAATTTGAGGCATGATTCTTTGAGAGGATATTATTTTAGGTCTAATTTCAACATATAATATTAATTATCATTGTGCATCATGTTGTGCATCCCTTTGGGACCTCACAACAGGGCCTATTTAGCCAGTTTTATAGATCTTACAAAGAGTCTTCTTGAAGTTGGGTTTCACCTATTTTTTGACAATTTATGCCTATTTTTGTGAAATAAACTATTGGAAATAATTTTTTGAAGATTTTTTTCTAATTTTTTGAAGTGTTAAATCATTTTTTGTCCTTAGTGCATTTAATTTTTGTGCAATGTTTACTTATTTGACCCATTTGATGATGTAAAACTTGTAAAGACTATAATTTTTGAACCATGACTCGAAATCGAGTATTGTTTTTTTCAAAAGTTTATTTTTTTATTATCTATCCATTAGGGTCATTTATCTTATAAAATACATTCAATTATAAAGTTTCAAATTGGGGAGGGGGGGCTTATTGTGGGGTATATTTTTCCTTGTTGAAGGAATTATTATTTTGGGGGATCATTTTTATTCTTCTCGAATTCTTCCATGTATTTCAATAATGGAACCCCTCAACACTTTCAAATACATTATTTGGAAATGCAAAATGTGTATATACTTGTAACAAAAATGCTTGTGGATAATGGTGCTTGGATTGCATCCATGTAATATGAGGCTCTATGTTTGATTGGCCTCCATGTTTCATATAGTTTTTAGTGCTTTGTCATATATGCCACATCACCAAAGGAATATTAGGATTATATTTTAGCATTATTTGAGAAGTATACTCAATTTTTTAGGTCTTTTCACCTTATTTTACTCTACCTTCTTCTGTTCCACTTGCCTCTCCTCCTGTTAGCGAATATTTACTTTTTGACATTGACAGTGACATGGGTGAGGCACTATTGGCACTTCTTCCTCCTATCGTAATTGAGGATTTATCTTTTGATGATGACACTAACATTGTTGAATATTTGAGTCCTATCAGTGACATGGGTGAGGCACTGTTGGCACTTCCTTCTTCTCCTCTTAGTGATGATTCATTCTTTACGAGTGACATGAATCAATATTCCTCTTTATTTTGTGAGGACATACTTCTTGATGGTGATCCAAATGAGGCATTCTTACCTCCTACACCTCTCACTATTCCTCCTTATTTAGTTATTAGTAAGGACTTATATTTTGATGATGGTTTATTTGAATCCGCTATTAATTCCCATATAGTTTATACTCCTATTCATTTCATTGGTTGAGAGGACATGATTCTTCAGGATGTGGCACCTTCACCATCACTTTTGGAGATCATGGATGAGACACCATCAAGATCTCTTAGGTTGAATTTTATTGTGCCACAGTTATTCTTTCATCACCTACTTCTCTTGTTTATGAGGATATGTGTTTAGATTATTATTTCTATGAGGAACTTATTATTATTGTGCATTCTATTTCGGAACTTATTATTTCTCTTGTTATTGCATTTTTTTCTTGTCCCACTTTGGATTGACCTACTTATGTGTTTGGTTCCTTTGATAAACATACTATTGGATTTGAATCTTGCATATTTCACTCTATGGGTTACACCAATGGAGGTCTTGGTAGACTCTTATAGGGTATTGTCTCTCCTATTGGCATCAATATTTCTATAGGTGATGTGTTTTTGGGACATCTTATTTATAACACTAAAGAGGAAGGTACATTTATGGGAAGAATATTTTTATTTTTGGGACTATCTCACCACCTATATAGATGGTTCCTTACATTCTTTCCATACATTCAAGATATATAGTAGTGATCTTTGTGTGGGGTAAAAGAAGTTGTCCTTAGTGGGGATTCCACGTGAAGTCCTTCCTTCTTTTCTTTCTTTTCCTTCTTTTCTCTCTTTTACATCATTTTGGGGGGAATTTTGTTCTTATGGGTTTTATTCCTTTCTCCACTTCATGGATATATTATACATGAGTACATGATCAGGACTTATTACCAGGACTCATACTGTAGATATGCCACTTTTTATGGCTATTTGTAGTGCCTAGCTTCACTTAAGGGGGGGTGTTAGAGTTCGTTTCCATGTTTTCTAGGTTTTATAGATAGTTTTTTTCTATTTATTAGTTTTTCCTTTTATAGATTTCTCTCGCAGTGGTTAATTTGACTTACTTCTTATTTTTACTTGCCTATATATGTAAGGCTTCTCATATATAACATATAGAAGTTATTTTCTGGATAATATATGATTTTATTTGTCTTTTCATATCATCTTTGCATCTCTTACAACTCTTCTTGTGATATTTTTATTGTTAATGCTTTAGATCTTAGGCTTAGAATGATCTTTTTGATGTTCCTTTCGGATGTCCATTATGTGGTAGTGTATATAATGACACACTCCACTTTAAAATAAAAATTATAAATGTGAACTAAATAAGTGTATATCATGATACATAGACAAGCATAAACACATATGAGTAGACTAAATTTGTATTTTTGATGCTATGTCAACATAACACATACATGTTATAACATGTATGCATTATAGTTCATACACATCATGCTTTGTTTAAATTCAAAAACCAAGCCTTTTGGTTTGGAAATGACTTGGATTCTCAAGCCAAAGTCTTGGACCTATCAACACATCAAAATCTAAGAGTTTTGACTGAAAACAATAAAATTCAACTTCTATCCCCAAATACACTATAAATTTCAATGATAAAATTCATAAAATTATTACCTCGACAACAAGCACACTCTCATCTTTCCAAATATATGATTTTTATAATTTTAGATTATTTTAAGGTTTCAATCTATGTTGATTCCTAACTATAGCTTTTTTAGGCCACTACATGCCACAAACATACATGCCTATATATGTTTTTGTATATTTTTTTTCATTGATCCAAATACAAAAAAAGTTATATGGTTACAAACTAGGCTCAGTTCTACACGCACTCAAAAAAAACTAGTTTTCATTTTTTAAGGTAGTTAAGATGGGTCGCACAGCTAGATATCTATTTTTTATTAGTTTTCAGGATCTATTTACTTGTAAAATTAATATAAAAAAAATTCATTGAAAACTTATAAATAATTAAGTTACAAACTAAATGATTTTATCTAAAGTTTCACCAAATAGTTTTAAACAATGCTAAAAAAATGAGGGGCTGCATAGTTAGCTATCTACTTTATTTTCTTACAAAATCAATAGTTTCTATTCAAATTTTAGATGTTTGATCTAATTATACTTAACTATTTTTTTTTAATAGTGTTTTAGAAAGTAGACTCAAAATATTACAATTCATGTTCTTACACAATCCTCAAATTTTGAGTGTAGCAATCTCAAACTATATATAAAAGTTCACATTTTTAGATTTTCAAGGAAAACATGTCAACAGGTAGGCCCCTTTTTACCTCCCAACTTTGTGTACTTATCCATCTATCTATTATATATTTACCATTCTATGGTCCCCATGTAGTGACGTCAATTAAAGTTCTATTATTATGTGATCCTTAACTTCTGAAAACTTGTGAACATTATAAAATTTATCTATAACTAGTACAAAGATATTCTAGAATAATCATATGTGGAGGCCTACATATGTGTCACCCAATGATTATCCAATACCTTTGAATGTAGCCTCTCTACATTTCAATGATTGTTGCAATCACTTTCAAATATAGTTATTATTGCCATGTTTAGTTCAATATATTTATAATTTCATCTAACCTATTTCAAGTTAATGTTTTCCGTTTCTTCACTTTTAAACCAAATGCAGGGTACATTTGAATTTAGTTTTTAACAAGTTAAAAATTACAAAAACTTACAAACATCTTGTTAGTCCCTACCAAAACAAGGATAGTATAGCTTTCACGCCAGCTAATAATATTCTATCTCTAACTAATCATAATTAATACATGTGTTTGTTCATTATTGTTTTAAGCTTCTACATGCCACCTATCTTAATTTATGGGTGGAGAAGTGTTATAGCCTATAACCACTATTCAAGGTTTAAGCAAAAAGTCTATTTTAAATGTAAGTTTCAATCTATAATATCACACGTCAATGAAAGTTAAAAGTTTAGAGGTCATTATAATGAAAAACATTTATTTTAGATTTGTTCACATTTTATAATGTATAATATTACTACATTGCATTTAGTTATATCATTCTTATGTCAATAATTAGTTATCAATTCTATCCAACACCATTCTTACTTTAGTGCACTGTCAAAAAAATCAAGGCTTAATCGAAACGACAGGGATGCTACCTACTTCTTCGTGATGCATTGTTAAATTTTTGGGTTATAACATTACATCATCTTACCATACCATTTTTCCATATCATCAAATGATGTCATCATTATGTCAACACATTTGTAGGCCTACTTAACACTTGCACGATTATACTTAATACTTCCACCATTAACCTTTAATTTATATCACAGTGCTTCCTGTTCACAGAATTTGTAATTTTATCTATTATTTATTAGGCCATTTTTTTAACTTTTCGAGAAAATTTATCACTCGTGTAGAATCTTTTTTCATTATCGTTCTTTTAATGTGTAGATTTTTTGAGTAGAATCTATATATCTATTTATATTTATTTTCATTTTATTTGGTAGGTTGTGATAAATATTGATTATTATTGAAGAGCTTGATAAATAATAGGTGCCTAAAAATTATGTTAACACTCGGCTCTTAGCATTATCATCTACACAACTCTTAAACTTGCAAAAGAACTATTGATAATTAAACAAATAATACTTTTTTTTATATTTGTTGACGGTAATCGTTAAAAAAAATCTTTCATCTATCTGAACACTCTTTAATTATTAAAGCAAATTTACATACGAACTAAGGGACAAACAATTTTTAATACAAAAATAGAGATTAACCACTACACAATGCTTATTTTATAAGAAGTTAACGGCTTGGATGCCGATGAAGATAGATTCTACATTGAAGTGGTCATTCACTATTTGGAGATAAACTATGTAAGGAATTTTTTTGGGGGAAAAAAAGATCTGTGTCAAGTGTATTGTGGATACAAATTTGCACCTGTGGATACGCACGCTGAGAATTTTTTTTTGGTGCTTTTAGCTCAGAGTTCTTTTTATTGGGGCAGCAATGAGATGAAAAAAGATCTACGTACACAATTAACGGTGGTCCATGGGTCTCTCATGGCCTACGAACAAGCATAATTCCCATGTTGGTGCCAACCCAGCACATCACACCACACCATCTGATATGCTCGTTTTATCATCAAATTCTCATAATTTTGCTGCTTGATTAGGATGTGATTCGGGCTTTGTATTTCAAGTCGGCTATAAATAAAGACGTGAGTTCTGTTCATAAATGAATATTTTTGGTCTATTTTGAAATGATGGTAAGTGAGCCTGGTGCGACAGTTGCTGTATGGGAAGCTGTTGTGAAAGAAACAAATACAAGTGTGTATAAATGGAGGACTAGTTTGGCCGGGTACCCAATGCTTTCGCATAATTTTATTAATGCCACAGGTTGATCTGAGGATCAAGAGCTAAAAACAATTGATGGAACAAATGAAAGCAAACTAGACTATAACCCCACCACTCATCGTTGAGGGCACATATATAAGAAGACAACCACCCCACTAATCATCGGCAAGGAAACAAATATAAGAATACTATAACCACCCATTCCCTAGCCGTTATCATTATGGTTCTCAATGCATGAAAATGAAGGTCATGATATGGTGGATTCTCTCAAAATTAATGGTATATGTATAAGTAAAAGATATATTAGGAATCATATTTGGAGGGATAAAATGATATAGAGTGAGAAATTGAAGAGGGTTGAAATAATTTGATGTTTGTTATGTGTATTAATAAATGTTAAATGTATTTATTTGATGAGCATGTTTGTTTATGTTGTTTTATTTATAGCATTGTTTTTGTTTTTAAATGTGTTAATTTTTTTTATTTAAATAGTTTTGAGTGGAGATATGAACCATTAGGTAGGGACTTTTATATAGATCGAAGTTCACAACAAATATTAAGACATAACAGGGAGCCCAACCCCTAGAAACTACACTTCAGACAAGAACTACTCATAACTAGAGGCATACAATAGATCTATATAGAGAGAAATAATGAGAAGAAATACTAAACAAAAATGATAGAAGAAAACAATAGTGCTAACAAACAACAATCAAACAAAAAAGGGTTAGCAAATATACCACAAAACATGAGAAACACCCCCTATAAGAAGAATCAACAAATCTCACCAAGAGATAGACAATGGAACCACAAATCAAAGGGGAATAAAATCATCTACAGACATAAATCAACCTCCCCCTAGTAGGGAAGTCCTCCAACATCATTTGGCATCCATCTTTGATCATTTCTTTAGCTTCATGTCTCAACCTTTCTATTTTTGAGATCTATAACCTCTATATTTTGCCATCTCACCCAAGTTAGCCATGGGAATCCCACCTCTAGGGTTGGAAAAAAGAATAATGCATAGAAAATGAGAAGTCATTCGGTCCTCCATAAAATCTTCAATCAAAGTCCCTTCATTTTGACCACCGCTATCTGAGGGATGAGAAGCCAACTCTCCCTCTAGACCAACTTTTCTTCCACCATCATCTTTGCAAGAGAAGGAAAGGGAGGAGGGGAGAGGGGATTTCTATGGGCAAAGAAAACTCCATGGTTGCACCAAAGAAACTTAGCATATGGGGGGGTGCGGTGGGGTGGGTCGGCGGGCTTTTCTAAATCCTTTGAGGACATGTTAAATAAAAGTGTATGTTATATAGAGTATGTAAAATAAGGCATGTACTCAATTTTTGAGAAGATATAAAGTGTTTGAGAATGCAATTGTAGTTAGAATGACTACAATGCATTATGGTTATGTTTATTTATGTAAATCAATAAATATAAAATTTTGTAATAGTTTTACTGCTAGGCGAAAAAAAAAATAAGAATTGGATGTCATATTGATTAACTACAATTAGTTATGTATAAATAATTTTTATATAGGAGATTTTGTCTTTATATTTTTTTATATTGAGTTTTACAATATACATATTGTACAACTGAATTTGAAAATGCAAAAGAATAATTCATATGTGTAGGTTGCAATTTTTTATATTAAGATTTGAATTATACATATTGATATTTTGGACACTTATCCACATCCACAGGTACTTTTGTAGATCTTCAAGAACATTGGAGTTATTGTGAGAGTTTCCAGAGTGTGAAACATTGATTGTATCCTCCCCATTTTGTTTGTTTTACTTTAATATGTATGCACACACATAAAAGTGATGCATTATGTAGGCTTCAAACTCTAGGTATTCATCACATTCTACTTTTTCTCCTATAGATGGGGGTGTTTATATTTTTATTGCTCCTAGAAGTACCAAAAGCATGGCATTTTTTTCCAAACATGGGATATATTTAGTATATTTCTTATTCTTGACTCTTTAGTACACAAATTATTGCTTTAGCCATGATTTTTTGTCACTAAAAATTGTACTCACAAATGCATGTAAGATTTAGCATATATTTAGAGGCACAAGACTCTATAGGACATCCTTACATCTTCAACAAAACTTGGTATATTATTATCAAATTTTATTTTCTAGATTTTAGCAGATTATCATTATATGCACTTACCTGTATGTAAATTTCCTTGTATATTTCACATAAGTTTTGAGGTTTGTTTCAAGGGCTTTAGGAGGCAAACAATATTGTATCCACTATCATCTCATTTTACTTTAATATGTATGTGTGCACACATACATCAACGTGAATCATTATGTAGACACCTAAAATTCTTCTATGCATTTATTAATCATAAAAAAACATTATTCTAATGTACCTGTATGTTTATCGATTATTTGTTCAAATTAAGCTTTATTGGTACTTTATTTTTTGTCTAGTCATTTTTTTTGTCCCCTCGCCACCCCCTCTCTCCTCTAGTCTTCTCTCATCTCCCCTATTTTATCCTCTTTTTGGGACTTCCCTAGAAATGTACAATGCATTTTTTTCGGTGTGGGCCTTTTTTATCCATTAGGGTCCCATGAGGGATTTGAATTTTTTCTTGTTGGCTTTTTAATTCTTATTTTATCATTTTATGACCAATAGGGTCATACTTTTCAATAAATTTAACTATAAATTCACAAGCACATTTGTGCATCCAGGACATCAATCAATAAGTACGAGCAATCAATGCAAGAATATAGAGAAGAAATCTAGAAATTTAAGGAAATATGAATAAGATCTAGTAATTATTGTCTCTACATTCTAGTGGATATCAAACATTTACTAAGCATTTATTGTAGAATTGAAGATTTTTATTTTGACATACTTGCATTACACTAGACTGCTTGGTTGAGTTGCATTTTACTTGATATATTTCCTTTGATATTGTGTATTATTGTGCAACAACTACTAAAAAATCAACATAATTTTTTTCTATAAAACTACTAAGCCAACATAATATGGGTTTTTACTATTATAAAATATACTAATTTTATAATAACTTTCTCAATCTACTTAAACATAAGTGTTAGATTTTTTGTGTCATTCTCTTTTATGAAAATTATGCATTAGGCCAATTAAAAAAATTCCTACTTCAATAAGTCATTTACTTTTATAGTTTCAATAAATGGTATTTAAACATTAACCAAGCCCTTTAAACTTGTTAATTTACTTGTACAGTTGTATTGGCATCCACGAATTTCATTCATCATGTTCATACCTACAATACTTTATTTATGAAACAGAGTATAGTACCCTCACCATTTATTTAACTCTTAATAACTTAATTATACCTACACTCTTTTAGAAATAATGATTGACTACTAAAGATTTATTCCCACATACATTGATCTAGGTGATTGTATTATTAAATCACCAATAAAAATCATTATTTATTATTTTTGATACTTTTAATATCTTATTGAAGATAATTACATGTCCTTATCTTATATTAACAAAATCAATTTATTCCTTGAATTGCTTGTCAATTTATATATTTATTTCTATACAATATTTCAAATACTATTTTTGGTAACATTATTGTTATTAAAATTGATATCCTTTCCAAACCTCCATACTTAACAACTTTAGCTCATTTATATATAACTATGAGAAAGTAACAATTACATGTTCAATAAATTTTAGTATTGTTTTACACATTTAATAGACTCTAATTTTTTAGTACAATAAGTTCATAAAATCCATGTATGTATCAGGTTAGGAAAAAAAGTAAAATTCATTTATGTCCAAGACCAATATAGCATTATTTAGGGACTTATGTTCAATTTTTTTTTAATAATTTAGTCAAGCCTAAGATCTCTGTGGATTTTGGAAACAAGGACCACTAAACCAAAGTTACAACTTTTTATGCAATCACAACCCCAAAACAAGACGATCATTTATAATTTCAAAGGTGACACGTGATTCCACTTGAAACTATTGATGCACCAATCATTAATTTCCTTTATAGTCTAAGCATGCATAAATATTATTAAAATGGCAATTACTATGCTTACAACATGACTAGTTTTCTTCTAGGCAAGGCATTAGGAAAATTCCCAAATTACACTTGTAACTACATAAAAAGTACTAAGAAATAATAATCAGATCTCAAGCTACATCAAAATAAAATGTAAGTATATTCACAAACTAAATTATACTAACATAAACACAACTCATTTCATAGTCTAGGTTTACCAACTTAAAATAATAGAGATCAAATTCCTTTCAATATGTATATTTGTATGTACTTTACACTAATAATCGTAATATTATTAAATAGTAAAATATAGTGATACAATATTCTAAGAATAGTCATCAAAACATGGTGTGATAACAAGTGTAATAGTGTCATTTTTATAAAACAATAACACAGTAAATTTTAACATTTAAATATGTAAATTCTATTATAAGTTATTTAAATAAAATTTACTTTACATACAAATCCATGATGTATAACGCCCTTGAGGACCAATAGTGTATCCACCATATATTTCAATACAAAAAATTCCTTTAAAGAGAATAATACTATCACATTAATCTAACAAGATACAACTATTAACTTTAATCTACCAAACTTCTTACATTTTAGCAACTTTTTTACAACTTGGCAGTTATAATACACTCTCTAACATTTTTTTGACTCAATTGTCTTGTACATACACAAAATATGTATGATATATTGAAAACACTATAATTTAATTCATGTTAAAATTTAAACAAAAGTTTCATTTTGATACTTCATATTAATGTAATCCCTTGCAAGGTTTGATACAATGAATTCTCATGTTTTTATATCAATAATTACACTTCAAACTAAAAACAACATTCCTAAGATATTTGATAGTTAAATAATGCAAATATTGACTAAGATAATCCCATCGATCAGTGGATAAGTCTTGCCACTACCCACCCCAACCATAAGCTTGGGTGTGGGAAACACTTTATAACATGAATGTAAAAATTGAGTGAGTGAGTGAGTGAGTGAGTGAGTGAGTGAGTGAGTGAGTGAGTGAGTGAGTGAGTGAGCGAGTGAGCGAGCGAGTGAGCGAGCGAGTGAGCGAGCGAGTGAGTGAGTGAGTGAGTGAGTGAGTGAGTGAGTGAGTGATATTTATAGAAATGTACTATATCTTTAAATATACATACAAGTGAATATTACTTGTGTATAACTACCTAGGTTGTAATAACCCATTCTTACTACAAATATAATTGAAGTTTACTTTTACAAAAATGTAACTTAGTTATTTACAACCTAAGATATTATTTTCCATGTAAGGACTTTTGTTTGAGGATGTATTATAGGTTTTAGGAAACCTAATCTTTATCAACTCATTACCAACAATAGTGGTGTGACCATGATTACCATCTTTAAATTTTCATAGCTTTTCCTAGTGGTTTTATAGTCTATACTAGATAGGTATTAGCTCTAGTTAGAGTAGGTTTTTTGCAACCGTCTTTAATATTTTTTGTTCATTTATAAACCATAACTTTATCCAACTTAAGCTGATCATTAACCCTTAATCTTCTCATAATTAGTTTTATCCTCTCTGTGACTATAAGACTTATAATGAACTTAAGGAGGGATTGATTAGGTTGTTTACAACCTTTGATACACCATTTTCCCTTTATGTTCTCTACTTTTGGGTTTTTCATAGTAAAAATTTAAATCTAATTTTATAAACCAAGATTGGTCCTATGAATTTTAATATCGTATTCACCACCTAGGAATAGATTATAACTCTTAAAAACATGTAGTTTTATAAATTATTCTTAGGTAGATAACTACAGCTATTAAGGGTGTTAACACTAGATTAAAACCTATCTTGGTTAAATATATAACATCCTTAAGATATTGGTTAGTGATTAGGGTCTACCCTGAAAATTTGTCACATTTCTTTTAGACATATAACTTAGCTTAATAAGTATTGTGTTTTAACATTTATAGATAGGTTATTAACCAATATGTGTAATATTCAGCCAAATACCAATGCAATATTTATACAAAAAGTATGAAAATGCATTTTCACAAAGTGAAAACTCAACAAACCTTATACAAATCAAATTTATTTTTTGTTTGTGAAGAAATAACACTATTGTTCTTAATGCTTGATATAAGCAGATGTTAGGTATTAGTGCTTCATATGTGTGTATGTGGGTAATTTTATTATAATGTGTATGTGTGTGAGTTTTAATAAAAAATCAAATTTGTAACTGTGAAGATAATAAAATGAGTTTTACATGAGCTACACAACCAATTAGAAGACAACTTGTGGGATTGTCTTTATGAGATAAGATAAAGAGATTTGGGGATAGTAGATTAGTGTTGACTTTTTCTTTGTAAGATTAAAAATGTATATATATTTTAATATCTATCAATCAATAAAATATGTTTTTGTGATCGATCAAAATATTTTGAAAGAAATCTCAACCAATTTTCAATACTGATATCAAAACAGGTTCTTTGAGAACCTCTCTACACCTCTTTGACATCTGGAATATCAATACCAAGTAACACAGACCACGTGTGGAAGTATCTTCATTCTATATGCCATCCATTCATTTATTCTAACATTATAATAACAGTGTAGACCACGTGCCATTTTTATTATTATTCATCTATATGGTCATAGTTTAAATTATATTTATGTATCAAGGTTTGATCTTATAAGTAATCCATTGCATGAATCTATAGACACCCATTTTGTTACAAGTACACATATTTTTAGTTTTATTGTATGTATGTACCTTTTTACTAAGAGTTAGGCATATAGTGATGCGGCCTCTCATGGACATCTTCAGTTCCATCTTATTTCACTTGATTTACCTAACACTTAAGCTTGTGTGTTATGTTTTTTTTAATCTTCATCCAGTGTATGCTAGAGAGCCCTACCTTTTTTACTTATTTATATATATTATTGCCTCTAAAAACTTATGTCTATCCTGGACACTAGCATTGACATTAGTGTCTAGCCTCGATGCAACTATCCAAACTTTTTTTTTTAATCTTTTTATGTAACTTTCACTGTGTGACCATTTTGTTATCCCTCTTTGCCCATCATATGGTCAAATTTTTATGCATCACTAGGTTTTTATTCAAATTCAAAAGGGTTCCTATATATACAAAGTCTACGTTTTAATTACAACACCTTCCAATTTGATAAGGCAACTTTGTAGTAAGAAAGTATTATCTATCTTAAGCTATATAATTGCACTACAACATTGTTTTAAATATATGAATCATTTAAAAGGTTAAATATACTATTGCATCACTTGAACCAAAGGTAACTATGGGGTAAGTGCCCAAAGTTGGGGGACAAAAAGTGGCCCAATTGTGGACATGATTTTCTTAAATTTTCAAAAATCTAAACTTCTGTAAATAATTTGAGATATCTACACCCTAAATTTGAAGATGGTGTAATAACATGAAATGTAGAATTTTGAGTCTAGTTTCCAAAACACTATTTTTTTTTTAAATGGTTAAGTATAGCTAGGTAAAGCATCTAAAATTTGAAGAGAAATTCCTATTTTTTTAGAAAACATAATAGATAGATGGTTGTGTGATGCACCATTTTTTTAGCAGCGTTTAATATTATTTGAAACCCTTTAGGGAAAATTTATATAAGATCTTCTAGTTTTTTACCTATATTTTTATATATTTTTTCAATGAATACTTTTTTTTATGAATTTTGCAAGTAAATAGATCCTGAAAACTGATAAAAAATGGAAGTCATCTGTGCAACGTGCCTAACTACCTCAGAAAAAATAAAAATTAATTTTTTTAATGTGTGTATAATTAGGCCTAGTTTATGACCATATAACGTGTTTTTAACTTAGATAAAAGAAATATAAATTACATGAACATATATAGGCATGTATGTTTGTGGCATGTAATGGCCTACAAAGGTATAGTTAGAAATCAACATGGTTTGAAACCTTAAATTAGTCCAAAAATTATAAAAATCGTATTTTTGGAAAGAGGAGAGCGTGTTCATCATGATGGTATAATTTTTTTGAATTTTCACTCTGAAATTATTAGTATATTTGGAAATCAAAGTTAAAATTTGTTATTTTTTATCATAACTCTCAAAACTCAGTTGTACATTGACAACTCAAACCTTTGGCTCAGGAATCCAAGCCATTCCTGAGTCAAAAGGTGCCTGAATTGAATTCAAATTTAAATATCACAATCATGTTAATAATGTGATCACATTATTAACATGATTGAATTATTAACATGATCGCATTATATATTCTCAACACCCTAAAACTTGAATTTGCATTTTGACCTACTAAAGGAACCATTAAGCCTAGTAATCTTAAGATCAAAGTTTGGTTGATTAAGATTATTGTTTGGGACCAATGTTCTTGTCAAGATTTGATAGAATTGAATGATAATTAGATATGTATTAACCTATGAATCAATTTATTGTTCATTTGACATGAGTCTAATCTTCTTTAAAATGCAGACAGTCCTAGTTCATCTTAGACAGGATCAAGAAGTCAAAAGTTGGTTTTTAATGATCCACTAATCCAAATCACTCATAATTTGGTAGATTTCATTTTGTAAATGATTAAATAAATTATATTATCTAAGAAACAATTTGATTACAAGGATCCTCTGATTGTGTACTAACAAACCTAGAGTATTAGGTTTGAAAGAGAGTTCAATGATATTATAAATTTTTAAGGATTAGTTATTTGAAAGTTGGAATTTGAAAAGGAATTTATAATCTTCACAAGATTCAAATGGTGTTTTTAAACAATAACAAATAAATCAAGGGTCATTGTATTTTGTGTCAAGAGTGTATACAGTCTTAAAAGACGCTGAATTTGGTTGATTAGGATTGCATTAGTTTTTGTGGATAATTGGTGATGTTTGAAACTTGTAAAAAACTTTTATAAACTTTGTAGTATTGTTTGAGTCTCTAATAAGTTTGTTTGATTCAGTAATTAAAGTTATATAAGGATCTATTTTCAAGGTATATCAATGCGTTAGTACCTTGTTTTGCATATAATAAGTTGTCTTTAATCAATTTTAGAGATGTCTCAAACATACATGCCTTACGATATAACTGATTTTATCATGAGAAGTCATAAAATGCATTTTTTAAACGTATGGCCAAAACGTAGCCTTTGGATTACCAATATAGCTATGCATTTGAAGTAAATTGGGGTTATTTCAAGCCCCTTCAACCTAATTGCATGACTATAAAATGTGATTTGGGGGTTGTTCAGCATTAATTTCATTAGATCAGTTGAAGCAAAGAAACATATTTTATTTTTATGTAAGTTCAACATGTATAGAATGTGGTTTTGAGCTCAATAAACATGAAGTCTCATCTCATGAATACAAATGTTGATTGGTTTAATTATGGAAGTCATTAGGGTAAAGATGAGCCACATGAACATATTTTAAATTATATATGCAATGTAATTTGGAGTGAAATTAACCCTAATGTCATGTCATAAATAATTAATAAAAGATTTGATTAATTTAATCCAGGAGTAATTTGAGCCCAATTTAAACCCCTTAAAGAGCAAGATATGATTTGGGGCAAAATTAAAAGTTTGATTCTATCATGAATTGATCCAATTAGTCAAATTGTGCAATTAGGGGCATGATTTTTGCAACATTGGTCCCCTAAACCAAATTTATGTCTAAATAAATTATATAGTTCATATATGAAACATGTGTGGCTTAATTAACCCTAATTTTATCAAAAATGCAAACATGTTCAGGTAATTATCACAAATAGTGAACAAGTAGTTCACATTTTCTTCAATTACCTTAGTGATTGGACCCTATATCCAATATCTTAAACCCTAAAACCTATACTTTTTAGCTTAAACCTTAAACTATATACCATTTACCTTAAACCCTAAGCCATAATCCCTAAACCCCAATCCATTTAAATTATAGACCCTAAACCAATAAATTTATCCCTAATTAACATCCTTTATATAGTAAGAATTAGGTTCACAGGGATGAACTTGGTCAAAATTGCATCACTCATTACCATAATTGACTTCATAGGCTTAATATGTGATGATGTGGGGGATAATTGATCCCAAATTCACATTCTTTACTTATAGATCTAGGTTCAAGGAGCTCAAATTTTCCCCAATCACAATCATGATTGTACCTTATATACCCTAAGCCCTAGTCCCTAAAGTTTCTAATCCCTAAACTCTAAACCATAAATATAAACTCTTTAAACCTTGAACCAATCATTTTAGACCAAATTAACATCATTTAGAATAATAATTAAGTTCACAGAGCTCTGTTTGGCCTAAATCACATGATCGATTGCCCCATTTGACTAATTCACTCAATCTGTATGATGACATCCAGTGTATAATGACAACCCAAAAACACATTCTAGAGTCACAAATGGGTCAAGATGATGATCCAGTGATTTTCTTGGGCTATGTTTTGTAATCAATATTACTAAAAGTGAATAAACATGGAATAATTCTATGTATCTATATTTCATGGAATAGTATTGGATTGTCATCAATTTGTATATTGTTTTTGAAAGGCCCTAGAGGCCATGATCAAGTCACTTTTGTGTGTATTGGCAGGCTTAAACAAAAGACTGTAGGTGAGTATTTGTATGTTTATGTTGGATTGAAAAAAAGTAACAAATGTTCATTACCCTTTTATTTGAAAGCTTACCCTGTTTACATAGTTAGCACTATGTTTTGTAGATAGTCAATACCTTGTTATGCAATCAAACGCCAAGAAAGGTTGATGTGTGACCAAAAAAGGTAAATGTCCATGTATTTGGTATAATTTGGTGTAATTGAGGAGAGCACAAATCATTATAAATATATTTTGGGAGTTTGGAACTATTGAACACAAACAGATCTAACACAATAGACCCCTTTTTTGCTAAGTTACCCTATGTCTATTCGATTAGTGTACCAATTAAAGTATGTGTATGGTTGATAAAGTGTATGATTTTGAACTTGATAAAATTATGAGCACATGTAGGAGGAAAATTCATTGTGACAATAGTTCATTGGGGGTTTAGTAACCTTTAAACTGTAAACAGTCCACTAAAGAGTGACTAATTTCTATGTTTTGAGTTGGTTGAAGCGAGTGATGGTTGATCAAAGGCTCTTACCTATTGGGAAATGTGAAAACTAATAACATATAATTGAGGAAGATATTAAGTTCATTTTAAAGGACTTAAAACTAAAGAAAGTGAATTATGAAGCCTCTCAGCCTCTAAAGACAGGTAGTTAGGGTTTCAAACCCAAAAACCCTAAACTCCCATTCAAACTATGTAAAATTATTGAAATTTGGTATTATAAAATATTTTGATGCCCCAATAAGGATTAAAATTTTTTGGACTCCATATAGTATGGATTTGTATGGTTTTGATGAATGTGTCATGAATGGAGGGTTAGAAAGGCATAATTGGACAAGGGCTTATAAAGTAAAAGGTACCTATAGAGAGAATTGAAGAATATAACTTTAGGGAGATTTGTATCAAGATATAGGGTGGTATAAAATGTGTTTATATCTTTAGGTGAGTTTATAAATTTTTCAAACAAAGTGAAAATGTAAAAAAAAGGCTATAAGCCTAGTGGGGTCATTAGTAGTTTTGTATGTGAAAATGAGTATTGAAGTGTGATTCAGGGTTTAAAGGATGTTAAAGCAAGTATGATATGATCATACAAGATCAACCATGATAATATATTGTACTTATGAAACCTATATCAAGATTTGGTACTTGAAACCTAAGAGGATTGCCTAGTGAGAAGATAGTGAAAGAGTGAGAGGAAGTTTGTGAATTGAATGAATGAAATGAGTTATAGAATGAATGTGAGAGGTTTTTAAGAGGTATAATGACACCAAGAAGTGTTTCAAAATTTTACAAAAATTAGGTACAAATAGATTAAGGCCATTAAGCCTAAGTGATAAGAGTGTCATTAGTCATTTCCACTACACAAAATGAAATAAAAACTTTAATTTTAAAAAGATATGGGAGATCCAAGTTTTATAGCATTAAAAAGAATAATTTTTTAATCCTCATTTATGTGAAATATTAAATATGAGATCTAATAAACAATATTTTGGAATATCAAAACAACAATATACAATAACACATAATGAAATAAAAACTAAATATAAATTAGATAGATTGTCATGATAGGCATACAATATAGGCACGTGTGTGCAATATAAATAATACATAGATTATCATGATAGGCATACAAAAAATTACATCTAATAACATAATATATAATGTTGGGTGAATGGCATATACACATATACAATGCCAAAAATGCATAAATTGCCATATAGGCATATAAAAAAGTACATCTCATGTAAGACATCCTATTCATCAAATAACCTCCATCTCTTTGCCTTCCTCAAAGAAGACTCTCCTTGGGATGCCCTACTAGTAGATGGAGACCCCTCTAATGCCTTGGATTACTCCAAGGTCTGACTGTGAGTCTTATGCTCATAGCTCACTTACAGATGAACTTATTCAAATACAAGAATTATTACAAAATTAACATAAAATACATTCAACTAATTATTAAGAAATTAATTTTAAACTACAATTAAAAATAATTTAAACATGTACTTACTGCAAGCTCATGATCCTACTCAATCTATTTTTCACACTCAAACAAGTCAATAACAGGCTCAGTTATTCAAATAAGCATATCAAATATTGTGCAGACTTATTACCCAGTTAATTGCCAGATTCTTGAGTCTGATTAAAATTAATTATCAACCTAGGATGCGTATGCTTTTCAAGGATGTCAGCACTATATATGCATTATTTATTTATAGATTAACTTACTTCACTAGTAGTAGTACAATGAACTTATATTGAATTCACCAAATAGTTATACTATGAAACTAATATAATAAAAATATAGAAATACTTCACACTTATGAATCACACATGCATCACACTTTATATAATCAAACTAATAATGAAATCAACTTACGCAACACACTTAAACTAAAGAGGGTCAGGATCTTCACTGCAACTCCTTCTGAGGGGGCCCTTCCTCATTCAAAATTAAGTTCAAATCCTTCTCTAGGAGACTTGCAGAAGCTTATTATAGAATCAACCTTCTCGTTACTCAAATATGTAGTAATTAAATATTGCTACAAAAGAATACAATATTTATAATTCAATGACTTCTATAATTCTACTCTATTATTATCTATCCAACTCCTAATCTAATATAGGTTCTACTATTAAATACAAAAGGTAGTTTATTAGCTTTAACCAAAAACACTAAAATAGAGAAAGTAAAAATACTTTAAGAATTACCCCAGTCAAACTTTAGGTGGTTAGTAACTAAAAGTACTTGTTTTAGACTTGACTAGGTTAAGGACAATGTATATTGTTTTGTTGTTTTACTTCTTTTTGTTTCCTTTCCATTGTCCTTGTCTTTCTCATCTTTGGTAGCACATCCAAGGTTATTTACATGTGGGGAGTTTATATAATAATTATGGAGGATCCTCTTTAATCATCTACTTGATTCTTAAGATAGATAGATGTGCCCTTAAGATCTGATCATAGTAATAGTTATGTTTTATGTAGTGGTTGTGGGTCACATGTAGGTGAAAATCTATAGTTGTTACAGGGAACCTACAATTACTATGGGAAACATGTATATGGAAGCCAATAGTTTTTGTAGGCAACCTTCAGGTGGAAGCCAACAGTTTCTATGGGAAACCTGTAGGTGGAAGCCAATAGTTGTTGTGGACAGCCTGTAGGTGGAAGCTAATAGTTGCTATGGGTATCCTGTAGATGGAAGCCAATAGTTGTTGTGGGCAACCTGTAAGTGTTGTGCCAAAACAAGATTCTTGTAGCCTTAGGTTACCTTTCAATTTTTTGTTAAATAAAGTTACACAAGTATAATCTAATTAAAGAAGAAATATCATTAATTTATAACTAACACACACACACACACACACACACACACACACACACACACACACATTAATGCACACACAAAATCATAAATTCATTCATTAATTTGCATGAGTCATGGATGGTTATGTGGATTTACATAGAAAAGGTATGGATGAGGTTATAAAATAAATAAATTGGTGGCCTCATCATCAAATATGGGAGAAACATGAGAAGTTGCTCTGCTAATCATCTAACTGGGATTATCAAATGTCATAGGACAAACCTGCATACACTGTATATTTACATAATTTATATTTGCCCCAAGTATGTAGTAAAATTATTAAAACATGTCTATTTTTAAAATTCAAAATTACAAGTTAATATATACCTCTATCAATGCCTGTGTAGATGACATTGCAGCAGCAATGCCTATGTATGTCTTAGCTCATAGAGAGGAAGGAGCATCTACTTGAGCCATCAACTGATCATGTAAACAAGGTTTCACTTACTTTTATATAAATTATCAAATCTTATATATAGAAACCATGCATATCATGATTAGACAATGTAAACCAAAAATCATGGAAGTGTAATTACCATACAATGTGCAATGGCCAAGAATAGCAAGTAGTTTGTATGTTGGAGGTAATATAAAAATTGTAATACATGTAGGAAGTGTGAGTGGAAGAGTAGATGGAAATAATAATACCACTTTGACAAGGCAAAGTTAGGGAGAGAAAAAGAATAAGAAACATATCAAGAACTATGTCCTTACTTGTAAACCTTATTTGGATAGAGTAAAATACTATTATATATTTACTGTGGAAAGGTTGAGCTACACATATATGGCCATCATCCTTCTATTATATGCATGACATACGTCATCTATATCTCTATATATAATACATAGATTGATATCACATTCATTTATAATAGATGGATGACAAGTGATTTTTGGGAAAGCATCCAACCAATAGAAAAGAGTGAGCCACGGTGAATCCACATCTTGATGAAGGTGTGTGTCAATAAAATTCTACCAATAGGTCTAGGAAGGGAGGTCCTTGTCCAATATATCAATTTTTAGCCATCTAAATATATTGTCTTGTTTTGGCTCAAGAGAACAAAATTGGCAAATAGTTTGGATGTTGAATTGGAAGAACCTGCAAGGTGTAATTGTTGAGGCTGGCACATATTTTAGTACCAACACAAATGGTGGCTCTCCCCACAAACTTTTCAATGGGGCAACAAGATATTGAGACCCAATGCAATTTTTTCTAGTATAAGTAATGTTGAGTAGAGAGGTCATCTACCCTTTATACCGTTGTCATAGCCAAAGTAAGAGGTGTAATGAGGCATTACAATTAAAATCTAGACCTTTGGTGAGGCCAAAGAAAAAGGTGTAATGAGATATTGCAATTGAATTATCATGTGTATTACAAGATTTTGGCTCAAACATGAGAAGGTAAGGTCGACACCAAAATTTGTAGCCCCCCTTTACCTAACTCCACCCCTTCTTACAAAATACACCTCTTAAATTGGTCATCAAATATTATAAACATTTATTTAAGATCTTGTAATGAAATAAAGCAAGATTTAAGTCAATTTATTAAATTTATTTAAATAATTCAATTTAATGTTGGGGCTTGAGTCATGGTCCTTTATGTCTAAGAAGACTCTTAGAGTTGCATTGTTAAGTTAATGATCCACTAAGTATGATTATTGTTGTTTTAATAATCAATGAGTAATTTTAAGGTTTTGATTGGGTCTGCATTGATATTATTTGAAAGAAATTATAATTAATTTAGCCAAGTATTTTAATTATTGATGTGAGTATCCCTTTAGTCCCAAAAAAAATAAAGTTCAATTAATTGAATTTGTAACTTATTTATGAGTTGGTTGTAGGTAGGTTAATAGTCAAAATTATTTAACTAGGTTGAAAGTTAGTTGATTTGGGTGGAATGGATGCAATATAATTAGTGGTTACATCAACCAGCGAACTAAAATCACATTGCATAAATTGATATGGAATTAATGGAGAAAGGGATCAAATTTATGAGTCATCTTTACATTTGCCCACTATGATGGGTCTTAATCATGTTAAATCTAATTCTTTGTATTTTTACCCTTCATGCACATTTCTTCTCTTTTACCTTAAATTCCCTTACTATTATCACTCATTTTCAAGGGTAACATGTGGATTTATGTATAATGTTAATGGTGACATAAGTCATAATGAGAATATGAATATATTGAGCTTAGCAACTTCATTTTCAAGATAGTGTTACCTAGAAGGACCCCTAGATATGTGTTCTTCATTTTATAAGTATCATTTGTGGCATGTGAACTACCCTTATCTAATCTTGAATGAGATTATTCATGGGATCTTTGTGGGATTTTCCAAAAGTAGTTATATAAATACTGTTGATCCCATTCTCATAACTTGCAACTATTGTGGTTCCTCTTTAATGGTTTGTGATACCTCATAACAACTTCCAAAGGTTCACGGTACCCCCAAGATGATCAACCCATCTCCAAAATTTGTGGACAAGTGTATTTATATAGGAGGAAGAGGATTTTAAAGGTTTAAAGTTGATTTGAGTCAGTATGGTACAATTTCATAGTCAATAGCCTTTAATTAGGCCTAGGAGACCTAATTAATCCTGAGGGGTGTTGAGGTAGGTATTCTCCAAAGAGAGTTAAGTTATGAAAGTCCCTACATGAGCTATGTGATGTAATGGGCTATCTGAATGTGGGTTTGGTTTGGTTGGGAGCTTTGTAGTTTACTCAGAATAAGGAGGTTTGCCTCAAAAAAGGGCTAGTAGAAGGAAGGTGTCAAAGAAGAAAGAAGAGCTAAGTGAGGAGTTAAAGCTTGGGGGTTATGTGGAATAGTTGGATGCACGAAATGAGATGTAATTAATTAGGTAGATGCACTTATGAGTATTGTGGAAGGACAAAATCAAATTAGCATGTAGACCTATGAAAATACATAAGAGGATTGTAAAGAACAGAGCAAAGATAAAGAGAGAGAACATGAAAACAAATAAAGATAAATTTAATTTAAACTTATAAGGCAAATATACATAGAATAAATGTACATAGATCATAAGATTTACTTGAAAATTTACCTATGTATAAGTAAATGGTGTCATCCTAACAGAGACAGATGCAATAGTGGATGGGCTAGCAGATGGATCCGAATATGGCAACAACAATCGTGACAAATCAAATGTTGTAAATGTCGACTGTGATGATGAAGGCACTGTCACCTCTTAAAACATAAAAAATGATATATATATATATATATATATATATATATATATATATATATATATATAATTCAATTTCTATGTAAATTAATTGTTATCTAAATTAAAGTTGCAAATATAACTTAAATTTAACATGACATATAAAATATAACTGCATCTGTGTAGTGGTTGATGTCTACACACCAAATGTGCATGCCAAAAACACATCACTCATAAGAATATTATCCAAGCTCTTTGAACCACCAGTGTCATCATCATTAGAAGGTCTAATGCATATAAATTTGTAAGAACTGCAAGGATGGGGTCGGGTATGCACACTAGGTGGTGTATCTCTAGCATCTCTCTATGAGAGCCTACTCGTATGTTGAACGAGTGTATTGGTGAGCGAACTAAGAGCATGCAAAGTGTTGATCTCTATGACCTACTAAATTGTAGAGGGGTCTTAAGCTCAAATGGCTTTTAGATACAAATTTGTACATGTTGATTAGGTGCACGTTGATCCCATGCAAAGCCTTTTTTTCAGCCCTGAAACTCACTAAAATCAAAATAGTTTGGAATCTCATTGAGTACAAACTCATAATAGAGTTTCTCAAAAAATACAATGGGTGGATAGTCAAATACTATCCACCATCGATCTCAAAAATTAGTTGTGATTAAGTGATGTATGTAGTGATGGATTGAAAAATGTTTAGTGATTATAGGAAATGGGGCATTGGTGGTTGGGTCGATGAATAAGGCACAAATGAAGGATTTTGATATTTATTTGTTCTTGACCTAAAGTGCTGACAATTTGTTAACATAATATGCCCTACAAGTATCCTTCTATGAAGTCCATCCGTCAGTTTGAATCATTATAGAGTCAATTTGACCTAATAAGGTCTCTAGGGAATTGGCTAGCTGGGTGCAGTGGTGGTTAGTGGAAGTGGGATATCTCATTCTCCCAATTAATTCTTCAATTTCAATTTTATTTTCCACAATATTGTTAATTAGAATCCCCTGACTATCAAGGGGATTTTGTGGAACTGTAGGAGGGTTAGGTGGAGTGATAGGAGGAGAAACAAGAGCGTTTTTTGGAGAGTTAGGAGGAGGAGGAACAAGAGGGTTCTGTGGAGGGTTAGGAGGATTAACAGGATGGGTTCAAAATAAATAAACTAGAACTAAAAATTAGGGTTAAACAATGAAAATAATGAAAAATTAGGGTTGACAAGTGTAGATTTCTATCACTTACCTCTGCTACGTGGCGGCACATAGATCAACATCGTCGTGGGATGAATGTGGTAGCTTTTTGGCACTCTTTTGTCTATCTCACCCAAAATGCAATCGTGGAAGCTAAAGGAGAACAAGGAATCTTGAATGCAAAATGATGATTTTGCATTCGGGTTTCAGTTTTTTTTATTTTTTTGGGACATGGGTAATGTGATCGTATTATTAACGTGATTGTGTTATTAAAAATAACAATAACATGATCATGTTAATAACGTGATCACGTTATTTTTTAATATAATGCAATCATGTTATATAATAATGTGATTGTGTTATGGCTCGATAATTATCGAGCCATAATTTAAATGATGTGATCGCGTTAATTAAATAATGTAATCGTGTTACCTAAAATTTCCACGAAATTGTCCCCCAACTCCATAATTTCCCCTAACTCCATGCACTAACCCTAGGACAAAGAGAATATAGTCATACTTTTACAATTACACACATGCATATGAAGGAGAACTACATGCGATTTTGAAGCCCTCTTAGGAGTATTGGCTATGTAGGCAACACTTAGCAGTAACAAGGTTGTTAGGGCTACATCGACTCATGTTACTAACCCCTTTTACCAGGTTGAAAGAGGTACAACGCAAAAGAACTAAAGTTGTTTATTATCTAGATTTGGTACACAAGTAAACATAAGTTGAGGTAAATAATGATTACATAAGGGCAATGCGGATCTGGTTTAAATTTGAGATCATTCATATGTATATCTCATTAAACACTAACATCAGAAATAGACACAAGACATATATGTTGTCCATAAACCTATACCACAATAGAAAACAATTAAAAAACATGGGCATTGATAAACAAAGGACATTGATAAACAAATGTCATTGACAAACAAGGAGCATTGATAAATATATGGAGACATGAAAACATAGATTTAGCAAACATATATATTGATCTGTTGTCCATTATCCCATACATGATTAGAACAAATGGCTTAGGATTGTGGGATATCCAAGGAGAGAAAATTATCATCACATCTCCCAAGGTCATGTAAGCAACCAAAGCTGAACACATGACAGATTATCGTCACACCTCCCAAGGCTGCAGACATAAAGATTACCCGATATTGGCAGTCTGCAACGTTGGCATGGCCCAAGCATGTAGCTACATACGATGATGACAAGTGTAAACAATCTAACGAGGGGAAATGTTCAGGCGAAAATTAAGGAATGATAAGAAGATTAGTAATAAACATAGAAGACTATCCATATTTTTGTGGGACCACGACATCACCGCACTTTAAAGTTGGGCTGAAAGACGGACTCTTTGTAGTAACAATTTATCCATACTTTCTTTCGTATTCAGTTTCCTTTACGACGACTTTGCGTAAATCGTAAGCCAAGTATAGCGGGTGTTCCATTTAAATGTGGGCGTGTGGAAGTTAAGTCAGTTGATCGAAAAGCAAGTTGAAACACAGATTGGCATAAACTTCAACGTCATTCGCCATCGTGTTAGGTAGAGTCTTGGCAATTAAAACGAAGAATGGTCGTTCAAAAATTTAAGCATATTAAGATTATCGAACGAATATGAATTTTGAATTGGAATTTGCATTTGCATTTGCTCCGACAAAACGGACAAAACGGATGAGGAAACTAAATTTAAGGTGTCTATATTTAAGTCGTTTCTTCTTTTGAATACACAAAACCATTCTTCCAATTCAACCCATCTGAGAAATACACGATTGAAGACCGTTGATCTTTCTTTAGGCCAATGAAAGAGATGGATACACATTCCTTCATCCTTGTGACGTTCCTTGATTAGAATTTTTGGATCAATAGTGATAATGAGATGAGGTAAATGATCATGAATTGATATGATGTTGAATTGTAAAAAGTACATCAAGACGGTCATTGTAAATCATTGGATTCAATCATCCATTGATTAAGTTAAGAGACGAGTCATTTATGAGGTGATTTATTTAACTCATTCAGTGATGGAATGGCTTCCTAAATGTTTTTCTTTGATTCTGTGTATTTTAGAGTTTGGAGTGTGAAAAGGAAAGTGTGGGTGAGCACATTATAGAGCATGTATAAGTGTTTTAACATGTGGTAATGCAAATATTTTACATGAATGCCTTTAAAAGCAAATATACTTGTAAGTGCAGAATGAGATAGTAGTAAGAGGAGGATATTTTCTTCAAGGTAATCTTGTGTTTCTTTATATTTTTGTTTTCATGTTATTCTTGCTTTACTTACATGTTTTAGTATTCCTTTCAATATGCAACACTTTCAACTATGTATTATGTACATTTATTAATTGTTTTTAATCTAGTTCATGAGAAAATAACAAACTAGTCAATGAATAATTGTTCCCTGAGTAGTATAGGTTTCATACTAATGATTTTGTAATGAAATATATACATAATTATAGATCTATCCATTTCCATTTTTGGTGCTTTTAGTATGAATCCCAAAACCTAGAAGCAGTGATTCGTAATTAACTAAAAGGGGATGGGTTTATAGACTCATATTTTAGTCCATAAATAGATTAGATAAATGAAGTATGAAATTAAAATTAAAATTAAAATTGGACTGACTACATGGACAAACATTCAATTCTAGTTAGCCACTAAAAAAAATCTTGGTACACTTGAGTGCGCCTCCAAATCAAGTATAGGACTTCCCATATCTAGATGTGCAATCATAATCATAATTCTTACAAATATCAACTTGGTGACACTCCCATATAGATGGAAATGCTAGCTAGAAATCTGGTATGTAGTTATCATTTGATCATTATATGACTCTTGCATAGAAACTAATTGACATGAACACAATCTATTAGTCTTGATCCATTTGAGTGCACTTTCAAAGTAAAACATTTATCATATCCAACTATGCAATCATAATTATGATTCTTAGAGACACTAGCTTGGTGATAGTACACCCATGCTAATGGAAAATACTAATTATACATCTAATACACATTAATTAGTTAATCAATAAATGATTCACGCATGCAAGATAATTTGAATGGATAAGGTCTATCAGCCTTGATCCACTTGAGTGCACCAATAAAGTACAAGAGGTCCCATATTTGGATATGCAATCATAATCTCTGACTCATGTAGACACCCATGTGACACACCTAATAATACTAATGGAAATTAATCACTATGAATATTCTGGTACATGATTTGGAGTTTAGAGTTATGAAATGTGATTGTAATGTTCATTCCTTTCTTAATAGAATACTATACAAAGAGTTATAGTTGGATGTGTTTTTAAACTCTTAAGTACAATCATCTAGGATCTCCCCTTTTAATAAAATTATTAAAAGACTCAAATTTTAATGGCATAGCTATTTAAATATAAACACAAAAATTCTAATTTGGAGAATGTAGAAGATGACACAATCATATACACCAAATGAGTATAAAGAAACCATTCAATAGCAATCTAGACCCCATTGGTAGGTCATCTACTAATAGGAACCCCATAAGCAAATGTAATTATATTTAAGGATTTTGTGAGTGGATACATGTAAAGGAAAGGAAACAATAGGGAAAGAACAATGTCAATATCGATACCATTGATATTGAGATAGAATATGGGGTTATTGTGAAAGAGAAAAATGTAAATATATATACAACTCCTAGGGGTGCATTCATTTGCACTGATCAAATAGAATTCCACTGGTTAATTGAAACCCCATGGATTGGCATTATTTCAATAATAATCGTATACTTGGATAAATAGTGGAAGAGGAGGTTTTGGATAGCTTTCATTATGAAGATAATTTATAATGTATGAACTCGATGTGTTTATGTGTGCATGTCTATTCACGCATTTTTTAATGAATGAGTGCACAAGAGATATTACACTAAGAAAAAGTACTTGAATTCATCCAAATAAGCCTAAAGAGTAGATATTATATAAGTACAATGAAATATAGTAAATAAATATATACTCTATGGATAAAGGATGTAAAGAATGAATGTACCTAAAATAATTGATAATTGACAAGGGGGTTTATAGGCAATTATTTCATTTCTAACTCATATGTGCTCTACTAGAGGCTGAAAATGTTGAGAAGAGGGTCTAAAAGCAATATAGAAAAGAATCTAGAAGGATAACTGTGATATGACAAAACAACCAAAATGACATTGTCGTTATAATGATTGTCTAGAGTAAGACTGTTCTAATTATGATTGTTCTATGCTTGCTCAATAGAAACCTATTTTCAACCAACGAATTGATGTGCAAATTTGATATAATGTCTTCACATTTACTCAATCCCTAATCCATTCCAAGAAGACCTTGATAAGACATAAAAATTTGGGTTTTTTTTACGGCCATGCATCAATTAATCCCTACTTTGTGATGTGTTTATAATCAACACTCATGCATGTGAACAATAATATATGTGTATATGATAATCCCATCCATTACTCTTATCATATGAGATGGAAAATGAAATAGGGGTGGGATCTACATGTTTTTTTACTAATGCAAAATCCTTATTTTGGTACAAGTATTCAACAAAAAGGAAATCAATAGATGCGATATCTAGATGTCTTCCTTGTAATTGTGATACAATTTGAGTGATTGTGTGGTCTAGCTTATGAAAATGTATTAGGGTGTTTATGTATATATATAATTATTGAACTCAAATTATGACCTTATTATTTCACAAGATGACTACATGGTATTCAATCTAATTCTGGTTTTACTCAAAATATGAAAAAACTTATTACAATTAAATATATATGTGCATACATCCATGAAAGTAAAAAATGTAGACTTGTTAAGAACCACACATCTCAGAAATAGAATAATTAAATATATTATATTAAACAGATCCTTGAGGTAGGGTAACACTATATAATATTCCTTATGGGGAACTAATCACACCACTATTGTAGGCCTCTTTGAGGGGGCAACCTCCTTATTAAAGAATACACTCTAATTATAATATATTTATTCATGTTTTTACACTAGCTTATGCACCTTATTTATACTAATTATAATCTAATAAATTATTAACCACTCACGTCCCACTAACATACTTTATCATCTACTAACATTCCACTAACATACTTTATCATCCACTAACACTCCACTCATCAATATGCATTATAATATCATCTCCCTACATACATTACATTAATAACACTCCACTCACCAATATGCATTATAATATCATCTCCCTAGGTACATTACATTCCATCCCCCTTAGCACGTTTCACCCTCAAAACATGTGATTAAGTACATATCAAAATATGTTGAGGACCAAGTGGAGGCCCTTCCATACATCTAATTCTTCCACTTATTCTCCCTTTACTTAGAAAATATGTTTTCCTCAAATCTTGAGGACCAAGTGGAGGCTCTTCTATGTATCCTCTTCTTATTTTGATTATTATTTATTTTTTTGGATAATTTCATGTAAGACAATATTGTGATAAACTCTAACATTCTAACATGAGGTTGATTCTCAAGGGTGGCATCTATGTATGGATCAACCTATAGAATTACATCACCTAGAAACATGTGACCAAAGTTGTCCAATGAAGAGAACAACATGTGTAAAATCATTGACAACAATTGGAAGAAAATAATTTTTTACCTTATATACGGAAGACTCTTTGAAGATAAGAACAAATAGATCCCCTCATGCAAGTGAAATAAATCCTCATGCCATTCTTTGTAGTTATTCTCTAGATTGGTTCGTGTATCTATTTCCTCTCCATAGTTTGTTATTATATGGAAGTGAAGAACAAATATATCCAAAGCATCATTCATATCACCTCCTAATTGATGCAAATAACCATCCAAACCCTCCTTCTTTTCATCCTTATAATTTTTTTCCTTATTATTATCCCATTGATCTAGGAAAGTTTGTTCCATTTCTTCCCATGAATAATTATTACATTATTTTTACTTCTGAATAATCCAACCCATGTAGGATCATCAAGACAAAGGGATAAATATTCTCACCAATATTTTGAGTGAAAATAGAACTCATTAAATTAAAACCACCATTATTGATCATCAATATCATTATCATTAGATAAAATTTGAAACCTCATGATTAATAATTTATAAAAACTAGGGCTATATTGCCAAATATTTAAAACCTCACAACTTTGAAATATAATAACTAAATATATTATATTAAACAAAATCTTGAGATAGGGAAACACCATACAATATTCCTTATGGGGAAGGAATCACTCCACCGTTTGAGGGGGTAACCTCCTTATTAGAGAATACACTCTAATTAACATATATTGTCTTCATGTCTTTAAATTAGCCTATGCACTTATTTATACTAATTATAATCTAGCCAACTATTAACCACTCACATCCCACTAACATACTTTATCATCCAATAACATTCCACTCACATCCCACTAATAGGCTTTATCATCCAACAACATTCCACTCACTTCCCACTAATATTATCATTCCAGTCACATTCCACTCACATACTTTATCATCCACTAACTCTCTAATCAAATCCCACTAACATAATATATCATCCACTAACACTCCCATCACATCCCACTAACATGTACTTTATCATCCACTAACATTCCAATCACATCCCACTAACATAGTTTATCATTCCACTCACATTCCACTAACATACTTTATCATCCACTAACACTCCACTCACCAATATGCATTATAATATCATCTCCCTAGGCACATTACGTTACTAACACTCCACTTACCAATATGCATTATGATATCATCTCCCTAAGCACATTACATTACTAACACTCCACTCACCAATATGCATTATAATATTATCTCCTTTGGTACATTAATATGTCTATCTAATATTCCAAACTCAATAGCATATCCAAGTGTAACAAATGAAACTAGTTTATACAAGGTAAATATAAAAGGTAAAAGAATAATCATGCCTTATTACTTTTTTGGAATTATTGACATCCAAAATCACAATGATGACTATTTTGAATTTGATCTTTTAACCTAGGAATCAACAAAAAAAATTAGGTATACACACGCTCTATGTGGGTTTATCCTGATCCAACTTTCTTGGTCAGGATTATGTTTTTTGGATTTGTGTGTCATCGAGTCTAACCTACATAGTGTTTCTAAATATGATATTTTTTTCATTGCTATGTGAGCTCTTTGCTAATGTTCTTATACTGTTGCTTCACTATTTTATTAGGTAGAATGTGTAGAATTGATGCTATTCCTCTTTTACCTAGCTTAAAACTCCAAAACATAATAAAGAGTTTAGTAATCAGGAAACCACCAAAGTGGTGTTACAAACTATGTATCACACACACTTGTAATAAGACCTCCATATAGTTATGTGAGTGTGTGGATGGAATAGCTCAATTGAAGGTTTTGAGTCTCTACTTCCATATAAATGATAAATGAAACTATTGCATAGACCCTCCTTTGATGCAAGTGGGATGATGAGAGACCAATAAGAAGAACCTAGTCGCAAGTGTGTAATATATGACTCAATAAAGTTCAACATGAAGTATATGTTTATTTATGAAATATGGGCATATATGTCGACATTCTATGTAATTCAATGATTCCATGTAATACCTTCAGGCATATCCAAAAAATAAAATAAAATTGTGGACTTATTAGAAAACTAGAGACATTAACCAATTGAACTTTATATTAGAGATAAATTTGAAATGATGGGAGTAAACAATAGTTTTATTTTAAACTTTGAATTTTAATTGGCCGTTGACTCATTAATGGTCACTTCCTCATATAATTTAAAATGCCAATGGGTTTGTAACTAAATATACATTTTATTCAATAAATTATATAATAATATTTAAAACCCTACTTTTAGGAGTTTTATAAGGTCAAAAAACAAGTTAAATTGTTAGATAACACATGGTGCCACCTCCTGATGTAAACATTAACGTAATGTCTACCAACAAAAATAGTCCTCCCAAATCTGGAGGGTTTTTCATTTTTTTTTGTGTGATTATTTTCTTTAGACAATATTAGCATCAGATAAATTTGGTGATATTAATCTATGTCAAAAATCATTAAAAGTTAAAAAAGAGACACTTTTAGTGTCGTTATTTCATCAAAATCTACTATTGATTATAACCAAATGTTCCTATTTAATGTGCATTCATACTAGTTGCTATGATTTTACTATTCATATCTCAAGTGTTTGCTCCATTCTTGGCCACATAGTTGACTTGATTTTATCATGTTTGATGAGTCTTCAGTGTACTTAGCGAGATTTACTTGTGTTTAGCTTGTGTTCAATGTGTTTGGTGTGATTTCCTCATGTTTGGTATGTCTATAGTTCATTTGGTGTACTTTCCCAATCATTGGTGTGGATTTAATGTGTTTGGCATGCTTGTTACAAGCTTTGATGTGCCTTCATTTTTTATGTGTATATTTTATTCTTCATAAGTATTCACTGTCTTGTATGTTAACTATGTGCTCAAGTGACGTTTCTTCACTATTTATGTTTTTTACATGCTTGGGGTGATTAAAATATTATAAATGTCTAATGTGTGTTTGGTCATATTTATTATTATTATTATTATTATTATTATTATTATTATTATTATTATTATTATTATTATTATTATTATTATTATTATTATTATTATTATTATGATGATGATGATGATTATGATCATCATCATCATCATCATCATCATCATCATCATCATCATCATCAGGTGTATGTCATGTTTTATGGCATCATGATCTATATCATGCACAATAATTTTACTACTTAATCATTTTTTGCCATGACTCTTATGAAACACAATTACTTTAAAACTTGCCTATGTTTCCATGATTTTGATCATGCATCTCTAGGGAAGATAATACATGTTTGTGCTTGACATTTCTATATCTTACAATATCAATGCTTCATTGCTTACATCTTATGCCCACATGAAGTGACTCTTTGATTTTGCAATGCTTATATGTTTTCCATATGGGGCACATCATTGCCTTATACTTATATTGATTACATCATAGTCCCATATAGGGAAAATTACTCATAGCATATGCCCTTCCAAGATTATGTATTTCTATTTTGAACACCATCAAGTTTAATATTTTATTTTACACATGATGTACCATATTCCTTTGTTTTTGAGATATATGTTTCACATGTTCATCCCAAATATGAAAAGGGAGAGGAGGGGGGAATCATTACAATCATTATATTCATCCATACTCTAGGCACTCAACATAAATTTTACTGCTATGAAATTGGGGCATTTAGATTTCACCTACCTCCCATAATGACATGTACTCATGGTATACGACATGTAATAAAAATAACATAATTGTTAAAACACAATTTTATCACCTAATTTTTTTTAGGAATGGAACTCGAAAGAACTTTAGTGTTTGAATATTTCCTGGTTTAGAAGTTGATAGTTTGTACATCATTCTCCAATCATCACTAGTTTTGAAAGTTATATTTTGATTAGTGTTGAGCACTTTTTTAGACTATTAGATTATAACGACTATAACTTGATCTTGTAATATTCAAGATACATCTCTAAACATTACAATTTCTCTATCTTTACTTCTAAAGATTAACTTTGGCTAATTATCTATTTTACATCTATTTTAGTCCTTGTTTAATGTATATGAATATTTATATTACAATTTAATTAAAATCCATTTATCTATATTACACCAAGAAACATGTAATTTAATGATTGATAAATGCCTATGGGCTATTTTTAGGTGCCTACATAATGCATATGTCCTATAGTAATAACAATTTACATGAACACAATTTAATTTATTTGTAAATTTAAATCCATGCCAAAACATAATATTGAGGTGCTTGGTGAGGCACTTATAATTTTTTATTTATTAGTTGTTAGGTGTTCTAAAATAAAAGTAAGGGAGTGCAATGGAGGGAGTTGTTCATAATTATATTTAATGTACATTTGATCGTCACAGGGAAATTTTTACTTTAAATTTGATATCTATTTAACTATCATGTATATATGTTTTTCATTTTACTTGAAGAATTCAATTAAAAAAATCATAATTTTTTCTTTAAATTTTTTTATAGATTCCAACATAATAGTGCAACTAAATTAAGATCATTTTTGATCAATTAATAAAAAATAATACAATTATTGATCAATGTAAAATTACTATTTCTCAACATATATTTATATTAATTATGCCCTTAAAATGTTTGATAAAATATTTATAATTTTTTAATTTATTATAATTTCATTTAAATATAAATTTTAAAACTTGAAATCGATTTATTTGTAAAATAAACTCATCTCAAAATATGGAATTAAACCACTTACTTTAATTATTACAACATCTCTTAAGGGGTTTTAAGCTTCTTTACATAAAACATGCCATTTCTAAAGATTAGATTAAGTTGCCATTTGTGGGGTTCTAAAACACATCGATTCCCTTGTAAACGTAAATAAACACCCTATTGACTTTATTGCGTATATTTAATTACTAAAACTTTATCTTATGTCTTATTCTGGCTTATTACTTAAAGCCACCGGCCAAATATGGCAGGTGTTCCAACCAAATCTCGCCACGATAAAATGAGATATCAAGTGGACGTTAAGACGGTTGATCTTAATTTCAACGTATTTTGACGAACCGTTGGGAGTGTGGCGGTTGGCAGTAGACGTTGGATTTACGTAATTAACATGGGACTTGAACGGCTCTCATTTTTTAATAATTCTTAATTTCGTTTTTATAAAAACTTACATTATATAACTTATGGAATTACTTCCTTATCAACATCAACAAGAAGGTGTTTGTTAAGATTTAGACTGGATCGAATAAGCAAGGAGTTTCTTATAAACATTTAAAATAGTTATTAGGTATTTAGTAGGTTGATACATTTGTTGATTATTGATTCAAAGTATTTTATCAATATTTGATGGTTTTTTATTATTTTCTCATCTTTTCATTTTTTTTTTCTTTTTATATGATTTTTTTTTATTGGACTACGTTTTACAAAGTGTTTGTATATACTTAAGTCTTATTCAATTTTTTTTTTAATATCTAGATTAAAGTTTTTTCTAAAAATAACTCAAAACTTTGGTATCTTTATTAGAGATAGTAGTTTCTAAGATTCCAGAGTGGATCTAGATATGTTGAAAGTACAATTGAACTATCTTTAGAGTTGAGATATATTTCATACAAGGTATGAGAATTGCCATCTTCGAGAGTGTATCAATTAATACATAAACACAATCATTACCATGTTTGGAAATAGGGAAGCATAAAAGGAAGTCCATGGAAATTGATTCTCACAATCTCATTGGAACCGATTAAGGTGTGTACAAATCGTGCTTCTTGTTAACCGGTTTAGAAATTGCACGTGATACAAGCCCTAATGTATTAGACAGCATCTTACTTGGGGTGTGGCCAAAAGAAGTACTTATGTAACACTCCAAGGATCTTTTAAATTCCAACATGTCCTACAACCTTGCTGAAATGAGCTTTCCATATTAGTTTATGTTGGTCTGCCTCATGTGGTGCACACAAGTGCCTAAGATGATATAGGAGTCCATCTTGCAAGTACAAATTTAGAACTAAATCCTTACAAAGTAACTTTTGATAGGTTGCTTCAAAGTTTGAGTAAGATGGATACGTTTCTGACCTGTGTTGACTTCATGTCCACATGCATCTAATACACTGGGAAGAGCTTGAATCAGAGGTTGTCTCAGATAATCTTCTACTAGATTAGCACTTCCATTTTTATGCTTGATGTTCAAATGGGATTGTTGAAGATAAGAAGACTATTTTTGATTTCGCCTTTCTATAGCTTGTTTTAAGTCTGCAAGAATTAAAGCAGTTTGCGATATGTGTGGATCATAGTCTCTTTGCCCAATACATAACAATTTCAATGCTTACAAGTGCTTGAAGAATAAGGTTACAATCATATGTTAGCTAGTTCCTTTTTGATGTAATGAATGTTTCATTATTGTAAGAAACTGGGTGACCATGTTGAGTGAGAATTGCTCCAAGTGTATAGTCAAATGCATTGGTCCCTATCTAAAATGGTTGTTGAAGACTAGGTAAAACAATTACTGGTGTTAAAATTTCATGTTGGGAATGTTTCAACTTTACACGAGTTTATGCATTATGCAATCTACACTTGTGCAGGGTGTTACACAAGTGTTGCGTGGAGATTGTCTTTGAAAATTATGCAAGGTTTCAAAGTGTGGAGTGATGTTTTGTAGTGGTAGAGTCACAATAAGGTGAGGTGAGACACTATGTAACATGCTGAGCTTTGAAAGGTTATTTTATGGTGAACTTATAGTAAGGTGTTGTATGAAGATTACATAACCTTGTAATTTGTATTTGTATTGTAAGATAATTCATTTTATGTGAATAACAAGTAGGTTTATGTTTTGGGTTTTATTACTCGAAAGGGTTTTCCCAATCTAAATCTATCTCTATGTTTGCTTGTCATTTTATCTTTCTGTTATTAAGATTTCATCCCTCCTATAAATAAATTTTGTTTATGATTTATTCCCAACATCTCATATCAGGGCTTGGTTATAAAATTTGTAGAAGATAACATATCTTGCTACACTTAATTTTTTTGAAGTGGGAGTTGTCAATGAATCTTGTGCAAAAACAATGACTGGAAGCAACAAGATAAAAATTGAGAAGTTCAATGGTCAAAACTATGAACTATGGAAACTCAAGATGGGGGATCTCTTGATTGATATAGATCAATAAGTTTTCATGTTAGAGATACTACCCACTAGTATGAAATAGGAAGAGTGGGACAAGGTTGATAGGAAAGCGTGAAACTCTATTAGATTATGTCTATTCAATTCAGTTCTACTAAATGTATCAGAAGAAAAGATTACGAAGCTTCCATGAGATAAGTTTGGGAATTTGTACAAGGCAAATTCACTAGTGAACAATATTTTTTAATGAAAGAAATTATATTAATTATGAATGAATGAGAGTGACTTAGTTGTAGAGTAACTAAATGCCTTAACATTATGCTTAGTCAGTTGACATCCATCGATGTCAAGATGGATGAAGAAGATAGGTGTATCATGTTATTGTTCTCTTTTCCATACTCATCAAATAATTTATTTGTTGGCTCTAGAATTTTGACTAGGTATTGTCCAATTTTGGCATGGAATCGACAAGATGCAGAAGGACCATGGTGTGTAAGGACCATAACACAAAAATGATAGGCATAGAAGCACCATGGCATGGGACCTACGGGGTGCAAGAGGATAATAATGCAAAAAAACTAGCACGAGAGGACCCAATCAGAGGGGAATGAGTCATGAAGAACATGAAGATGTAGGACTCATAATAGTATCGAAATACTAGGGGAGTGCGTTGGAAGCGGGAGCAATTAGAAGAAGGGCTCATATGGGTCACTCTGACCTTATTGATAGGAAGTTTTACATCAGCCCACAAGGAGAGGAACATATGGTAGAAAAGATATAACATAGAGTGAGGATATAGGGGGCACAAAGGTCTGGATCTTTTGAAAGAACTGAGTGTTAAGTGATATGACTCTCAATCTGTTGAGAGTTCATTAGCTAATTCTTCATGTCATTAATGATTGTAAACACTTGGTCAAGGCAAAACAAGTATAAATACCCCTATTTTAAAGCATTGTGATGACAGATGGATTATGGGATGTGATTGTGAGAAACATATACCTTTCTGTGGGTCAAGTTTAATATATAAAAATAATGGGTTTTTATTTAACTTCTTGTTTTTTTATGAATGATGGTGTGAATTAAGTGTTGGCTTAAATACGAGTTATACCCTATCACAGTTTATTTTCTAAGATAACTAATGCTAATAGAAAATGATCATATTCTATGTAGTAATATTATTCAAACCTAGAACTCAAAGGATCAAGGTAGTCTATTATGCTTTTATATAATCCTTGTTTGATTAGCATACAGAGGACTATGAGCAAGTTATCCAAACTATGAAAAAAACTACGAGAACCGGTGTTTTACTATGCACTTTGGGTGAGTGCATATGACATAACTCTTGTATGAAAGGGTCAGCATGCTAGCTCATTGGGCTAGACTTCAGTACCAATCTAGAATTATCAAAAATAACCCAACATTTTGGTTTCATTGCCAAGACTCGAAGCACTTGAAGCTCAATCATGGAAAAATGTTGGAGCATATTATGCTGGAGAATATAAAAGAATGGGCTTTCAGTGTTAAAGATAATTTTGTAGTTCCTTATCTTGAGCTAAGAATCTTTGCATGATAGTGGGTAGAGAAGAATATCTACAGTGTATTGTATGAAACCTTCTTTTCAGAGGTCCCAATTCATTTACATGCTTGGTTGATAGAATATGCTCAAGGACAATCAAAGAATCTTGGAAGGAGGTAGTCTTAGATGCTAGAACAACAAAGGGATTTAGCATGACTTGGAGCCCCATGAATGTGAGCAGTCAACTTTTGGTGGAAAGGAGTTTTGAAGAGCTACATTTTGAAGTAAACTATAACTTCTTATTCATGCCCTAAAAAAACCAAGTTCTAATTCCTTTGAGAACCACGTGGTTATTATATTAATCTTTTTGCTTTCAAAATTAAGAATTTATTTGTTGATCTTAGACTTGAAACTATACCAATGGAGGGCTAAATCATCTTGTGCATGATCCTCACATTTGGAAGGGGAGAATAAGAGTTGGTAAAAGATTGTGGGTTCAAAATGGTAGCCAACCAATTTGCATTACGAAAATGGAAGTATGATGAAGCTCAACAAAGGATTATAGGAGTTAGTAGCATGGGAAGATATCAAGAGAACTTAAGGAGTGTTAGTAGGAGCTACAGGGAAACATAAACACACAAAAACCCTATCACTTTTGAGCCACATTCTATGACACTTCTATCTTATGAAGGAGAAATAAGATAGATGGTAGGAACCAAAGAACCAAGTCTGAACCAACCAAGCTCCCCCACCATAGTGCACACTCATGCTTTTGAGTTAGATGAAGTACACATATGAAGTTGGGATATAGATAGTTTGGAATCAGAAACTAAAATGATAAGGGATACTAAAATTGAGCCTTTTGACACTCATTTATACTTAACACTCTCTTTCCCTCTTTAAGGGAATTCTATGGCACAACTTGAGATGCCTAGTGGATCAGGCCTATAAGGATAGAATATAGGCCCCAATTTGAGTAATCAACCATCTACCACACCTCACATCATAAACACTATAGATGGAGGTGCTGGAGGTGGACTAAGAGGTGGTATAAGAGGTAGTGGACTTCATCCTCAAGGGGATGGGGATAGATGTTACCAACAAGCACCCATTTAAGTACCTAAACCAACTATGGTGTATTATTAGATGACACTACACTTAATAGAGTATTGAGGTATGGAGAATGTAATTAAGCACATCCATAAATTCAAATTACTTTGGAGGGCATGAGGTATTACATCCTCTGAGTGTAATGCCATATAGTTTGAAACTATGCTTCTAGATTACATGCACAAATGGTATCACAAGTTCCACCCTCAATAAGTGGTGGTAAACTATGACCAAATAAATATAGCGTTCCTTCAAGAGTTTAACATTCCTAAATTTGAGCAATAGAGCATAGTAGTGTTGAAGGACATAAAACAAGGACTCACTAAAAGTGTGCATGAGTATGATGCAAGGTTTAAAACTTTGTTGTCTAAATTTTCATTTAAAATTAATGTTTCTCAACATGCATAATGGTTTGTGGGAGGATTTTTATTGCCTTTCTATCAAACCTTGTCGCAAAGGACCTTCACTAGTCCGTTGAGGGCTTTAAAAGCTGTTCTCTGCACTGAGGCAGTTGGAAGCATTAATACTAGGATCAGTCCCTTTGTGAAGGCCAAAATAGCCTCAATGGCATCACAAATTGAAAATTTGATGGCCAATAATGTGCATGAAACATGCAGTGGTGTTTGGTGTATGGATTGTGAATCTGAAGGGCATACACAGAGTAATTATCCACACAAGAACATCTACATGATACTAAAACAAACATGTGAAATATGTCATGAGGAACATGATGTCCACTCTTGTCCTCTTTTATAGTGAGATATTCACAATAAGGTGTTTGAATATTTTAATAAATGTGATGCATATACTCATGACACTAACAACTACCAATTGATTAGTGACATATATGAAGCTTGAGTGCACAACATGTACTAAACCTTAGTAGAAAATGATCAAGACAATGGTGTCTACCATGGATGAGAAGAGGGTTAGGATGAGGAAGTGGTAATTTCCCACCTAGGACATGTTACAAATGTGGGTCTCTAGACCAATATCAAAAGGATTACCTAGATTACCTGATGTGCACTTTATATAAAAAGGACCATCGACTGGAAGAGTTTCTTGACTTATATGTAGCTATCACCAAGGATCAAAATGAAAAGGGCATCGGTATGATTTGAATTCATAAAACACATTGGCACACATTTCTAACCATACCTATAGTTCAATAGGTAAACATTACCACTCGTAGTGGGGGATAGACCCAATCGACAACTAACCTATTGAGAAAGTGTAATGGAAAGAACCATGAGCTAGAAAGTATCCTAATGTTTAGTAGTAAAAAGATGTCCTCCAAGATACAATGGCACTCATATGAGAACTTTAGGGAGAGATTCAGTTCCTAAAATATAAATATGTAATGTAGCATGTTGTTATGTAAAGGGAAGCTAAACCTTGACATGTGATGCTAGATGACTTTCAAGAACTATTTAAGCATATGTTGGATGAGGATATTGTCCCACAACTCAGCATCTGGCTTAAGAGTCAAGCCCAAATACCAAATGAGGTTCACCCTCACATAACTAGGCAAAGTGAATATCATTGTTTAAATTATGTTCGATGATAAGACACTCATAGTTTCTCTACTCCCCTAGAAGATAAAGAAATATTGGTTAATGCTACCATTGAAAAATGGGTAATCTAAGACATACTAGTAGATACTATTATAGAAATCAGTGTCCTCACCAAGGATGCTTGGTGCAAGATGTCTAGTCTAACATTACAACCTTTACCTCATGTCTTATTTATGGAAAATAAGACTTACATGCTACCTTTTGGGGTCCTCAAGAACACAATATTTGACATACTTGGAGTACCATTCAAAGCAAATTTTAAGGTTCTAAAGCTAGTTGAATTTGATGATTACCCAACTCTATCGAGAAGACAGTTTGGGGATATGAGAATAATGAAAACTTAAGCTTCAATAAGTGCTACATTAGTTTTGAAAACATTGATCAACATGTTGTAATACGAATAGATCAAGCACAAGGGCCCCCTTACATAGAGTCTGTCCATGTTGATGAAGATATAAACCATATCTATAACTTTACTACAAGGAATGATAAGCAAAGAGATCCCACTCTAGATGGTGTTCTTTAATGGTCATATTCTCAGTCCATCTCTAAAACTACAAGTAATGCATGTAATTGTTGGGCTCATAGTGACTATGATCTCACTAGAAAAATATGTAGTGCCATGACAACCAAGAGAATATGCCACACTAGTTTAATAAATGACATAAGTTCATTCACCTTATCAGTGGCCAAGTCATGAGGGGACCTATCATAGAGACACCACTTGAAAGACTTGTTGAGGCTCTAAGGTTCCATGAGTAGATGGAAGTTTGAGACTTCATTTAGTGCCTTGAAGAGTTTTACCACACTGATGAAGATCATCTTTGATCTTTGGTTCATCTCTTTCATGGCACAACTGCACGATGTTGGCAAACCCATTGTGAACAACTCCTCCAATGGGATTATGTATACTTAGCCTTATACCACCAGTTCCATTATGATCACAAAGTAAAGGGAGCAGTTAGATACAGTGGAATATAAGCCCCTGAGTCCCACATTAAAGCTTGTGAAACAATGTGGCAAAATAATGAGCCCTACTTACTAAAATATTTATGGGTACATGCATTTTATATAAATTTATGCACTTGGGCATGATCATGGTACGTTCATGAAGAGTGACACATGGGTACCAGGTTTTGGCATCCACTGAAGGAGAACATGAACTCAACACTGTCCTATTCTTTACCAAGAATGGATTTTCACTTCACCTACCAAGCCATGCATGAAGCAGTAGTAGGTGACCCATGTCCCATGGAATAACCTTAGAGGATTATCCATAAATACCCTAAGGATCCCCTACACTTATTCCACAAACCATTGATACACTAAGAACCTACACCCACACCAGTCCTTAATCCGAATCGATGTTAAGAAATTCATTTGGGAAAATAAAAGCTTGTATTATAAGTGGAATAAGGTAAAGAATACACTCCACTCGACCCATTATCCAACCATTTAGATATTCATATAGATGTTGGCACAATAATTATTCAAGATATATGTGTCAATACAGACAACTCCTACCATAGGCCTATTAGAATATTTAATGCAACATTGGCTTAGAACAAGAACAAAAGATGGCTACAGTAGGAAACTATTAGACTAACATAGATATTTCAAAAATCTTTGAATTGATAAAAGAATATTATAATGTCTTCCCAAATAACTATAATAAAATGAAGGGATTCCTCTCATCCTTGGGGAAGATGCATATCAAGCTAGTTGATGGTGCTCGACCAGTGAACAAATTCCCATATATGATGAATCCTAATCTTCAAGAGTGCATTAAAGAGGACATTAATAGTATGCTACCCACCAAAGTAATCACTCTCATTGATGAATTCAAGTGGGTCAATCCCATGGTGATTAATACAAAAAAGGATGGATGTATCCATATCTATGTGGACTACTGAGTGCTTAATACATCTTATATAATAGATGCCTTTCCAATGCCATGAATGGAGGAAATACTTGAAGGTGTTGCTAGTTGTGAAGTGTACTCCTTCATAGATGGCTTCTCAAGGTACCATCAGGTCCAAATAGCTAAAGGAGACTAGATTAAGACAACCTTCACTACTAAATGAGCATTATTTGCCTATATTGTTATGCTCTTCGAGTTAAAAAATTCCCCAGCAATGTTTTCATGAATGGCAGTTGAAGCCTTTAAGGACTTCATCCACAAGTTCCTGCAAGTCTATTTAGATGATTGTATAGTATATGGTTTGGTCAAGGGCCATTACGCTAACCTTAGGCTTATGCTTGAGAATTTTTGGGTCTTACAAATCTCATTATAATTAAAGAAGTGATTATTTATGATAACTTTCAGTGTGCTCTTATGGAGTATTATTTGTAAGGAAGGACTCTTGATAGACCTAATGAAGGTATCTATTATTCTTCACCTTTCAACACCTAAGAATTTGTGCAAGGTCCTCACCTTTCTAGGCCACATGAGTTATTATAGAAAGTTAATGCATAGTTATGCAAAGATTGACGTGCCCCTAGAAGAACTTCTAAAGCAGAATGAGCATTTCATATGGACTTGCTCTTGTAAGGAGGCCTTTGAAACACTCAATGAAAATTTGGTCACTACTTCTATTATCTAATTCCTGAATTGGACAAGGCCATTTCATGTCCATATTGATGCATCTAGCATGGTAATTGGTACAATCCTTCCACAACTAGGTGAAGCTCACCTAGATCACCTAATCTACTTTGCCAACAAGAAGCTCACACTAGCTGAAAGAAACTTTACCACTATAGAGCACAAAGAATTATCAATGGTATATGCTTTTTATAAGTTCAAAAAATACCTATTAGCCACTCCTTTTGTTTTTTATATAGATAATGAGGCCTTGAATTACCTTGTCAATAAACCTGTACTACATGGATGGACCTATCGCTGGATTTTTTTATACCAAAAATTCTAGTTTTTAGTTATGGTGAAACCTAAAAAGGCCAATTGTGGACCTAACCACCTATCATGAATTGAGAACAAAGAACCACTGTGCACCATAGAGGATGATCTTCTTGATGTATAAATTTTATGTGTTACATGAGTGCCTAAATAATTAGAAGACATTGTAGTATTCTTGACCATTAGTTATACGCCTGACTATCTCACCTCATAAGCTAAAAAGTAACTTGCCATTCATGCCACACCTTTTCAGCTTATAGCAAGTGATATTTATAGAATGGGCCATGATGAAGTTATTTGATGATGTGTAATGCAACATGAGTGCCTCAAGGTACTTCATAAATTTCATAAAGGTATTGCTAGTGGACACTATGTTGGAGAGGCTACTGCATATAAGGTTTTGCTAGCTAGATTATGGTGGCCAACTCTCTTTCAAGATGCTAAAGCATAATTTAAGCAATGTGCCATATGTTAATGTGTAGGAAAATATAATTGAAGATATGTTATTCTTCTATGACCCATCCCTTCTTAAGGACCCTTTAAAAAATGGGCTATTGATTTTGTTGGTCCCATCACTCTAGCAGGATGACATATAGGTTCTTGGTACATCATTGTAATAACTGACTATCTTACATGTTGGGGTGAAGCCACACTGATAAAGGATTGTAATGCTGCTACTATTTCAAGGTTTATCTGGGAGAATGTCATAACTCAGTTTGGATGCCCCTTGAGTTTCACCAATGATTGTGGAACCCACTTTTTAAATGAAATAATTTGCATCTTATTGGTTGAGTTCATGATTGCACACCACAAAATAACCCCATATCACCTGTAAGCCAATGGAAACACTAAATCTTTCAACAAAATCCTAGGAAACACTTTGACAAATTTCTATAACATTGGCTGAATGGACTGGGATTATAGGGTGTTTGTAGTTCTATGGGCTTACCGAACAACCTTCAAGTGCCTAAACAAAAACATGCTATTCAACTTAGTGTATGGCAAGGAAGTAGTCCTAACAAAAGAGTTCTTGGTACCATCTCTGTGTATCATACATGTAGGACAAATAAATGAAGAATCATCTTTAAAAGTGTCCTAGACACTTTATTGCAATGACATGAAGCTCAGTTTCTCACTTATTAGAGCTAGGATGTATAAAAACACAAGCAAAATGTATGGCATGATCACCATATAAAGAATAAAACATTTTATCTAGGAATGAAGGTCTTGTTGTATGCCTTTAAGTTCATGCACCACCTAGGAAAGCTTTGCATACACTGTGATGGCCCTTTTATAATACATAGCATTAAACCTACTGAAGCATGTTGGTTACAAACGATGGATGGTCAATTCCTCTCTGGGCACTATAATGGAAGCTAGCTTCAACCGTATTTCACTTCAAAATATTTAAAGTTTTTTTAATCAATAAGGCTTATGTTATTATTTTAGGATTTATTAATTTCAATAAAAGTGTTGCTTTTATTATGCACATCTTTCCCTTTATGTAATTTTGTTTTCAATGTTCTTATTCTTTTCATGGAGGACCATGACATGTTTTAGTGTGGGGTAAGAAGTCATGTTTAAAAAGGCAAATATGAAAAGTGCACAAGTTACGTAGCCACGTGATTTACATGGTTGTGTAAGTTATTAAGGGTGTGCAAAGTATTAAAGGTACACAAGTCATTTAAGGCATGAAGGGGTAAGGTTCCTGCTATAAGTTAGAAATTTAAAAGAGACAACTGTCTCCCACCTCACAAAAAGTATGAGACACAGTTTTCATCCACTTCAAAGAAAGGCACAAGATGGGATATGCCATTAATGGAGAAAGAATAGTTATGAAAAAAACATGTCAATGGTGTGATGGGATAATGCCATTAATGCATTAATTACAAAAAGTAAGTATCCAAATGTGGAAGCCATTAAGGATCCACATTAATGCCATGAAGTGATGGGTGATGGGAAGGCATTAATGAGGATAAAATCCTCCTAGATCCTATAAATAGGAATGTAAAACTCATTTTACACTTTACCTTGCATTTAAATTTAGATTATCAGAGTGGAATATCAAGTGACTACCAGAGCTGAGTCAATCGAATCCAGAGCCAAGCAAAGATATTTCATATCCTTCGCAAAATGCATAGGTCATTACTAAGTTGAGAAGAGACATTTTGAGTCTGGTTCATTATAAAAGTGACAGTTTTGAAAGTTGTAGGTTATAGGTCTACTATTGATGGGTATTTAAGCTCGAAAAGCTAAAGCAATAATCTAGAACCACATATTATTTTGGGAACATTGGATGACCTCATGTTAACCTTTAGGCTCTGATTCATAAACTAACACTAAATTTTGTGCAAAAATCTTACTTTGGATACTTTGTAGTCAACATTTTAGTCAAGCTAGTCAAATTAGGTCAAAGTTGGTCAAACTATAGAAATTAACCATTAATAGTATCCATAATAGATCTCCCCTCTTCTTTTAAGTACCACCTTTTTGAAGATGGGCATGGGGATTACATGCCAAAATATTTTGTTAGATTCTGATGCATGCACAACTGAGAGGAAACATGCCAAAATTGTAAACATGTATAATAAGGAAGTTATAGAGAAACAAGTGCTCATCGAGGAAGTGGCCACATTCAAAAGTAGCTCCAAGAGGCCACAAAGCCAAAATTAAGGGTCTTAAACCTTTTTAAAACAATTTTTAATGAAGACCCAATGTCAAAAAATGGTATACCTCCTGACAAGGATGCCATAAGAAAGCTGGAAACCCTAATAGAATTAATGCTCAAGCGATGTAAGAAGCAACCCATATCGTGAGATGAGGGATTAGAGTTGGATGAATAGTTCACCATGGCCATCGATGTCTACAAACACACTATAGAGATAATTGGGAAAGTTATCCCTAGTTTATATGGCATTTTTACATGGATAACACACCTTAATAAAGTCTTGGATGCTTGACTCCAAGTTGAAGAAGCCTAGAAGAAGCAACTAGCTGATGATGTGTTCTTAATAAAAGACCATGCCAAGTGTGAAAACGCATTTAGGGATGTATAGACGATAGAGGATGCCATCAATAAATAGCATCAATAGCTACACACAAATTTTTTAGCCCTACAAAGTGAGGTTGACAAAGAGGTCTCTACACTCGAAGACATCTAGAAGGATGCCACCACATCCCTCGATGAACAAGTTAAGAATGCCAACAAGACCCTCAGCCAACCTGAGGAGATAAAGAAAGTAAAGGGGACCATAGAATAAATAAATGCAAAATTTATCGAGGCCTTATCACATTGGGACAATTTGAAGAAGGAAATCAAGCAGTTTGGGCCCAAATTTTTAGAAGATGCTAGCATGCCTTAGTCCAAGATGGAATAACAACATAGTGTGGGGTGATTTTGTCACCAAAATTTTGACTAATTATTATCCAATTTTGGCATGTAACTGGCATGGTACAAAAGGAACATGACATAGAAGGACCATGGTGCGAAACTAATAGGCATAGAAGCACCATGGTGTGGGACCTACATGGTGCAAGATGACAATGTTGTAAAGGAACCAATGCAAGAGGTCCCAGTTAGAGGGAAATGAGTCATGAGGAACCCAAGGACGTAGGACTCAAAATAGTAGTAGAAAACTAGGGGAATGCATGGGAAGCAGGAGTAGTTATAAAAATGGTTTATATGGGTCACTCCAACCTTATTTATAGGAAGTTTTACACCAGACCACAATGAGAGGAACATATTGAAGTTAATATATATCATAGATCGAGGATATAGTGGGAGTAGAGACCCAGATCTTTTGAAAGAACTAATTGTTAAGCACCACAATTCTTAGTTTATTGAGAGTTCATTGGCCAATTTTCTCACCATTAATGATTGTAAACACTTAGTCAAGGCAAAACAAGTATAAATACCCTTGATATAAAGCATTATGATGACAGATGGATTTTGGGATGTGATTGTGACAAACATATACCTTTCTATGGGTTAAGCTAATATATGAGAATAGTAGGTTTTTTTTAACTTCTTATTTTCTGATGAACAATGGTGTGAATTAAGTGTTGGATTATATACAAGTTATACCCTATCACATTTTCTTTTCTAAGACAACTAATGCTAATAGAAAATGATAATATTCTATGTAGCCATATTATTCAAACCTAGAACTCAAAGGATCAAAGTAGTCTATTTTTGATTTTATATAATCCCTATTTGATTAGGCATACAGAGGACTATAACCAAGTTATCCAAACTATACAACAAAACCTATGAGAACTAGTCTTTCACTATGAACTTTAGGTGAGAGTGAAAGACATAACTCTTGCATGAAAGGGCCAGTGGGCTAGACTTCAGCACCAATATGTAATTATCAAAAATAACCCAACATTGTTGATGGTTATCACCAACACTATATTGGGGTTTAAGTTGGATGATGTAAATGCAATTTCATTATTAAAATAGATGTGACATAATTATGTGGATAGTTGTTGTAATTATAATGCATTGATGGTGTGAGATCACTCCAAGAGAAAGGCAAGCAAAATAATGGAAGAAAGCACTTGAAGTTGAAGGAGAAAATGAAGACTTCAGATAAGTCTGAGAAAAAGTGTTGGAATTGCAATAATTTAGGGCACTTCAAAAAGGATTGTAAATAAAAGAAGGAAAAATAAGGCCAAACCATTAGATTTGATGCAATCCTCAAAGAACCCCAATGATAAATATGGATATGTGTATCTAGTAACCTCAAGCCTGAACACATGTAGTGATGCATGGTTGTTTGAATATGGCACCTTATTTCATATGAATTCTATGAAGGTGTGGTTCTAAAAATATGATGAGTATAATGGTGGTGATGTTTGTCTTGGAGAAAACTCAACTTATGAAGTTGTGGTGGGAGGCAGAGTGACACTAAGATTTAGATATGGGAGGATCAAGACTTTCCCAGGTGCATTTCATATTCCTAGACTTTCCAGGAATTTAATCTTTGCAATCAAAATGAATGATGTTGGTGACTAGGTCTCATTCAATAGAGATGGGCACAAGATGGTGTATGGATCCATGGTGTTGGTAACGGGAAAGCACACTAGTAATATGTTCCAACTTGGCATGACTATAGCCAATAGTGTAGATTGGATTACATAAAATGATTAGTCAAGCATTAGTCCAAGAAAACCAAAGAAAAATGCATAAAGAGCTAAATGATTTAAGCCATTTATTCATGTAGGGTTTTATAAAAACAATAAGATACAAATGAAAGAAATTAAACCATTACCTTCCCAAGTGACTCCATTTCTCAAAATTGGCTCATAAGCATGTTCTCCCCTTGATCAAGAGCTCTTGTCTTTATCAACAATGGTGGCCAAGCTCCTCCAATGCCTCAATAACTTTTTTCATAACCTAGGCTCAAAGTATATGAAATCTCTAATATATCCTATCAAATGAAACTTGCTAATGAAACACAATGATCAACACAAAGGGTTGTGGAGACAATTTATCATTATAACATTACATAAATCAAGCTTAAAAATGATGTTCATGGCCTCTCTATTTATAGATTTTTGAGATTGACCATAATGAATTATGACCATCCATCTTGAGATTAAGATGTGTGACCAAGAATCCATTCAATTTTAGAGGCTAAAATCAATAAATGCCTTCATAATGATTTTGGAAGAAGGAGCATTAATGAGGCATGGGAGGCCAAGATTTAGATATTTTATGCATTTATGGCCTAGGGATACCTTTCCAAGAAATGATGTCATTAGGTAATGTAATTAATAAAAATCAATTTCCAAAAAGAAATATTCAACAACTTATATGGAAATCCACTTTAGCTCTTGATTTGGATTAATTAGCGTTAAACAAGATTAATCAACATTTGTGTAATTATTTGGAAATTGGCCCTCCATTAATCAAAATGGTTAGCAAGTCATATTATTGGGTTATAATTTGACTTGGGAAGAATTAGAAGGTGATGTTAGATGTGTTGAAACCGTATTCCCATTTAGGATGTTGCCAAAACAAAATAACAAAGGTACATGATGTGTACTAATGAATTATAAGAAAAGAGTGATCCAGAACATAAAAATGCAAAATCATCATTTTGACTCAAAATGAATTGATCAAAGTTAGATATCTCATAAAATGCATTGCCCCATTTAGGGATACTTTGACCTAAATCAACACTTGTAAATGATGAGCTCAAACCATTTAGAGTGTTTTAATAATTTTGATCTAAAATGTGCATTTGAGTGAAATTCAAGTGAGATTGATAATTTTAACACAAATGGTGTTAGGAATTAGATGACTACATTTTGCCCCTATTTGAGAAGGTGTAGCGAGACATTCAGGAGAAGAAATGTCTTTTCAAAGAAAAGAGTTATCAAGAAGAAATTATAAATGAACCATGATGCCCCCTTAAGAAGACATACTAGGATGAAAGAGAAGGATGGACTCTCGAAAGGAGAGGGAAAGTGAGATATTAACCCATGGAATAGATCACATCCAAATGAGCTAATACTTGCACTCATGGTTACCATTAATGATCAAAATATAATTAGGGGTATAATGGGCCCAAAATATGGGGTTAATGAGAAGGATTTAATCCAAACATTAAGGGACACACTTGAAATGCACCCAATTTGAGAGTGCGAGCTATGCGTTTATGACATTGATCAATCTCAAGATTAGCTACACACTAAAACATTGCCATCATGGGCAAAAGTGTGGAGAGCTTGGAACTAGAGGAAAAGGGAGAATGTGGTCTCCATAAAGATGATAATAAGAAGTGCCCCATTAGATCATATATGATCATGATGAAGCAATTTTACCCTAGTAGGGCTAATTTTGATCACTAATAGATAATAAATAATGGTGTGCCTCTATAGGGCTGATTTTATTCTGACGTTGTTCAGATGTTGTGCCCCAACATGGGAAATTAGTAAGCAACATAGCTCAAGGAAATAACCTATGGCATAGATTAAAATGAGTGGGTGCAAACATACATGTGATGGTATAATGGCTTGGAAAGCCACAAGAAACAAAGCATACAAAAATTCACAAAGTGATGAAAGAGATGAAAAGAAGAAGGGAGTTGGCCAATCTAACTCTAGATGTGCTAGACAAGTGGACACTACATACATAGTTTCATGGGCTCATGTTCTAACATGAACTTCAGGCCAATGTAGTTCACCCAAGTTTTGGAGAGAATGTAATGAGGGATGATGAAAATTGACCAAGAATTGATTAGACTCATAATGTATGCAAAGATATGCATGTCTAAGCATAAATTTGAGTGCTAAAATGCATGATACCTAGATGCCTATTTTAAGCCTAGATTATGCATAGAATTCTTCAAAACTATTCATCAGAGCAATGTTGACATTAAGACTTTGAAACTTGAGCACAAAGTGCTTGATATAATAAAATAAATTAGGCATCATAAGTATGAATAACTTAGAATGACATAATATTCCAATTTTGTTAATCTAGTTCAAATGTGAATACCTATAACTAAGGATGATGGTAAAATAATGACCAAAACTAGAGTTACAACTATTTGTATTTAAATAAAAAAGAAAAGATAAATAAAAGATAAACAAGACATCTTAACAACATGAGATCAAGATATAAATAATCAAGATCTATGTGGACAATCAAGATGCACTTGGAAAATAAAATAAAGAAACAAGACCAAACAAGAAAATAAAAGACCAACATAACAAACAATAATCAAATAAACACACACAAAATGTTTTTGATTTTTTGAATGTTTTATGAATGTTTTTAGAAAATTTCAAGTATCTCAACTCAATTAAGGATTAAGAGACACAGAACAATCCAACTCATAAAATGATGAGAGCGTATAAGAGTACTCATGAAATGGTGAGAGCATGCCAATCTTTAAAATGCTCACAAAAATAGTGAGAGTGTATGATAAGAGGGGGATTGAGTTGACCTTAACATGAATCAAGAATGACCTATATAACCCCAAGATAATTGCAAGTCATAGTAATTATGCCCACACAAAAGGTAATGAAAAACTGACTAGGTCACAACAAGTTCACAAATAAAGGAAAATGATAATAGTAATGACCAGATGATACAACAATGCATGATAAAAAGGAGTTTACCTAATTTGCCCATAGATGATTATAATTAGGAAACAATGTCATAATTTTGATTTTTCCAAAGGTAGTTATAATCATGGGTACCAAAATAATACTAATTTGCCCATAGGTGATTATAATCAATGATACCATATAAGATGATAGATGAAAGATAACTTTATAGATCAAATATCACACTAATACCATAAACTATCATTCAACACAAAATTCTAAAATGATTGAAATTGGATCAAAATCCCCCACATAAAGTGTAGGATGAATTAAAGGAACCAAGATCACAATGGGATAATCAAGATGGCTAAAAATAAGCCTTGGTCAATAGTAAATAAATGGTATAATGAAAATGATTAAAAGACATAAGACAATTGGCTATAGTGAGAATAAAATTGCCTCCAAGTGATGATTGGATTAGTTTTCTTGTAAAATGGTGAGAGTGTGGCAAAGGTAATTTCACTAACCTTAATAGAAATTAAATGCTACCTACATAGTCCCAAAGGACCTCAAGTCAATGTCGTTCAAACAACATGGTAAATGAAACACAATGGTATAATATGCCTAAAAAGGGTCTATAGGGTTATCCCCAAGAGATGAGGCATGGTAATGACAAATGGTAAATGGAAAAGTGAAAAGTGGTTTTGCTACTCTTACTAACAAGGATATGCACATCCTAATAAATATGTGAGACAACAAAAATAATTAGTTTATAAAAATTACTACCTAACTCCTCATCAATACAGTTGCTCTCTCAATAACTGGCTACAGATCTGGACCTAAATAATGTTTTTGTGATCCCCATTAGAAATCAATTCTACTTCCTTCAAACATCAAGAAAAGATAACTTTATAGCCTCTATAAATGAAAGTTCTACCAGTGATAAATGATATAAGTGGGTAATAAATAGGTGGGTGATAATGGAATGTATAATGAATGGGTAACAAATGAGGATTAGGGATTTAAGTCACACATAATGTTTTTGATGTTGAATTCAACATAATTTCGGTTGTGGAAGGGCTGAAGACCTCTAAAAATGTTCTTGATATGACTTCCATATTGTTTTATTTATTGATATTGAGAGTAACTACCATATGCTTATGTTGTAGATTGGAAGCTATTTTGATTTGATCTTGAATAATATCTTCAATAAGTTGTGAAGAAATTTTGTGCTTAGCTATTGGTGCCTCAATGAGGTTTTCAGCAATGAATTTGTTCTGAGTGCCTCTTAGAAGGTTTGATGAAGAGATGCTAACATTTGACTTTAATTGTCTTCTAGTGCCTTCGAAAAAGGTTTCACTAAAAGATGTTGAGTTTGATCTTTGCTTATCCCCTAGTGCCTCTGAAAAGGTTTCACTAAGAGATTATTATTATTCTAAATTAATGGGGTCTTCATCCCACTGATATTCTATAAATGGTATGTCACCATGGATGCATTTCAATAAAGTGTGATTTTGTCAGTCCCAATCAACAATTATGGAAGGTAGAATGTCAATGTAATGGCTATGTTGGGTGGTAATTATGGTGGCATGATGAAAGGCAACACAATCCTCATAGAAAATACTAGGAGAACTTGTGTCAATGCTAAAATAATCATCCTCAAAAACTTTTAGAAGTATCATATATATATTCAAATTGATCCGCAAGGCAATTGTAACTAATGTTGTAACAACCATGACTATAATCTATTTTTGAATCTAATTTTGATGCAAGGGACTCTGAATTTGATGTTATAACTAATGTTGATTATGTTTCTAATGCTAAATCTAATGTTAGTTCAAAAATGAAACCTAACTTTAATATTGATTCTTCATCTGATGTGGTTGTTTATTTAATGTTTTGTTGAATACTAAATGTTTGACAAGTAATGGCCCGTGATGGCATAATGGGCTCAATAAAAATTGATTCATTTTGGAAGGGTTCAACATAGACTAGCTTATCTAAGTGAATCCCCTCAAAGAGATGGAACCACTCAAGGGACATCTCAACAAAATCATGTCTATCAAAGTGAGACTCTTTAACGAGTGAAAAAATATCAAGAGACAACTCTATAGAGACTAGATTGTCAAGGAGATGAGGCTCTTTAAAAATAGGTAAAATATGAAGAAGTAAATTATCACAAGTTGAATTGTCACAAATGGATGTTTCAATAATAACATCTCAGTTTTGGTTAACAATTGGTCATAAAATATCAAACTTGAACACATTTTAATCCTCATAAAATGGATCTTGAAGAGGTAATGGTTCTTATTTTGGCTCAAAGATCAACAATTTTTTTTTAAGTGGGGAATATTTGGTTTAGCAGGAACAATGATGGACTCTCCAAAGATTATACTATTGAATAAGGGATCAAAAATAATTGGTTCATCAAATAGAGGTTCTTCAATAATAAGTTCATTAAATACTAGTGATGGACCAAAAATGGTAATAACTAGACACTTAGTAGTTCGGTTGCTTGTGAAAACCAAAGGAGGAGGTCCTAAAATGGTAACCTTTGCACATTTTAAAGCTTACTTACTTGTACAAGCTGAAGGGGGAGAAGGATATCTTAAAATTGCAACCTTCACACATTGTGGAGTCTACTTATTCGCACAAGCTGAAGGAGAAGAAGGATACCCCAAAATAGTAACCTTTGAGCATGGAGTGTAAATTGAAGGGAAAGGATGAGGATGATGTATGATAACTGACATGGATGTGATTGGTTTTCAATATATGGGTCCAAAGATGTCAACATCCTAAAACAAGATGGAGTGCTCATGTCCATCATAAAAATGCTCTACCTTGCAACTAGGGCGATAAGAAACCCTATTACAAGTGTACTTTAGAGTCATTTAAAAAAAAAGAGTGTTTTCAATGTTTGGCAAGATTTAGACAATGTTTTTCAAATGTCTAAACAAGATAGTAATTTTGATCCTTTTCCAAATAAATGACTAAGGCACCAAAGAGACTATAAAAGGAGGGTGGCTTAAAACCACACACAATTATAAGATTTAGTTCACAAATTTACTCAACTTTTAGTAAATTTGAAATCATATAGATTGGAAGAAGGTATGATATTTGAAAAATCCAAGGTGAAAACTAGTACACTAAAGCTTAGATTTTTGTGATACGTTAATATTGTAAAAGCTAGCTCAACTTCAATGAGTTGCTACTAGAAAACTATAATAAATCTCTTCAAATTATGAAGAATACAATGTGAACTAAGAAACTCATGATGTGAGAACATGTAATAATTTCTAAGTATAAAAATAAAACTAAATGGGTAGCACAATGCCGCCACATGGTGATAGGAAGGGGGATAGTATAAAATGTGTTCTAGGACTCAAAGTGCGAGTGATGCACAAGATGACTTGAGTCCACCAAAAATGATAATTTAATGATGAGTCTATAAATGACCCTCAATTAAAAAAATAAAATTGAACCCAAGTTAAAACAAGTTTAATATGCAAATGGCGAACTTAGTTTAACACATCAACCCTTAGAACTTAGAAAGGTTCAATTTTGAATATAAATTATCAATGAGGTACTTAAACTAATTTGGAAAATGATTTAAACTCAAATGGACAACATAAATTCACCAATTAGACCAATTATAACACTGTTTATGATGACAATTTGAACAAGGAAAATATGATTTTTATTTGGACAACGTAATGCCTCCTTGGTCAAGAAATTTGAGGACAATGTGTTTTGGTTTATGAAATTTATGTTAACAAGTAGTTTTGACCCAAAACAATACCAATTAATCTAATACAATGACAAATCAACAAACTAATCATCTTAAATCCTAAAATGGCAAGGTATGGCAAAGTGGGGTTAACTAAATTAATTATTTTTCAAACATTTTAGATGGATCAATTAAACAAGACTTTCACATCCAATGTGCCAAAATAAGCTCACATCATTTGAGTCCATGACACTTGGCTTGTTGTAATCTTTCCCTTTTTATAACCACTACATTTGTCGCTTGCTTAATGTAGTGTGATGTCTAATGTGGTCATACATCTTGGGCGTAGCCCCAACACTAGGAGATGGTTTAACTGCTCAAACCTATGATCTCAGTGGGGTGATCCTAATTTATATGCCCGCCATGGAGAGTGGTTGAATACAATGTCAAGATATGAATTCCCAAGTCAAGGCTTTCCTAAAGAACTCATGGGAGGTAATGAAGTCCCCATCACAAGCCAAAATGCAATGAAAATAAATGACAAGTGAAAGAGATTTAAATGTTGTTTCTAGGTCACTCAATCCATATGGGTCCTTGAGGAGAGCCTTCACAACATCTCTTTCACACCTTTGACTAAGGAACTTTGTAATAAAGATGATGCTTTTAATCCCAAAAGTTCCCTAAAGGAGATAGATAGGAGAGCATACACACATAATCTTTCTTTTTGCCAAACAAAACTAATTAAACAAATATCTATTGACTACAAACTTTGAAAATGTATTCAATTTTAAAGCACTTAATTGAAAAGTGTGGTGATGTTCTTTAGTCTGTTGGATTTAAGATGTTAAAACTTGTAAAGATTGTACCAAAAAAATACTATATAAAGCAATAAGCACCTAAGTTCATTTTAAGCCCAAAGTTTGAAGTGTTCAAGACTTAGCATGCTAAATTTGTTTTAGGCACCAAATTTGAAGTGTGCATGATTTTAACCAAGTTGTTTTTTAAAACCCCAAATTGAAGTGTATGACTAGTTAAAAACACCCAAATTAATCATCCAAACCAGCCGTTCAACCTACAAAAATAATATTAGGACTACTTTCTTTGAAGCACTTGTGAGATTGAGCAAATAACTTTGTAAAATAAGTTCTCAAGTTTACACAGTCAGGTCAGGTCAAGGTACACAGTCCGATTAGGTTGCATCAGGGTACACAGTTCTGTTAGGTTGGGTCAGGTTGGGTCGAGTTGGGGTACATAGGTGGGTTAAGTCAAGTCAGGTTAGGTTACATAGTTGAGTTAGGTTAGGTTAGGTTACACAAGTGAGTCAGGTTGGGTTGAGTTGAGTCAGGTCAGGTCAGGTTGGGTCAAGATACACATTTGAATCATGTTGGGTTAGGTTGCATAGTCAAGTTAGGTTGGGTCCAGTTGGGTTGGGTTACAAAATCGAGTTAGGTTGGGTCAGGTTACATAGCCGAGTTGGGTTGGGTTAGGTTACACGTCTCGAAAATAAAATCATGACGTACAAAAAATAGATTTTTGCTCAAATTTTAACCTTCTTTGCTTCCACACTCCAAGATCTTATAAGGAAATGGTTAGTAGGTTGTTTGTATGTGCTTGTTGATTGAATTCATAGGGTGCGATCCCATCGAGCATGCCAAAATGTAGAGTGGATTACATAAAATGATTAGTCAAGCATTAGTCCAAGAAAACCAAAGAAAATGCATAAAGAGCTAAATGATTTAAGCCATCTATTCATGTGGGGTTTGCTAACAATAATAAGATACAAATAAAATAAAGTAAACCATTCCATTCCCAAGTGACTCCATTGCTAAAAAATGACTCATAAGCATGTTCTCCCCTTGATCAAGAGCTCTTGTCTTTTTCAATAATGGCAGCCAAACTCCTTCAATGCCTCAAGAACTCTTTGCATAACCTAGGCTTAAAGTAGATGAAATCTCTAATCTAGCCTATCAAATTAAGCTTGATAATGAAACACAATGATCAACACAAAGGGTTGTGGAGACAATTTAGCATTATAACATTACATAAATCAAGCTTAAAAATTATGTTCATAGCCTCTCTATTTATAGATTTTTGAGATTGACTAGAATGAATTATGACCATCCATTTTGAGATCAAGATGTGTGGCCAAGAATCCATTCAATTTTGGAGGCTAAAATCAATAAATGCCTTCATAATGATTTTGGAAGAAGGGGCATTAATGAGGTATGAAATGCACTAATGAGGCATGAGAGGCCATGATTTAGATATTTTATGCATTTATGGCCTAGGGATGCCTTTCCGAAAAATGATGTCATTAGGTGATGCAGTTAATAGAAATCAATTTCCAAAAAGAAATATTCAACAACTTACATGGAAAATCCAATTTAGCTCTTGATTTGGATTAATGAGCCTTAAATAAGATTAATCAACATTTATGCAATTATTTGGAAATTGGCCCTTAATTAATCAAAATGGTCAAAAAAGTCATATTATTGGGTCATAATTTGACTCAGGAAGAATTAGAAACCGATGTTAGATGCATTGGAACCATATTACCATTTAGGATGTTTCCAAAATAAAATAATAAAGGTACGTGATGTGTACTAATGAATTAGAAAAAAGAGTGATCCAGAGCACAAAAAGGCAAAATCATCATTTTGACTCAAAAGGAATTGATCAAAGTTAGAAATCTCATAAAATGCATTGCCCCATTTAGGGATAGACCTAAATCGGCACTTGTAAATGCAAGTTCAAACCATTTAGGGTGTTTTAATGATTTTGACCTAAAATGTGCATTTGAGTGGAATTCGAGTAAAATTGACAATTTCAACACAAATGGTGTTAGGAATTAGATGTCTACAAATAGTACATGTAATAGTTCTATTATTTTAAAACTAAGGTTGGATTAGTAACATTCATGTTAGCTATGATAGAGGAGACAATGCTCAAGCATCAGAAACTAGGTCATATTGAAGAGAAGGGACTACATATGTTGATGACCAAATATATGATGGAAGGGATGGAAAATTATCTCTTGAAATTTGAATTATGTGAACACTGTGTCTATGGAAAACAAAGCTGGGTAGAGTTCCTAAAGGTGTTGCTCAATCAAGTAAAATATTACAAGTGATCCACGATGATGTGTTCAAATTGATTGAGTTTTCATCACTAAGGAGGTATGTCTACTATGTTACCTTCATATATGAATACACTCGCAAGACCTGGTTAAACTTCATTATGAATAAATCTAAAGTTTTTAATAAATTTAATGAGTTAGAATCCCTTATGGAGAACTAGACAGATAAGAGGATTTAGGTGTTTTTCATAGACAACAAGCATAAATATTGATAGAATGAGTTCAATGAATTATATAGGAAGAACAATATTACAATAAAAAATATGACTCCATATATTCTATAGTAGAATAAAGTCATATAATAGATGAATAAGACATTGATGAAAAAATCTTAGAGCATGCTCAATGGTGTGAAATTAGAGTAAAAAAATTGGGTTGATGTAATGACAACTACTTGTTACGTAGTCAACCAAAATCTCCAACATCAACATTAGTTGACAAGATTGGTAAGAAGTGAGGACTAGTAATAAACTATGCTTGAAACATCTACACTTTTTTGGTTGTGATGAATACTCTCATATCCCTAAGGAAAAGAGTTTGAATCTTGATGTTAATTCTATAAGGTATATCTTTATAGGTAGGGGGTGGCATGAAAGGGATGGAATCATGAGACAAATAAGGTAATCTATAGATAGAACATAGTATTTAGGGAGGTGCACAAAGTTCCTATGCAAAAATAACCAAGAAGAAACTAAAGGAGGAAATAAAAAATGTACATTATGATAGAGATGTTGAAGAGTCTATATCTGAGAATGCCTTAAGTAAAGATGAGTCACACGAGTCACAAGAAGAGGAGGTACTAGTTAATCCTACCCATAGGAAATCAAAATGGGTGCATAAAACACCTAAAAGGTAAAACCCATCAAGATTTATTTATACCTATTATTAGTGATTGATAGTGATGAACCCAAGATGGTAAAGGAAGCTATAGGTCATGTAAAGAGCAAGTATTTTAATAATATATGAAGGAGGAGATGGAGTCTTTAGATAAGAATGAGACTTGGGATCTAGTAAAGCTATCTCTTAGATAAAAACATGTAGGCTTCAAGTAGGTTTTTAAAATGAACCATAATGCACAAGGGAAATTGGAGAGGTAAAGTATTTCCTAGTGGAAAATTATTCTATCAGATTGAGGGAATTGACTTTGATGAGACCTTCTCTCCTATTTTGAAACTAACTTCGATTAGATTTATTTTAATATTTATACTAAATTCAATCTAGAGATTGAGTAAATGGATGCAAAAACAATGTTCTTGAATGAGGATCTTAAAGAATAAATATACATGTGGTAGCCTAATAGATTCAAGGTGAAGGGGAAAGAGGACTTGGTCTGTAGATTGAAGAAGTCCTTATATGGTTTGAAGCAATCAAATAAAATGTGGAATCATAAGTTTGATAGTTACATGGTTGAACTTGGGCATTTATAAAATAGTTTTTAATCCTTATGTTTACTACAAGGAAGAGGTTGATCAATTTGTTATCATAGTTATCTATGTTGAGGACATGTTGTTGATCAATAATGACATGGTCATGAACAAGTAGGTAAGTCTCAACTATTTGCATAATTTGACATGAAGGACCTCGGTGCTATAAGGTTCATTTTAGGTATGGAAATAAAACAAGATAATGTGAATATGAATATTTGGCTTAACCATAGGAAGTATATTGATATGGTTTTAGACAGGTTCCAATGTAGGATAACAAACTGATGTGCATAATTCCCTAGTTGGTCACGAGATATCAACCACATTATGTCTAGAGACTCAAGATGAGTTGGAAGATATATCTTAGGTTTTGTATGCAAGTGCATTGGGAAGCTTGATGCACATAATGTTCTACAAAAGACATAATATTACATAAGTCGTAAGATTAATCAATAGATACACTTTATTTTGGGCAAGGAACATTGGACAATAATAAAGAGAATCTTTAAGTAATTATGAGGAATATTTGACCATGCAATTTTCCATTAGGGGACATCTGATGGAAACATGAGTTTGAGACTATAAGTGTTTGCAAATTTTGATTAGTAAAAGATCCTTATTTTCATAGGTCTACTAGTGGTTATGTCTTCAACTTGTTTGATGGAGCAGTAAGTTGGATGAGTAAATGGTAGGCTAGTATTGTGATACATACCACTTAAGTTGAATATATTACAACAACTCAAGTAAACAAGGAAGCAATTTGGATTTAAATGTTGTGTTCTACTGCTGGGTTCTCTCTTAATACTATAACTATAGACTGTAACAGTTAAATCCCAATCTATTAGGAAAACATCATTGAGTTTATTTATCATATAAATCACAATGACATGTGATATTTTTTTAGGGAAATGGTGGAAAAGAGAAATATAACTCTGGATAAAGTCAACACAAAGGAAAACATTATAGATTAATTGACAAAGGCAATGAGTCTTAAGAAATTATTTTAGTGTTGTAAGAAAAAATATATGGTGTTTTAACCTTTTAAGGATTAGATTATGTAAATCCTATATTTGATTAAAGGGATGAGTAGTCTAAATTAGGGAATAGTATGCATAAAATAACCACTAATTTCTTATAGATTTGACTAGATTTGACTTGCTAAAAATAGTAATAAATATGTACAAATAAAGACTTATTTAAAAAACACCTGATACAAGCAATTTGAGTGCTAAAAACTAAGATAGAAATAGATCTAAGTATCATCAACTAGATCCTTATATCAAAACCCATCCTGGATAGTAGCACCTCATTTGGATAGAGGTGCCATGTGGCTCTAGTGTCTTGATAATGGTGCTAATGTCCTTTGTATAGGACTATCCCAAAAATTTGGGTGCACCTATGTCTATGTTTTTGGGTTTGTTTTTGCATACATGAAGTCTATAACTTTGTATTATGCCTGTACTAACTAATTTTTGAGTCACGACACTACTTTTTGAGTCACTATTTTTCTTTATGTTTATTTGTGTCTAATTTTTTGAAATTGAGCGTGTGTGCTGAAAAATGTTTTGTGAGTATAATATGTGAGCCAAATCTCTATGACAAGCCCCTATGAATCCATCCTCTTTTAAAGGTAGTTGTTCAACCTGTGCAAGAAATATCCTCAAAATAAAAAGTTGTGAAAAATGTGTGTTATCCATAGCATATATTATAATTGAATGATAATCCAATATAATATGTAAACATAATATCAAATTGTAAGATAATCTAAGCATAAGTATATAATTTAAGATTTATGACATGTCTAACATTGCACAAGGGTGTCAAGATAGATGTAATCAATGTATGTACTAGTAAATCTAAGTAAAACTACGTAGTTACTTAGGGGGATGGGACATGATGTCCATCATAGCACCTAAGTAGGAAGGGTAAATGAATGAGGTCTCTCATGGCATTAAAAATTGGTGTGTGTAACAAGCAAATACAAGTGTCATGGCCATGACACATATAATAAATAATACATACAAAACACATGAGGTATGTATAATAGGCCAAGGGGACACAATACAAGGGCATGGGTATATGTCATTAAATTTGAGAAAACAAGACATACTAGGACATGTTCAAATATCCACATACACAAGCAACAATAAAATTATCTTAGATCCACGTAGAATGCCATGTTCAGATGTCCACATACACAATCAGGAAAACACACACAAGGGACATGGGCACATGTCTAAGGCATAAATATTATGAATAGAAGTGGCATAAATCTAAATAATAATGGAATATTCAAATGAACTTGAATAGAAGAAGCAAAGAAATACAATCAAGTATAAACTATGAAAGTTATAAATGAAAGCACACATAATTATGTGTAAGAGCTAGGATGTCCATATGCTGAGTCTAAATTAGTAATAGTTGGTTAAAAATATGAGTACGAGTAGCAATGATCAATATCAAGATATAATAATGCTAAAACTATAATGTAGAGTATGCACAGATAGAAAATGGTGATAAAAATTATGAATAAGATGCCCCCAAGTGGGTGAATGTGTCAAATTAATAACCATGAATCGATGTATACTCCCCCATTGGGTAGATAATAACAAGTCTGGATTAGTGTAGTGGACCTAAGTCTTGTATGCAATCTGCAAACACTCGATAAGAACAAGTGAAACATGTATGATAAAATTGACTATACTAAAATAGATAGCATATGTAGTTTCTAGCACATATAAGAAGTGTAAACATAAAAATGCATACAATCTATAAATTTTATGCTTTTTTAGTAACATTTGAATGTTTTTGAATTGTTGACATGTTATATTGTTTTTATATTTTTGAGAAATAAGCTATGTACAAGCAATATGAAAATTAACTATGTATAATAAGGTATAAACCATACTAACTAATGAGTCTCATGGGAGACTCAATATCACTGTGTCTTATGTTAAATAAGGGAATTGTGATCGTGTGTGCTATGAAAAAGTGAAACTATGATCCCATAATCTATTGTACTAAGTGTTATGTATTTGTATCTGTATCTACCTATGTAGTGTTGTTATAAATCTATGGCACTAACTATTATGTGGTGTGGATTATAGGGGCATTAGGAACCCATCTAGTAGAAGAAGCTATAGGTGAATAGGTTCCCTATGTAGAGAACCCAAGAACCTAATAATACTGATCACAGTAAAAACTAAGTAGATGAAATTTGTCTAGAATCTGTGACATATCTCTGATGTAGTGGTCTCTCTAATAATGATCTCCATGGGAGAGTATGTGTATGTGTTGATACTGTAGGAGTAAACCTCACCTACATTGGTGCCTCTAATGAACTCTATGATGTATAAATATGAAATGTACTCTAAGCTATAACTAATAACTATGCTATATATGGTAACTATGTTGGAACTGTAACTGGTGACTATGTTGTAACTATTTGTGGAATGGGTAAAGGATACTCATATGGAAGACCCTCAACTTTGACCACTGTATTTTCATGCATGTATTTCAAGCATCTATATAATTTAGATGGGATGGATGATAGATACTATATCCATGGCCTACCCAATAACATATCAAACATGCCTGTACTAGGTAGTACTAAGAACCATCTGGCTATATGTGTTAGTCTAACCTATAATGGAAGCACAACCTCCCTGATGGATCTCTAAGCATGACCAATGAAGTCACTAATAACTATTTTTGTAAGGAATATGTCCTACTTTGAATACCACAAATGCCATAAAAGTGTCATAATGCACAAGCTAATGCTTGACCCATTGTCAACCATAACACTCTAGATATGATGATCTATGCATGCTTGTACAAAGAGTGAAAGTAAATATGTGTCATCATCAACAATATCCTAGTCTAAGAAGGTGATGAGTGGTATAGCTAGGAATATAGTATGTTACATGTCAATGATGTTGTGCAATATATGTGCCTCCTCAGTAATAATATGATATGAAACTAGGGGTGGGTGTACCTAATATGTGTAGTGAACACCTAATGTGCTCCCTACCTAATTTGTTGTGTGCTTTGGAAATGGATATAAGAATATATTTAATGCCTTATCTTTAATTTTTTATACTTTTGGTTACTCTGTGGGTGTGCCCACATCAATAATGTTAGCCTTAATCAAATCTTGTATCTTATGTTTTAGGCATATGCATCTATTTGTTGTATAGCCTGGTGCCCTGTGATACTCACATAATGCATTGGAATTGTAGTTATTTGAAAGAGGCCATGTTATATCAAATTATTTAATGGGAGGGAGAGATATTGTGTTGCATTACAAGGGCTATTGTAAAACCCATGCTGGTGACTCTCGAAGGTTGGTAAAGATTTGATGTTGAAGAGCAAATAAAACCAATCTAGGAGATAGCTCTAAAGTTGTATTAATTGTGGCATTTTGATCACTCTTATTATTAGTGGCGCTTACCTTGTATGGAATATTATTTAAACTCTTAGCATTTTATTTTGATCCATTGGTATATTTTAGTGTTCCCATTGATAGAATCTTGACTTCTCTTTCTTTTACTATGTGGCACAAATATGTAAATGTAGGAAACTTATTAAACAAGATAACTTCATGTAATGTTGGTAAAAGAATCTATTTGAAGATGTCCTAAATCTCTTTGTCTACCATGGGGATAATCAATTTAGATAATATATTCTTGTACCATAAGATGTATTATATGATAAGTTCATTTGACTTTTATTTCAACTGTGTAGCTTAGGAAAATGAGATCTTGTCACTGATATTGATGAAGAAGTGTGATAAAAACATGTATGCCAAAGGATTGAATGTTGTGATATATTTATTCTTTAAATCATAAAACCACTATAGGGCATAATCATTTAAACTACATGAAAACAACTGTGTGAGAAGCCAATCACTAGACACATAGTCCAAACATGCTGCATGAAAAGGTCAAAGATGGTGCTCTGGGTCACCTTTGCCATCATATAATGTAAGCTTAAGTGCCACGAATCTAGATGATAAAGGAGTTAAAACTATGAAGTGTTCCAAAGGTGTATGTAAGAGAATATTAGAATCCAAGGCATGTCATGGCATAGTGGATCCCTTCTCAATATGTAACACCTTAACCTGAAGAGTATGAACCTCATGCATAAGGAAATGTGTATGCAATCATAAATGCATCACATCTATAAATAAATCCTAACTCAAAGAAGATAGATCCTACTTACACCTCTGATTAGGGATACATTATATAATTGAGAACATGAGCAATATGTGGATCTACTAGACCCAATTAGGGGATCTCTTATCACAACAATAATACTAGGGAGGGTTTCAAAGCCTCTAGTTAAGAAAAAACATGTAATAACCCTAAATAAGCCCTATGTTTTCATGTTCACTATACCAATAACGAGTAAAGAAAAGTCTAATCTAATTCTCACCAAAGATTGTGACACAATATGGGGGTTAAAAAAATGAAAGTAAACACACATAAGAGAATCCTAATTAAGCTATGTATAGGTAAGACCCTAATGCATGGAAAACAGGAGTAATATTATTCAAAAGCTAATACTTATGCTACTTATATCTACTAAAGAGAGGAACAAAGATAGAGAATACTTACTTGAAAGATGAACCCATCAAGATTCAATCTCTCCCTTAGCCAAAGGAGATTTGTAAGAGGTTGTGGTTTGTAAGGATCACTAATAAAGTCCAAAACATCTAAGACTTCTCCACAAGATTAGATTCTCTAAGTAGAAACACTAAGCTAAGACTCCTCAAGTATAATGGTGGAAGAGCATATTGTAAAGAAGCACAAATGAATAATAACTCTTTATGTCTCTCAAATAATGGTAAAATGATCTTGTATATATAGGTGGATTTAACCCTAAGCCCTTCTAAAAGTTTTGGTCAATAGGATCGACCCAATTGATCTAGTACTGTTATTGAAAAAAATCACTAGGTTATTGGCTAAGTCATCCAAGAGTTGACCTAGACCCTAAATGAGTTTCACCAATAAGAGTACAAGGTTGACCCAGTCAACCTAGTCATGTAAACTATTGAAATAGGTTTTAGACTAGGAAAAGGGGTACAAAAGGTGGTAAAATGCTAGAAGAGTGTGTAACAAAGGATTAATAGCTTAGGGTAATGTTTTTAGGATTTGGTTGGATTGGTAATAAGTGGAAATAAGGGACAACAATCTTGGGAAGCACCAATGGTCTGCCCACCCCTTTTCAGGTGCACCCCTTAGGGCATACATTCAGAGAGATTAAGACTCGATGGGTTCTTGCAAGATAGAAAACATTAGTAATTGATATAGTTTGAAAATATTGTGTATACATATGCCCCATTTGAATCTCATCATGTGTCACTCAGGTGCAATATGGGATGGTGCTTCAAGAAATAACATAGTAACACACAACACCGAGGCTAAAAAAAAGTTGTAGTATTTTAAAGAAAAAATAACTAAAAGTAAATGACTAAAATGGAAATAACTTGAAAATTAAATGTGATGCATACCTTGGCATACCTTTATCATTAGATGGTTGTCTGTTGTGTTTGTAGTTTTGATTGTAGAGGGTGTAGAAACTACTTTTGACAAACCCAAGAATACAAAACTAAAGAGCAAAAACAAACAAACACAAGAAATCCAAGATAATTGGTGCTATGTGGATATGATGTACTTAGAAATTTAAAAAGCTGGGGTGACAAGTGATATGTTATACCAAACAACCAAGTCAAAATTTAGAGTAAATTGGGTAACTAAAAAGCCAAGGCTACTAAAGACTGAAAAACTCTAACAAGTAAACCTTAAGTAAGAAAGGCAAACTCACCAAATCAAACCAAGGATATATGTCAAAAAGGATGGTAATCAAACATCAATGTAAAAGCAATAACAATCCTTACTTAAATAAAGATGGGCAAGTAAAAATGGTAAAATAACATTGATGAGTGAGTAGTAACAAGCCTTATTCAATAATCAATGGAAAAAGGTGCAAAAAGGGAAAAAAAATATTGGTGAGTGAGAAGTAACAAGCCAACCTCACTCAACAATAAAAAAAGTACATGAAAGTAGAAATGGTCTCAGGTGTCCAAAAAAAGGGGTGTTACAACAATGATAAATGGTAAATAAAATTGAAGCAAGTCAGAAATGTAGAGCCATGGTGTAAATAGAGTAATTCATAGTTTCGCAAGCATATTGTTTTGTTCTAAGGATAGATAAAATTGAAACAAAATAGTGCTAGCATGTTTTTAAGATGTGAAGAAGAAGTATAGAAGAAGGGAAAATAGATTTAGAATCACATTTTTCCTATCAAGGGGGGGAATGAAATGGGTTAAAGGGAGAACTAAATAAAAATCAAGGTAGAGGAACTCTTTATCAAACTCAAGACACTCAAATTAGGTTTGTCAAAATAAGAGGACTTTTGACCTTAAGGAATCTGAAGAATTTCTCTTAGCCACACAAGTCTTAGGTCAACAAATGAAGTATGTATACCATCCCATGAAGTCTATATACATAAAAAGTAAAATAGACCTACCTTCCCACAACGTGTTCCTCGTTCTTCAAGATCCCTTATAGATTTATTGGTCTATTATGAAGATTGGGTACTTGTGTGATAAAGTAGGTAGCACCATAAAGTTTGTTGAATTAAATTATTCTAATCTACTAGCCTATTGTACCCTAATGGATCTCAACTCTATTGTGAGGCCAACTGTGAAGTTTGAGCTTCGATTGGAGATATGAGATGTGTTTGTAATCATGTCTTTTAGTGTGATTTTGACTTTTTATATTTGTATGTTTCCTTTTGTATATCATTGCCTTTTGTTTCAAATGATTTGGATTTTAAATTTTTTTATGAATTTTTCTATTCCTCTTTCATACTGATTTGGAAAACCAAACATGGGTGCTAAAGATGACTTTCATTTGAATACTTGGGATTTGGTTTCTAAGAGAGAGAACTTAGAGAGCATGATGTCTAAGAATCTCATAAATGTAGGTGAAAAAAGGTTCTATCTTGACTTTGACTTTATTTTATCCAATATAGAGTGAAAAGAAGGGAAATCAAGAGGAATGAAACATGAAACAATTTGAATTACTTCAAATCACAAAAAATGTGATAAAAGGTGAAAAGGAATATAATGATAGAAAAGTGTGATTCCTTATCATAAGAATGAGGGAAATGGAGGAAAACATGTTAACATAGATTGTTATAAAAATTTCATCTATAAAAGAAGCAAAAACTAGAGTTGAAAACAAGGATTCAAAAACTTATATCCATTGAAAAACACATTTTAGATAGGGAATGAAAATATGGTGATTTTATGAGGAAGGCCAGATCCTACCCATGGTCTTACACTGCAACTCATAAAAGAGAAACCCATGAGGGTGTCAAAAAATATATTGAAAAAATAAATGGGATAAGAAAAATATGGCATTTATGAGTAAGGCCAGGTCCTATCCATGGTCTTACACTACAACTCACAAAAGAGAAGCTTGAGGGGAAAAAGGATAAAAGTTCATCATGAGGAAGACTAGGTCCTATCCATGGTTTTACAATACAACTCATGAGAAAAAAGGAAACCAAAAGACAAAAAGGGACTAAGGTTTGTGAAAATAAAAAACTATTGTAGAGGGTGAGATTTGTGTAAGAATCTTGTATAAAGTGTTAGCTAGATAGCATATAAAAAACATGAAAATAAGGGAATGACTAGGAAAAATAATTCTTGAGGAATTGTGCATTGGTGGGATCTTTAAAAATATGGCCTTCCTTGGTTTGAAGGTGATAGGTGCTTGGACCAATAATATCTTTAACTAAATAGGGCCTCCACCATTTTTGGGCATATTTACCTTCTTTGTCATGAGTGTAGTCTAATTTAAGGACAAGATCACCAATATTAAATGTGTGAACTTTAACACATTTTTTATGTTGTTTAGAAATATGGGCCTTGTATTGGTGATTACGTTACACCATAGAAAGATGGTGTTCATCAAAAATATCAAGAGCATAAAAGTGAGCTTCACGTAATGTTTCATCAGGTATGATGCCATGAAGAGATATACAGAGAGAGGAAAGCTCAATTTATAATGAAAAGAATGACTCAAAACCATAGACAAGAGAGAACGGTGTTGCCCTAATGGTAGTACATATGCTAGTCTGATAGGCCCATAAAGTAGGATAGGGATAAAGATGCCAATCCGTGTGGGTTTCACGAATTATCTTTTAGAAATTTTTATTAATAATTTTTTTGGTGGCCTCAAATTGACCATTACATTGTGGATGATAAGGTGTGGAAATTTTTTGATTGATTTTGAATTTAGCACAAAGTTGTTTGACATCTTTTTTTTTTGAAATTACCACCATTGTTAAAAATGATAGTATGAGGGTTACCAAAGTGGCAACTGATTTGATTAAGTATGAATTTGGAGATGGTGGTACTAGTGACATTGATAAGGGGCATAAATTCAACCCACTTGGTAAAATATTTGGTGGCTATGATGATAAAAACATGCCCATCTTGAGATTGAGGTAATTTGCCTATGAGATCTAATCCCCACATAGAGAATGGATAGGAAGATTAGACAGTTTGAATCTCAGCTAGAGGTGAATGAATTAGATCATTATGACGTTGGTAAGGAGTATAATTTTTAACAAATTCAATGGCATCCTTTTCAAGAGTGGACCAAAATTACCCCATATATAGGCATTTGTGGGCTATACCATGTCCATTATAGTGGCCACCGTAAATGCCCCCATGTAATTGTTCAAGAAGAAGAGGAACATCATCTTGAATAACACAATGGAGCAAGGTACCTTTAGCATTATGATAATAAAGTATGTTATATAAAAATACATACTTAAAAGCTTGTTTGTGAATGCTAGTCTTTTTGTGAGAATCAAGGTTGGGAGGATAAGTTTGGTGTTCTAAAAATTGAATGATGTCTTTGTAATAGGGCTTTGTCAAATGATGATAGGCTCAATGTGGAAGATAAGTGAATCATATGGTTAAATAGAGGATGGATATTTGCATATTTGGATAAGAAAAGTAGGATCGGTAAGAACTTGGTGCAGATTAAAAAGATATGTTTAAGAATTAAGGGAATCAACAATAGAAGTTTGATCTCGAGGGATAGGCTCGATGGTGAAAGAAATGAAATATTTGGTAAGAGTGGTCAAAATTTGATGAGAATAAATGAGATTCTCACTTTTGCATTGGTAATCACTATTGACTTGGTGGAAAATAAGCTAAGAATCACCTAAAGCATGTAGGTGTTAGATATCTAAATCAAGAGCAGCTCTCATGCCTAAGATTAGAGATTCATACTTTATCATATTATTAGTGACATTAAATGTTAAGTAAAAATATAAAGGGATGATTTTATTGAGAGTACTTGTAATAATGCAACCTATCCCAACTCTTTGAATGAATTTAGCATTGTCAAAGTGAAGGTTCCAAGTATCCTCATGTAAGTTGACATTAATTTCAGGAAGTTCTTAGATAACTACTTTTGGTTTAGTAGTAATAGGAGAGAATAGTAGTTTCATCAAAAGTACTTGATTCAAGATTAGTAGTAGAGTTATGGAAGTAATCTTTAAGGGATATAGCTTGGTTGAGAAATTCAATATAGAGAATATTATCATCCAGAAGACTATCTTGAAGGTGATTTATAGTGGGGACATGAGCTATGGCAAGTTGATTGGCTATGATTTGTCCTTTGATAGATTTTTAAGTAACAAATCAGAGATCAAATTCCATGAGAAGAACCATCCACTTGTCAATTTTGTCTCTAGGAAGAAAGGCTTTGAAGAAGAAGTGATGAAGGGGATTGAAATGAATGATGACATAAGTGGTCTGATAAAGCATGTAATGTCAAATTTGTTTAGCTACAAAATATATGGTGAGGCAATAACGTTTGAATTTTGTGTAATATTTCTCATAATCAATGAGGCCTCAGCTAATATAGTAGATACCATACTCTCTTCCAATATATTTTTGTTGGGAAAGCATTGCCTTAACTAATATGGGTGTGGATGAAGTATATAAGATCAAAGGTTGATTATTTTAAGGAGAATGAAGCGTAGGTGGATAAAGTAATGATTATTTCATGTTATCAAATTTTTTTTGACAAGGATCCATAAATTCTAAAGCATTACCTTTCTTAAGAAGAGAATTGATGGAGTGAATACGGTAAGGCATTTTAGGGATGAATCATCTAATTGCCCCAAGTTTACCGAGATAAGTGCGAATGTCTGCAATGGAATGAGGGATGGGCATGTTGATGATAACACTAATCTTGGTAGGGTCAACATCGATGCCATGGAGAGAGACTAAGAATCTTAATAATTTTCTAGATGTGACACCAAAGACATATTTTTAAGGATTTAGCCTAACTCTATATTTAAGAAGACGGTCAAAGATGATGGCAAGATCAAAAAGATGCCATGAAAATTTTAGATTTAGCAATGAGGTTATCCACATAGGTTTCTACAATTTTTTGGATAAGATCATGAAAGATATGATTCATTGCTCATGGATAAGTGGTTCCAATATTTTCAAGGTTGAAGGGCATTTTTACATAGCAATAAGTGCCCCATTCCATGGTGAAAGTTGTATTATCTTGGTCCTTAGGAGTAATGTGAATTTGATTGTATCCTAAGAAACCATCTATAAGAGATAGCATTTCATAGCCAGCTATGAAATCAACAATGGCATCTATGGAAGGTAGAGGGAAATTATCTTTGGGACAAGTGAGATTAATATTATGAAAATCAATGCAGATGTGAATGACCATAGTGACCTTTTTATGAACAAGAATTATGTTGGAAATCCAATTAGAATAATCCACTAGTTTGATAAATTTAGTATCAAAAAGTTTGATGATTTCTTTGTGACATAAGGTGGAAACCTTGGGTGGAAATTTTTGTTACTTTTTATGCACAGGTTTAGCATCAAGATAAGTGATGATGTTGTGAACCACCATTCTAAGGTCAATACTAGGCATGTCCTCATAGGACCAGGTGAATATCTCATGATATTTATCAAAAAATAAACTAAATTTATCATGTTTAATAGGTGAGAGTTCATGAGAAACTATAATTGGTCAAGGGCATGATGGATTGCCATATTTGATGCGATTAGTTTTTTTGATAAGCATAACATTGCCATTTTAGAAGCGGTATAGAAGAAATTGGATTATCTTTAGGACTAATGCTAGTGAAATAAGTTTTTGAAACAAGGGGGTTTGGTTTTGAAATTCCCAAGTTTATGATGTTGATGAGGAAGTTGAGGTTCTCAGGCATGAAGTATTTCAAGAATAACTTCATTACTAGGCAAAGTGGGAAGAAGACCATAATACTCAACATCAAACTCAAGATCCAAAATTTGATTACCATGGTGATCATATTCAAAATGTATCTGATGGACATCTGTAGCCTTAACATCTAATGTAATCTTGGGAGTAGGAGAAGTAGATGGATCGGAGGAGATTGGTGTGTTGTTAGTTTATTTGATGGGTGAAAAATCAAATATATTGATGGGAGTTGTAAGTGGTAGAGAAGATGCATGAATTTATGGAGGTTCAAAAGGTATGATTTTTTCTACCACCCAAGGAGTATCAAGAAGGGGAGAATTAACAAGAGGCACACGACCTTTAGGATCTAATTCATAATCTATGGAAATGGTATGGATATCCCAATTAAAATCATGCATTTGAGCTAAAGTTTTCTAATAATGTTGAACATCCAAGTCTCGAGATTGAGCTTGGGCCATGATGTACTTATCATCATAGGTTGGATAAATTGTACATGCTTGAGATTCAAGGGGAGTTTCAGAAGGTGAAATCATAATGTTATTAGTTTTTTATGGAGACATGATGAGAGGATCTTGAAATAATTTGGCCACACCATAGTCATAGCAGGTGAAGGCATCTTTTGGTAAAGAAGGCTCTTGAGCATTACATGGAGGGATAAAATTAGTGATCTCATCAATGAGAGGAATAGTGTAATCACAAGGTAACAAAGAAAGAGGAAGCCAATTTGATATATAGGGAAGTAGCTTGGTAGTGTTACAAGTATGTTACAAGTCATTAGGTTCATCATCATCTGAATCAACAAGAGTGACTTGTAAATTTAGATTAATGTTGATGAACTCATGTAAGGGATCACTATTGATGGTAGTAATGCGATATTGAGATTTTGAATTAGGAATTTGAATACTCCAAGGGTTGGGATTAGCCTCATGTTTATACTATTTGCTGTTATGTAAGAATTTAATACATTGGCTATCAGAAGAAGTGACAACCCTCATTCTATGAGTCCATGGGTGACCAAGGAGTATTTTATAAGATAAAGGTAAATCAATGACCATAAGTTTAGTTTGAAAAGTCTTGGGCCTGATTGTTAGGAGAATCCAAATACAACCAAGTGGCTTTTGATTAGTTTTATCAAATCCATGATAGGTAAGGTGGGTCTTATTGAGATGATCTTTATTATAACTAGTTGTTGGATAAGCCACAAATATGTCACATTAATAATAGAGCCTTCATCAACTATGACTTTATGGATAAGGGTAGTATTAATGGCTATTTTAATTAATAGTGGGGGATCATCAACATGAAAAAGTATTTCATAATTAATCATGTCTTCTTCAATAAATTCAATAGATGGTTTGGTAGAAGGACAAATGGTTTCAATGTCATGCACATTGGTAGGTTAAGGTTAAATAGAGGGTGGTTATTCATCTATAGGAGATGGATTTTCAATTTATTGTAATTTTTTCATAAGGAATTTGCGATGATAAGAGGAAGTACAAACTAACTCTATAAGTGGGATCTTGAAAGGCATGGAGTTAAGTTCTTCAAGAAAGTTCCAATGGGATTTAGAAGAAGAAACAATGTGAGTTTTAGAAGGTAAGGTAAATTTTGAAGGAACAAAATTTGTTGGGGGTTTAGAAGGAGGAGTTGATTTTTCAAGGAATTCTGAAGCTAAATTATTGGTTGTAGTAT